>MAIP01000005.1:0-373879 GCA_001736125.1 Pseudozyma tsukubaensis | reverse complement strand
CCCCCCCCCTTCATTATGGTTCTGTAGCGAGACAAGTTGACTGCATCCGACGCTGCCAAGAGAGAGCCGTTCGAATAGAGCCAAAAGGGAGAAAGGAAAGGGACCGGCGTGGCAAAAACTTCCAAGCGAAGTGTACGCGAGCGATGATTCCAGATGTGCGATGTGACAGCCCCGCTCTGCGACTTCCTTACCGTGTGATCTGAACAAAGAGCTTGCCGAGCATCGATGGCTTGGCCTGGCCCCTTCCTTCACCTCGCTCCGTCCGTGACGCACGGTGGGCCCCACAACACCATCATGCTTCCGGATTGCTCGTTAGGCCAAGCTCTTGGAACTGCATAAGGAATGTCGATGAACCGATCTGTCTCAGACTGTGAAGCAATCTCGCATCTGTTCTTGCTACGTGTCTTGAGCGCCTGATGTCTTTGTTCCATCGCTGAAGTGCGCCCTGTCGACGCCGTAGCTGCTTGGCTGTCTCGATTTGAACCACCATATGACTTCGATTGTCCGACGATGATCAAAGCAACTGAGAGCGGCTTGTACTGGTCAACGGGAGACAAAGTGGGTATGACGCAACGCGACGCTGCTACGGCTAAAGCAAGAACAAATGGAGCAAAGTAAGAAGAGAGGATGAGAGCGGTTTGACTGGCAATCCCCACCGGCTTTTGAATTTTGCGGGACCAAGAGCTGACCAGATGCCAGTTCAGCTGACTCGTCACAGCGGATACGCTTCCTTCCTTTGTGCCTGGGCTGCGTCTGCAAAATTGCAATGTACCAGAGCCGGGTGCCTTTTGCAGATTTTTCCAGAACGACAGAGTCCGCGTGGCCTTTTTTTTCTTTCTTTCTGCAAGCGAGACCTGCGGCTTAGGATCGAAAGACCGGTCCCGTCCCAATTTCTACAACAAAGCGACTCTGCTTAAAATTGAATACGACGACGCAGATCCGACGGACGCAAGAAAATCCAACAAAAAAAAATTGACTTTCATTCCGTTGGCTGACGAAGCACTTGATCAGTCTTTCGTTGCTTCACTCTCAGATGCAATTCGAGACCCTCACGAAATAGGCTTGCTCGAGACCCTGGTTGAGCTGAGTACCGGAACCAATTGTTCCTCTCTTTTTCTGTCTCTGGCACACTCGCATTCGGCCCTCATTCCGTGAGTGCGCATGGGATGTGCAGCTTTGGTTGGGGTGTGGTTGTGCCATTCAGCCTACAGCATGCTTGACTGTTGTGTATGCGGGTGTGTTTGAGTGAGTCTCAAGACTCTTCTAGACTTTCAGTCTCAGTCTGCGGTAGATGGCCCTTTGCCTGATCCTGCCCCGTGAGCAAAGGCAAGTGAATGTGGACTGCATAGTCTCCTCGCCCTTTCCATATGCCTATGGAATAGATGCGGTTTTGTCGGTTGAAATAAATAAAGAATGAAAGCTCCGCGCTGCAGTCCCTCTCTCTCTCTCTTTGGCTGTTTCTCTTCATTTCTCAAGATTTGACGCCACGCCCTGAGTCTCGCCCAACCGACCGACCGACCGCCCGGTTTCTCGGCTCTGGTTTGCCTTGCACATCCCGCTCTCTTGGCTTGCTTGCCAGTCCAGCCTGTCTTGCCTGTCCAGCCTCTCGCCTGCTTACCGCTTCCGCTCCCTTAGCCTTCTTCTGCCTTTTCGTATGCTGAATCGCTTTCGACGTCCACCTCTTCCTCTTTCGCTCGAATCTCTCTTCTGACTCTCTGCTATCTCTGTCTCTTCTTCGATAGGACATCTGCAAAGTGCGACAATTGTACGCCTGCCTTCCGTCTGCATTACAACAACCTCGCTATAGTCTCACAAGATCTGCTCAACTGCCGATCGCACAATCTAGCGGATCCAAGCCTCCTTCTCCTGCAGCGGTCCTTTCATCCCTTACCTACTACAGTCACTCCCATCATCCCGGTTATCGCAGCCTCTCGTCACCATCACGCCTCCACCACAACGCCTCACGATCGCTGCATCCTCCATTTCTCGCAGCCATCTTTGACATCTTCTTCCTTTATCTCCATGTAATCAGCTCGTGCTTACCTTTGCACTCGACTCTCGGTTCAGCAAACGTCGACATTCACAGCAGAAGACAAGGTTATCCTATCGTCTGCCAACAGTGATTGATTCGATTCAGCCAGTCCATCATCTCTGCCAGCATATCGACCTTCCAGGCCCTCAATACTTCAGTCGTTTCCTCGCTCGACGAATGCCTATGCACCAGCATTCCGGAACAATCTCACATTGAAACTTGAGCGCATACGATCTCGTCGCACCTCGAATCACGACGGTCGTAGTTTCCTCTTGACCATCTCGCCGTAGCTTACTTGCTGCATCGCAAATCGGTAAAAACAGGACAACTTGCACCTACACCGTCCAAGCACTCCTTCAACGTTGGCTTAGTTACTTCTCTCAAGTGACGTGCACGAAGCAGTAATCCTCCTGCTTCTGCTTTCAACGTCATGTCCGTTGCGACTCGCAGACCATCCTTGACGCCATCTTCACCAGCTTCACGTCGAGGATCCTGGGTCGACCTTCCCGTCATCAGCGCTCCTCCATCACGCCGCGGATCCCGTGTCGACCTTTCTATCAGCACTTCGAGCGCTAGCACCAGCTCCTCCGACGCATACGCAGGTCCTTCCTCCACCAAACTTGCAATTGATCAGCTTCTCAGCAATCTCTCGCACGTCTCGGAATCTCAGTCCAGAATGTCTTCGCCAAAAAGCTCGCGCTCCACCCCTGCGAGCGAGACACCGTCCGGCAAGCGCAAGTATGAAGCCGATTCCGAACCAACCAACCTGTTCAAGGTAGCATCGGCAGCAGAGCTTCAGCTTCCATCCGATCCAATTCGTCGTGCCAGCATCATCAACTTGGCAACTGCAGCCGCAGCCGCAGTGTTGCAGAGCCAAGCCAGCCAGCGTCGCATGTCGACACATCCCGAACAGGAGCAGAAGCGTCAGCGTGTCGAGCAACTCGGCTTGCTCATCGAGCAGGCTCGCAAAGCCAGTGTTGGCTCAATGAGCCTCGACATCACTCGCCATGTCGAGGGCGCATCTCAGAACGCCGCCATTGCTTCTGCGCTGGCATCTCACCTTGGTCTCACTCCTCAGGCTTCGGCAGCTACCACTCCTTCCGCCAGCACTCCTGTTCCTGCTTCACCTACCAAGGCTTCTGCCTTGACATTAGCGGTGCCGGCGACACCAACGACGCCAAAGAGTCCTCTCGCTACTGTGTCAGTGACGGCAGCACAAGTCTCGGACGATGCACCCGCAGCGCAAGCCGACGCACCCTCGTCCGAAGACGCAGCCAAAACCGAAGATGAGGAAGTGGAAGCGCCTCAACGGCCAACATCCCCTTCGTCGCCCACAGGCACACCTTCCATTACGTTGAACAGCGCGGAAGAACCTCAAGCCTCGCTTTCAAGCAACTTGCCTTCTGAGCATCAACCCGAGTGGCAGTCGACCGTCTCTAGCGAAGGCTTCCTTGACCAGGCCAAGCAACTTGCGCATACATACAGCCGCTTCTACCGCTTTGAAAAGGAATGGGCGCAGAAGGCATTGGAACTGGAACGTCGCCGAAGCTCGGTTCGCATCGATCCACTCTTCAACCCCAACCCTACCCTCTCACCGCTTGCAGCAGATGCTAGCGAGGACAAGTCGCGCGGATTGCCAGCATCGCCGAAACAGCATTCGGCACCGGAATCGCGCGCCATGTCAAGAGGCGCTTCGCCCTTTGGCGATTTCTCGGCGGCGGGTCCTTCGTCGAGGACGGCACACAGTGTACCCAACAGCTCGTTCTCTTCTTCGTCACATCGAGCCTCGTCGAGCGGTCTTGCTAATGTGTTGTCCAATTTCGCCGAGTTGATTGAACACCGTCAACGATCGTGTTCTGGGTTGGAGGCTCTCGCGAAACAGGCCAAAGAGTTGCCAATTAAGCGTTTGAGTCAACCAAACCCACAGTTTAGGACCACGTTTGGCGAGTTTTCGTGGAACAAGAAGGCCCCTAGCAATAACAGTGCGGCTCACCGTTCTTCCCACCAGCAGCAACAGACGATCAACGAAGGCGATGCCGATTCGGACGACGCTTCCTCTTCCTTCCGAGGTGACGAAAGCGCTTCCGTATACGGTAGCGAAGCGCCAGCAACGCCAGCAGCTGCATCTTCGGCAGCCGTGGTGAAATCGGCTTCGGCGACTTCGAGGCCTTCGTTATTGCACGTCATCTCGGACAGGAAGGTTAGAACTGATGAAGGAGCGGGAGAGGGATCGGATAAAGAGGGCCCTGCAACACCAAGGTCGACGATGAGCATCGCTAGTATGCTTTGATCCCTCTTTTTCACCCTTTCACTTTCATCCGCATTGAATCCATCTTCCCTCTGGAGGTCGACTCCTCCCCCTTCCCCCGTACCACTTCGGTTTTATGTCTCTTTTTGTACTTGTACCAATCTTTCCTTACTTTGAACGCCCCGTATGCACGCTGGGGCCCCTCTCTGCGCATGAAAATCTACATTGCCCTTTTTTGGGGACCTGAAACGAACCGCTTTGGTGTGACTTGTGTGTGTTTGTCGGCGTTCGATGCTCTGCCCGCGCACTAGCGCGTGAGAAGGCAAGGCAAGGAGGGCAGAAAGAGGTGTGCAGTTGGGGGTTGACGCTCAATTTCAACGTCTTCCGTCGCATCGGATTTTCGACACCGTGGTCTCAGTTTGCGCGCATCACACTTTCGACACGGAGCGAAGGAGGCGAGATGCAGACCCGTGTGTTGGGATCGCGCTCAGTATCAAGCTTGCTTCGCCTTCTGTCGGCGCTCTCGGGATTCGTTTTGCATTTCAATACCAAACGGCCACGTCCATTGGGAGCTTTTCTCATGCCCCAAACACGTACGCTTGACACAGCAACGTCGATCGCGCGTCAAACAAAGGGACCATGAAACGAGCTTGCAATGATTTGTGAAGGGAGGGGGAAGCTACAACTTTGTCCTAGCGCCAACCACCGTTGCGGCGGGAGCAGGCGTCATGAATCCATCAAAGTACTTCTCTACCGCCTCGAAACCCATCTGGCCTTGATCCAGCGGTACAACTGCACCGACATACCCATCTGGCCTAACGACGACGATTCCTCCGTTCTCAAGACCCCACTTGCTATGCAACCCACCCACACATTCATCACCCAACGTAACCTTGAAGTTTCCACCGCCCGCCTCGCAGTCGTCGCAGTACAACATGCTCTTGAGGGCGCCCAAGTGTTGGATTTGTTCAATCTCGATATCGAATCGTTGGGACTTAACGATGAGGAGAAGGTGGAAGAAGGGGTTTGCTTCGCTTGCGAATCCGTCTGCTAGGCCCGTGTTGAGCGAGTCGGGGAGTTGGTGGTATGCCCGATGCTGAAGGAGCAAAGCGCGCTGATTGGCACGGAATCGATTGACGAAAGAGTGGGGAGACGAGAGGTGTTTCGCAAACGCTTCGAGATGGCGCATGTTCTTGGTCAAGTCTCCGGCGCAAATGTAGAGACGGAATCCTCCCGGAGCGGTGAATTGGATCTCGTGGATCATTCGAACCGGTTGCGAGTTGGTCCAGCGTGTCGCCCAAGCAGGTTGGAGACGACGACCGGGTTCGAGTTTATCGGTGATCTTGGCAACGCCAAGCTTCTTGGGATCGCGATGGTTGAGGACATTATCGGCGTAAAGCACACCTGCACCGGTGGTGAAGGCTGCATTGCGGCGTTGAATGTTGATAAAGTGCTCGCGCTTCTGGGCATCCGTCATGGTGGCCACCTCGGGTGTGTTCTTGGGTACCTCGCCCGAGAAGAGCGCAGAGTACTCGGAATCGAACTCGATAAGCTGTTTACCCGTCGCATGGCGTTCATCATGATAAGTACCCAAGAGAGTATCAGGATCAGCCAATCCCTTCTCGACCAAGTTGATCCTCCAAGCCAAAGCCTGCGAATCAATAATGGCCGTATTCATCCCCTGACCAGCCTTAGGCGAATGCGTATGACAGGCATCTCCCGCAAGCAACACCCTATGCCCCGGGAAAGTCACCCCATTCTCCGTCTGACCTTTAGGCAACGAATACCTCGAAATCAACCTCTGACCAATCGGGTAGCAGGTAAACCACTCAACCCCCTTAAACTTAAAGTTGTAAGGATACGCAATCTCTTGGATCGCCTTCATCACCATTTCGGCCGTCACCTTGTCCCTGGCATCGAGCGCCGACTCTTTACTCTTTTCGCCCTGCATTCGGTTGACTTGGGTGTAGCATCGAATGATCGGTTCGCCCTTCTCGTTGTTCTCGCGTGGGAAAATGTACAGCGCACCGTGGTTCTTGGAGTGGATAGCGGCGATCTTGCGAACATCCGGGAAGTTGGTCTCGACAACGCAGTCGAGCGCAGCCCAAAGCGTATCGACCCAATCTCCGTTGAAAGTGAACTCGTGCCTCTCCTCCAACGTCTTGCGCAACCTAGACCTTCCACCGTCACACCCAACGAGGTACTTTGTACGGATCGTCTTGGTCTCCCCCGTAGGCTTGATGATGCTAATCGGCGCGCCACCCTGGTTCGTCGACTCCATCACCGGCTTCATCTTCTCCAATGTCACCGTAACGGGATACGTCGGGTCATCAGTCATCTCAAAATTCTGATACGCCCAAGGCCTCGTCACTCGCTGACCATGCCTCTCCATATCCCTCAAAAATCCACCTTCGATCAAGCCCTGCTGCAACCCCAACGTGCAATTGTCCTGAATCTCCATATCCGTCGGGAAAGACTGCACCCTCCTCGTCCTCTCAATCCCTCGTTGACCATCCGGTCTAGGATCCCAAAAGGTACGCTCGTACGAGGGAGCGCTACGATCGAAAAACTCGGTTCCCAAAGGCTCCATGTTTCGCAGCACTTCAATCGTTCGTGGTTGAATACCGTCGGCACGGCCCGCGGTGGTAGGCTCGGAACGTTCGTCAATGACAAGAACGTCAAATCCTCCAAATCGTGCCAAGGATGTGGCTAGCATGAGACCAGCAGGACCAGCACCAACGATGGTGACATCCCACGAGGTACGATCGATGTGCGTCAGGGCATCAGGGTAGTTGTGGGTACCGTGAGCATGATGACCACCTGCTTTGGCTTCTTCGACTGCCTGGCCTGGGGCTGAGAATGCTTGTGTGGGCATGTCGTGAGAGGGTTTTTGTTACTTGCTATGGTTGTGGTGTAGGCAAAAGGTACGGCTCGTTGAAGGCGTCCAGTATTCAGGTAGATGTAGTATTGAAGCGTTGTCTCTTGTGCTTGTGCGTGTGCGTACAAGTCTGATTGCTGAAGTTCCTGCTTGGGACGGTGGATGTGAAGTAGCAAAGCGCGGTGTGGAGAAGACTGTAGTCAAGCTATTGGAATCTAGAGCTGATCTTATACCCCGAGGTGACGTCGGACTCGCTTCGTCCTACGGTAAGCTACGGTGGTCACAGGTGTTGGTTTCTGGATTTCACGGCAACGAGCTCCAAGCTGTGCAGCTGCTTAGCTCTTTCGTGCAGTGTGGAAGCGCCGATCCCGCCGTCGGTCGGTGCGTTGCGCGCTGCTGCTGCTGCTGTTTTCCCCACAACCACTTTTTTTTATTTTTGCTCGAGAAAGCCGGATTTGACGGAGAGCGCAACCAAGGTACACGATTTCTAGCCTCGAGCTCGCCTAAGAAGTCGACCTTCTCTGTGTGTGAACCCTGAGGAGAGAGAAAAATCGCGTTTGCTGCTGCTGCTGGCTACGAAATCGGACTCCCAATCTCGTTGCGGCCCTTACAGCACACAGAGACCAACCTTTCCGTCTTTTCCGAACGCGCTCTGCTGACCCCTTCATTTCTCGCAAAGGGCACCCTGCTTTCATCATCACCCAAACCCATCCTCACGCCCCCTTTCCCTCCCTCCCCCACACAAACACGCAAAGTGGGCTTCCGACTTCGCTTTGATGCTCAAACAGTGTGGGGACATACTCGCTTACCGGCCGATGCTATCCGCTTCTACGCAGTACGACTTGGCCATTGCTCGTGCGAGTCAATCGCAATCCTATAGGAAAGCAACTTGTGTACCGGTGTGACAAAGTGGCAGCTACTTTAAAGACATGTGAGCCGAGAAAGCTTCGGAAGCTCATGCTCTTCGCTGACAGCAGCCTTAAGTGTGCGAACTTGTGATTCCGCATTCTCCTGTCAGAAGTCTGGACTCGACCTTGTTTTCCGTTTGGCCTCGTTTGGACCTCCTCATGAACAGCTTTGTTAAGACTTGGTGATCCAACCTGCATCCCATCAATGCCAGGCTCAATCTCTTCAGTGATACTCTTGACGAAATCCCTCATGCAAACACAGTCTCACAAACGCCCTCGTCTTGTATCACAAATGATCTGGTTTGTATTGCCTTCACAATCCGCGCTTGCTTAGAACGCACGCAGACTCTGCTGCTGCTGCTGTTCACGCCGCTTCTCCTGTCGGAACGCATCCTGCTCCGCTTGTCTCTTCAACGTCCTCGACCTAGCCGCCAATGCCTCGATGTACTCCTTACGTGCCTGTTCAAGCGCGCTCTTTGCCTGCGCCGCTTCCTCCTTCCTGGATGCCACCACTGTACCCGTCTTCTCATCCAGATTCACGAGAAGAGTGTCGATAATGTGATTCGAGATATACTGCTCGTTGACTCTCGAAAGTGTGTTCGCCTGAGAAGCGGATGTCTGCAACCACTTGGTTGCGAATTGCGCAGCCTCAACGATGAGTTGGTTGTCGATCCAGATGCGAAGCAGCACATCGCTGTTGCCCGTCTTACTGAACCATTCTGTCAACCAGCTTGGCGTCACAGCGTGATCCAATGACGAAGCTCGCGAAAGCACCACTCGGTAGTACTTGCCATCCTCTTCCGAACCGTACATCTCCAGGTGGTAACGCACGTAGCGCCATGCTCGCTCTGCTGCTGAGCCTTCCCAGCTTGCCGACATTTCAGAGTGCGTCAGGAAGACAGCTTCAGGCTCCAATAGGTCTTCGTCTGCTTCTTCCAGCGCAGCGATCTCCGGGTGGACTTCATCCTCCTCGATTGCGTGTTTACCATTGGCAGTCTTGACGCCGCCCTTGCCTTTAGCAGCATCTCGCTCAAGCTTGGCTCGCGAAAGCGCAACAGCCTTGACAGTGAGCGCGGAAAAGATCGGTGTCATGTCGACACCCAAGCTCCAAGCCGTGTTGAAAGCCGAGTCATACGAGTCGCTGTTGACGAACAGCAGCACCGCATCCGAAGGTCGAAGCACTGTGGTCGAATAGGCCAAGTCAGGGTAGCGCTTGACCAGCTCCAGTCGTGCCAGCGCCAGTGTGTACTCGCGTCGCACATCGTCCACCGAGATCACCCGCACCTCGCGGATGCGTTGACTGTACGCAGAGGCAGGGATGTATCGCGTCAAGCTGCTCGTCTGCTTACCTGCAGAGGCACCGGCACGTACCAATGATGCTGGCTCGAAGAGAGATTCTGCGCCATCCGCAGACTGTGAGACTTCTGGACCGGCAGCGTGCGCGAACCAAGCATTCTCGTGCTTGAGCATCGTCAGAGCGTTGATCGAGGCCAGGTAGCTTTGAGCTTGTTCCACCGCCACCACCATGAATCGCTCCAGCGGGTCGACGCCGTCGTAACCTGCAGGTCCAGATCGGTACTGCTCGCCCAGCCTTTCGGAATGCTGATACATGACCGCACCCGCCGACTTGAGGTCACCACGGAAGACATGGTACGAATACAATACCGAGTAGTAGTTGGGCACCGACAGAGGATCCGAGTTGCGTGCCTTGAAAGAGAGCGTCTTCTCCACCTCGCTCTGTAGACCGGGGAAGGTGAAGTGCAGCAAAGGCTGAATGTGACCCTCCTCACACATCAGGCTGACCAGGTTGCGCAGACAGTCCTTTCGCACATCTTCGTACGGTGTAGCCATGACGGTAGCGTAGGCAGCCTCAAAGTCACCAAGGGCCAATTGACACCGGAAGATCTTGAACCAGACCTCGATTGGTCCGGTTGCCGCTTGACCGTTCGCTACACCGCCGCTTGCCGATCGCTCGTCCGCATAGGTTCCAACGGCGTCGATGCTCGCTTGGCAGAATCGAATCACATGCTCAATGGCATCGAAAGGCTCAAAGAAGAGCGCTACGTGACGATAGTAGGCTGCGATGCGTTCGTCGCCATGAGCAGCTGAGATGGCGGATGGAAGGAGCTTGCGGAGTCCGCTCGTGTCGCGGCTGCGTGGAGAGTCAAGCAGCTCGAGGGCGCTGACCACTTTGTCGAACGAGGCACTCGCGTCATCAAGTCGTTGAAGCTGGACAAGCGCACGTGCTCGGACGTACTCTGCTGCCGGCGTCTCGGGGAAGCTGGCAAGCAGACGTTCGGCTGCCAGTGGGTAGCCTTGCACGAATACTGCGAAAGCGACGGAAGTGTGTCGGTCGTTGAGGTACGGGAGCAGTGGCTTGCCTCCTGCTGTCAGCGAATCGCGCAAGTCACTGAGGCCAAGCGACCAAAGACTCCTCAGAACGATCGACTTCGCCGCAAGGCTCATGCTCTCCCCTTCAGTGAATGCGCTGGAGGCACCCAACAACTCGTCGCGCACGCATTGGTGGAGCAGCGTAGGGGCAGCAAAGTGATGGGGCTCACGGCTCTTGCGTCCGGCGACCGACATCTGGTTGAGCTGTGCCACGATCGATTCGGCCTCAGCGATGTCAGTCGCATCGCCTGCTACCTGTACAGCGCCGTCGGTCCTAGCCAGCTGCAGGGCGGCACTGAGGGACTGGAAGATGCCGAGTGCATTGGCGATCTGAGCATACTCGTTCTGCAACACATCGGCCATCTTGTCTTCAGCCGCCAAAGCTGTCAGGAGGAGCAGGAACGAAACCGCAAGTCGGTGACGTGATGCCAGCGTCTGGACAAGGGCGTCGGCCGTAAGCGCAGAGCCAAGGTCGGTCGAGGCGAAAGACGATGCGGGCGAGGAGCGTCCAACATCGCCGGCGACTTCGCTCAGCAGCACGGCCATGTCCGTTAATGTGCTATCCAGGCTCGCACCCAGCTCCGAAGCGATGCGAGTCGTAATCTCCTGTGCCTCTTCACCTCCAAGTGCTGCAAAGTTGTTGATCCAGACTTCGCTAACGGCTTCCTTGACCGAAGTAGAGAGCGGCTTCGACAAGAGGCTTTGGAGGCCAGCAGCAAATGCTTCCAGCTCTGGTGCTGTGAAGCAAGCTGACAGATCTGAAGCAGACTCGATCAGCGTCAGCACCTCGGCCACGGTGGCGGAAGTTTGACCGAGGGTGGGTAAAAGGTGGGTCGGGTGGGAATCAGCGGCATGGATCAGAAGGTTGCGTTCTTCCGTGGCTGCGTCGGTGACCGAGTTGGCGCCTGATCGTGGCTTGCTCGTCACATCGTATGAACTCCTCTGTAGACGTTCAATGATACTGGCCTCGTCTTCGTTGACTGGCAGCGCAATCGTGTCACGGCTGATGACGAGGGGGACAACCGCATCGCTGCGAGAAGTACCAGAATCGAGACTGGCGATGGGCAGAGAAAGACCGATGGGCCATCGTGCCGAAGTCTCGATCTGCTCAGCCAAGCCGACGAACCGCATCCACTCCCGGATGCGCGAAGCGTACAGCTTCTCGTACATGGGGCCACCTGTTCGTGGATCATTTTCGAGTTGACATCCACTGGCCACTGTTGCAGCGACTTCGTCTCGCAAGCTTGCATACAAAGTCGAGGGCTGGCGAGATGACGAGGAAGACACCTCCTTGTAAGTCGAAAGGGCCAGCCTGAGTGTGGCTTCAGAGAAGCGGCCGGGCTCAAGTACACGATCAAGGAAGATGACGGCGGCATCGATCCTCTCCTTAGTCGTCTCCAGTGTCAATGCAAAGTCCTCGCCGTGGAGGGGCCTGTAGACACGCTCGGACGACACGGTTCGCCAATCGTCTTGCGACAAGTCTTCGGCGACGGAGCGGACGCTGATGGTGCTCTCGTCAGGGTTGCCAGCTTCGACGCCTACCTTGGCGTACTTGAGAACAGGTCCAGCACCGGCATCCCAAAGAGACCACATGACCCAGCCTTCGCCTCGCTCGCCTTGTGGTGTGAATACCACATCACGCAGCTCGACGTTGCGACCGCGGGTCTCGGCGTCGCAGCGCTTCTGCCAGAGAAGTGTGACCTCGCCGAGGCCACTCGACGAGCCTTTGATGTCTTCAAGCTCGACGCCGTACAAAGCGAAAAAGTTACCGGAAGGAGGCGATGCTGGAATGTAAGCCAAAACGTAGAGGGCGTAGCCGTCTTTGTCGTCTGCGCCAGGTGTGAAGACCTTGACAAACGGTCGCAAGACGGAGCTGAAGTAGGCCTGTGTGTCGGATGTCTCGGCAGCCGATGCTCCCTGATCTTCGGCCACCACGAGCTGCTTCTCGCTAAACGAGGTCGAATCCATCTGCAGAGGTAGGTCGATCGTGCGAATGCAAGAGTCGGTCAACAAGTTCCAGACGCGAAGCTTGCGGTCGCGACTTGCTGCGAATGCCAGAGCACTGCCGACATCTCCCGGGTAGAAGTCGAGAGACAATGCGTAGGTTGGGGAAGATTCCGAATCCGAGATGGCATTGGACCTGCCGAAGAAACGGGAGACGCCGGAGAGGAACGAGGTGGGTCGCAACACAGTCTCTTTCCATGAGCCATCATTGACATCCTTGCCTCCAGAGACGGCTCGGCTGAGCTTGACGATGGTTCCATCAGCGCATGTTACCAAGGCAAGCCCTGAGTCGACGACGTAAAGCTGTGCAGCATTTGCGGCGCCTCGGATGGATGCTGATAGGACAGAGTCGGAGGATGCAATGTGCTGGATGCGATACTCAGAGGACCACTTCGAGCCCAGTCGGGTATCGTGGAAGAGATGTGGCGCAGAGAATACCAGTCGGTAGAGGAAGCCTGTGGTTGTGACGGCGATCACATAAAGTCGATGGGAGGAAGGGTCGGTAAAGATACCAAGACCGGGGAGCAGCGGTGCAGGAAAAAGAAAAGTTCGTGCTGGTTCAGAGCCGAGCTTTGGATCGAGCGAGGCGGCGAAAGAGTGCCCTTTGGATGTCAGCGCCCTTGACGAAGGTCCAGCAGCAGCTGAGTCATCTTGAAGTGAGGACCAACGAAGCTGAAGCTCCCTTCCGCCCGCAACGACGCGCGCTAGAACGTAGCCTCCATCGAAATAGGTAGAGGTGGACGAAGGGAAGTACAGGCGAGCATCGATAGCATGATGGCTTGCGATTTTGACAGGTTCGGGCTCGTTGTCAGAGCCAGGATGCTGTGGTGTGGGGACGGCAACCGTATCTTCATCATGGCTCTGAGTGCCAAGGAGCGAAGCTGGCGCTACCAGCGACGCTGATGCAAGTTTGTAGGGTGTATATGGCAGCGGCATCACGAAAGTGGCGGAAAGCGGAGGTGTTACGCTTCAGCCGATGTACCTGGGTGGTGTCGGTGTTGAGTCGCGAAGTGACACGGCGATGAGGACCTGAACGCGATCCTGTGTCTAACCAGATTGTCTCGACTGCATTCGTTCAAGTGAAGTCGTGACCGTGAGTGGTAGGAATCGAAGGTGAAGAACAGTGATGTCTGTAGATGCGGCCCAGTCCTAAGTTGGCAAGGACCCTATGGATACAGTGTGGAATATCAAGAGAAGATGAAGTGAATATGACGATGAGTGTGGTGATAGGTGATGCCAATGCTTAGGTGGAGCAAGAAAGCGTTGGCGAAAGCGTTCAGGAAGGAAACGCACAGGCTCAAAAAATCGGAAAGTGTCGATCACGTGAAGCTCAGCTTGGACGCCGCGAACGCGTCTATTGACGATATCCTTCGCTCTTCTCTGCGTTTGTTGATCCTCCTTAATCTGACAAGATGAACAAATTGCGCGAGACGTCAACATTGTTGACAGGTTGCGCCCAATCAGCCGGTGCTCAGTCTGCAGATGAGAACAAGTTTCTGCCGCATCGTTCAGTCACAAGCGGTCACGAATAGAATACTTATGGTGATAGCATGAAAAGGGGTATATGTTGCTGCAGAATACGTCGAAATAAGTAAAGAAAAACAGTGTCCATCTAGTGCAAAGATGCAAAAGGTTTTTGAATAGGGTATATGGGTAGCTTGGCTGGGAAGGCGATTTCTCAGAGGAGAATGGCAGCCATGGCAGCAACGGTGGCAAGACCGGCGACGCCCAGCGAGGCAGGAGCAAAAGCGGAAGCACCGCTGGTGCTGTGCTCAGCAGACACGACAGAAGCGCTGGGCGAAGTGGCGGCGCTGGTGGTCGCAGTGCCAGCGGAGGCGGTCGTGCTGGAAGAACTTGTGACAAGGTTGTCGCCGCTCGAGATGGTAGTGCTGGATGATGAACTGGTGCTCGAGACACTGGTACTTGCGGAAGTGACCGTGCTGTTAGGGCTCGATCCGACATCAAAGTCTTGCAAGACGGTACCCTTCTGCATCGGTGACTTGTCGTTCCAAGCATTCTTGTACCAGGGCATGTTGAAGAGCTCAGGAATGTTGGCCTGTGTCCAGCCGAGGCTGCTCAAGCTGGGGAAGTAGTTTTTAAAGACGCGAATCGAGTTGTGAGTGAGCTCGTGCTCGAGCATGATGAGACCGGGTGTCTTGGGGCCATTGACACCCGCAGCAGCAGCGGCGGCGACGGAAGCGTAGTCCTTGCCGGGAACCTGGCCAGGGCATTCGGTACCTCCTTGGTCATCGAGGCACCAATCGTTGGTGTCGTGGTTCCAAAGCACGTTGGTCAAGCCAAAGATCTCCTCGGCAATGGCACGAACACGGTTGTCAACATCGCCCTGAGGAGGACGCCAGAACTTGGGAATGAAGCCGCCACTGTAATCAGCGATGATCTGCATGGTCCATCCGAGCTCGGCAACGAGCTGCTGATTGGTCAAGGTGGTGCACATGTGATGCGACCAGGTGTGAACGGCAAAGTGTTGGTTACCTTGCTTGACAGCCTGGGCAAATTGTTGTGGGTATGCTTGAACATTGGAGCCGATCATAAAGTGGGTAGCCGACTGGTTGTACTGATCGAGGAAGTTGTAAAGGTCGCCGCTGTTGCCGGTGGGACCATCATCGAAGGCAACGGCGATGTGGTTGTCCGGTGCGTTGACAATGTCCGTCTTGGTGACACACTTTGTGACGGTCCAAGAGCAAGTAGCGGGGTCGAAACCGGCGTTGTTGGCATAAACAGGATTACCGCCGACATTGGCGGCTGGAGCGATGTTAGGAATCTTGCCGGCCGCGACAGCAGCATTGAGTGCGTCCATCCATACCTGCGGTGTCTGAGCTGCTGTTGGGATGGCAAAGCCGGGAGGATAGGACATGCCTAGACCGGCCTGTCTGGGTTCGATCTTGACAGTGAAGTCGCCAGCAAGGGCAGAGCCAGCCAAGCTGGCTAAAAGAAGCAATTGCCACATGTCTATGCTGTGGATTCGTGGGAGGGAAAGGGTCGCTGGGAGAAGAATTCGTCAATGAAGGGGGCTGAGGATGGAAAAGCGGAACTTCAAGATGGCGGCTAGCTACCTATATATGATTCTGGTGTGAGCACATGCTTTTGTGACGGCTAGGCTTGCACCAAGCGTGCAGACTCATCGTCCAACGTCGGAACGGGCCTCTGTCCCTGCAGCTGGATCTCAGTAAAGTACAATCACAACAAGAAGCGGATCTGGGCGCAACAACTTCCAAGCACCGCTCGCTGGACCGGATACGGGATCGGTAGAACGTGTGCAGAGTCGCCTGAAGTCCGACCCGAATCAATCACCAAGCGAGATGACGGAGTCTCAACACGATGATTTTCCAGAAGCAACAGCAGGCGGGTAGAGAGCAAGTGCAGTAGGTTACTGCAAGGCACCAAAGCCACTGAGCGTGGGCGGGAGGAGAAAACAGTGCGGCTTCGGCGGATTAACCGTAGGGAGGATCTACAGCCACAAAGAATAGGAAATAGATGTGTGTTGACATACTGCATTTGTGCAGGTGGGGTCCCTGCATGAATTTGAGTGTGGGAGCATATGAGCGTTAGTGTGTGTGCGAATGCGAATGCGAGATCCGGATGCAAGAGCGTACGGCGAAAGCTAGATAGAACGTTCCCTCGGCATCATAGATTGAGCAACGAGAACCAAGGACAAATATGGTTCGATGATGTCTATGACAGGAATGAGGCAGCAGCAAAGCACTTCGCAGCTCCGACGGTCGAATGGCACACCCGAGAAACCAAAATGCTGGACAGTCGAAGTGCGCATGAGTTTCAGCTGTGTGCTCGCTTATTTTGATTTTCTTCGAGAGAACAATCACAACATCGACAGATTGGCAGCGTACACCTGCATGAAATGGCGGCCAACATCCATCCAACTTCCTCGTATTTTTGTTCTTCCGATTGGTTGTCGTCCATCCCTCACAGTAACGGCTTGCACTATACTGAAGACTCAATCTCAAGCTTTCACTTGCGCAAGCCGCATGGGGTCCTGACCACGTCGCACAAGAATGTAGAGGGGAGTGCTGCAACGATGATACCCGCAGATTGTTCTGAAGCTAAGGGCGGAGCTTGTATTCCGAGCGAGCAAGCGGTGATCCAATTCGTGAGCTTCTTCGATGGCGGTCAACCCTGAGACGCTGCAGGCTATTTCTGGATTGACCTGCGTCGCCTTGCAGAGAATCGTTCTCCACAGCTGTTTGGATTGTGCACAGATCGCATTGTACAGTACCTTGCTTGTTTGAGTTGTCATCGTTTCGAGGTCCAGTGGCTTGCTTGTGCGTGTGCAAACAGTCATACTTCCGCGGGAAGCAGAGTTTGTTTCGATGGACCGTCCCCTTCTAGAAGCGGTTCATCTGCCCAAGTCTTCGGTATCCGCCGGAATCATCATTAGCACCAGTCACAGCAGCAGCAGATTGCACCGCACGCAATTGTGCGTTCGATGGTCGAGAGGCATTTCTGAGTGAGCTTCCCCAACCGGAGCGTGAAAAATCTGTCTAGGTAGCCTTCCCCTGTCACAGTTTCTCTCCAATCCGGGACGTATACAAACGCCGTTCTGATAGCCGCCTCAACTTTAATCCGGAATTGTGCGGTGAAGTCGTGATGCGGATAGGCAGGACCCGAGGATAGTCGCAGTCATTCGTTCACTTCTATGACGTCCTAGACGGACTTTGGTGGTCAAAACTTCGTCCAACAGGGTACAGCGGGATTCAGGAGGTATATTGAAGTGGGGAACCGCAAAGCAAACGGGACGACTGTCTCAAGCTAATTGAGACCTGTCGAGTTTCAGACCGTCGGAATTCAGACGACACCCTGCGCCACACAACCGGGAAACACAAAGCTGCACCTCGACGATCATCCTCGCTTTTACCGATGTTCGACCCGATCGTGCCACCACAAAACGACGATTCATCGCGATACGATGCAGTGCGATGATGCGATCGCACATTGGGATGCTGAATGGGTAGCAACGCAATCCGCACCGATAACACACTTGAGACCTCTCGCTTTGCTGCTCCGCGGATATGACAGGTGAGGAACACATTGTGCAATAGCACTTCGTCGCACATGCGGTTACCGTGCGAGATGAGCTGCCAAATGCGCTTCTCTGCCGTCTGTCCCGCATATTTCACGGTGCCTCAGAGGTTTAGGAGCATCATTCCTTCGCATGATGTGACCGCTGCGTAACCGCGTGGAGCATCCCTGCATTCACAATGAGGCAATCATGCCTCGTTTTCTTACTTATATGCGTCCCACCTTCCATCGTTCCATTCCAAGCCCCCGTCCCACCAAACAAATAGAGCATGGACAGGATGGGTCATAGCATCGTTTCTCCATGGTACTGGGTGCTCAAGCTCGCAGCTACACTGATGCGTGGCTTGGTGTACGCGAGACGAGGCACCCAGCACTATCTGCGGAATCTACCACTTCCAGGCGACATTGTTCGAGAGAGGCTACAAGTTCCTTCCCGAGACAAGGGCCGCTTCATTGGCGTCGACCTCTATCGACCCGCCGATAAATCCTCCACCAAGCTTCCAGCAGTGGTCAATTGGCACGGTAGTGGATACGTTCTCCCCAGCTGGGGTGAAGATCACGAGTTCATCAAGCAAACTGTCAAGGCTCTCGGCTGCATCGTACTCGACTGCGATTATCGCAAAGGTCCCGAAAACACTTTCCCAGCAGGTCACGATGATGCGGAAGACGTCGTCGGGTGGGTTCTCTCCCAGTCGGATCGATTCGATGTCAGCAAGGTAGCTTTGACTGGATTTAGCGCAGGAGCGGCCCTCGCGCTCAGCACAGGCAACTTCTATGGATCAGAGAAGATTCAAGCCATCTCCGCCTTATACCCACCCGTCAACTTCGAATCAGTGCCAGCAGAATCTCCTGTTCCGCACAAGGCTCGAAGTGGTATCCACCTGTCTCCTGGTACAGTCGGCCTCTTCAATTCGAGCTATGTACCCGACCTTACCACCCGAAAGGACCCAAGATTTAGGATTGGCGGTCTCGAGACCTCACGTTTCCCCAACCGTATCTTTATCGCCACTGGCGACGTCGATGTGCTCTATCCCACCGCCAAATCGTACTTTGAAGAATTGGCTCAGAAGGAGAAGAGCAAGAAGATCACCTTCCTGTCTGTACAATACGAAGAGCATGCTTGGGACAAGAACCCACTGGTGCCCGAGTCAGTCGAATCGAGGGATGACACCTACTCAAAGATGATCAGCAACCTGAAGGAAGCTTTTCAGGGTTAAGCAAGTCGATACTTGACAGATGTCAGCGGAAGGAATATACGTCGAACCTTAATCTTAACCTTTAACCGTTGTCCATTCAACCGCGTGACACGCGGATACGCTGTGTGAACGTTTGGCTCTTCGCTGAGGTTCCTCCGCATGACTGTTGTGCTTTTGAGAGAGTCTGAGCACCCTCTGTGGAATCTTTTGAAAGCCGACAGTACAAGTTTAGCCCTTCGTGTCATGCCAGTCCAAAGGCTTCGTGTCCTTGTGATCCTAAAAGCACTTACTAAAACTGACGGTAGCAGGCATCAAACGGCATGTCCGGCTGATGAGACGGCGTACGTCCTGGGCGAGACGGCTAGGACCGATCGCACTGAGCTGATTGCGTTCTCGCTAGGTTCCGAATCGGCTGCAGCGAGTCACAAGGCGACGTGACGTTGTCTTCTCAAAACTTATGACGAGCTGATACCACACAATACACATCGTGACAGTAGCTCAACAAACAGTCCAATCTGGATCACTTCGAAGTCAGTGTGTGATTCAACGACGCCGCAATCCACTGCAAATACATGGGTTCTGAAAGAAGGAAATTCAGTCCTGCGTAGACTGCCGCCGGAAAAGTGGCTGGATCTCAAGTGACTTCAGATATCTTCAACGCTGACGGCGTGGAACAAGGCGCTGTAAAAATTGGTGCTATCGACGAGGCCTTGGATCGTATAGTGCTCGTCTACCGAATGGACCCCCTCGAAGGCACCCAGCCCAGTCTTATCCGGCTTGATGCTTGACGGGCCAAAGCGGATGATGTTATGGGTGAGGTTGTGGAAGTAGCGAGTGTCGGTGTTGCCCTGCATAATAGACGGTGCAACCGTGACTGGCTCACCATCTTCACCTGCCCAGACCGCGCGAACGATCTGCGAGTACAAGCGCCACGGGGCAGCCTTATCGCCCTCCAACGGTGTCCAAGGAGCAGGAGCGAGTGAGCTACGTGCCTCCTTGATGGTCAGCTTCGACGCTCCGATGGGCGAGCTTGCATTGAGGATGTGCTCGCCGAATGCAACCATATCCATGTTGTACTTTTTGGCGACCGACGAAAGGGTGTCGATGTAGTGCTTCTTGACCTCGTCAAAGTTGCTTGTGATGGCGATACGGTGGTCGACGTAGGCAGTCGCGCTCTCCGGCAGCGCATTGAATTTAACGCCTCCCTCGATAATGTCGACAGCGGTGGTGGTGATGAACTGGGTCTGGAGCTGGGGCGGCATTGCGTGGACCACGCGCTCATTGGCCCTGCTGATGCGGCGCTTGCGACCCCGATCAGTCCAGGCGTTCAAGGCTGGGAAAATGAACGAGGTGAACGAGTTAGGTAGCACACTCTGCATGGTCGAGTACAGTCCGAGGTGCTCGAACGACGACTTGGAGGCCCATTCGAGATCCTTGAGCGCGGTGCGGAGCGCAGGAGGGATACGTGGTCCGTCCCTGACGCATTGCAGAAACTGAAGTTGGGGGCCTCCAATTTTGCTCTCATCCAAACGGTCGCGCTTGTCCTCGAGCTCGGTAACAAGGCGGGCGAGGAGGCCGATCGATGTGTGAGCACCAGCCTGGGAAGAGTGACCTCCCTTCGATTCGACGGTGACAGCAATATCGACAGAGCCCTTCTCTGCAATACCAGGCATGGCGACGTTGATGCCGGGTCCCATACTGTCAGTGGCACCGAGGACGGGGTTGCCCTCATCAACGATCATAGCGATGCTGTCGCGACCCCAGATCTCCTCGATACGCTTGGCGAGCCAGCCACCACCTTGCTTTCCGCCAGACTCTTCGTCAAAGCCGAAGCTGAAAAGCACGGTACGAGTTGGTTCCCAGTCCTTGATGAGTAGCTCCTCGACGGAAGAGAGCAGGCTGACAAGCCACGCCTTGCAGTCGGTGGAACCACGTCCCCACACAGTGTCGGTCTTCTCATCGATGTGACCGCTGAATGGCGGGAAGCGCCATTGGTCAACAGTGCCTTCATTGACAGGAACGACATCCTGATGTGCCATCATGAGCAACGGCTTGAGCGAGTCGTTCGATCCTTTCCAGGTGTATAGGAGGCCATGCTGATGCACCTTCTCCAGGTCGAGCTTCTCGTGAACGCGAGGGAACTCGCTCTTGAGCCATTCGGCGAACTTGGGAAACGCTTCCCATCGCTCGGGAACATCATTCGGGTCCGGCCATTCGTCACCGACAGTGGTGTCGATCTGGACCGCTTTGCTGAGTCTGGAAGCAAGAAGATCGCGATCAATGTTGGCGAGGCCATCCTTGAGGTCGTAAGGGTCTTGCTGAGGGCAGAGCGACGCCGATGAGGCGGCCTCCGCTTGAAGCGAGTGCGTGAGCTTCCACAGACCATCGTTGACCGTGTTGGATGCAGCGTTGTCCAGCGACAGGAAGGTCAGAGCGACCACGCCTAGGACCATAGCAAGGACAGCGATCCACTTTCTTCCGCTCGTGGAACTGCGTGTCGGAGCCGCGTTAGTCCTCTTCTCATTCGAGCCGATGAAGGCCTCTTGTACAATTGGCAGCATCTTGTTCGTTCTCTCCGCTGTGCCGTGAGTGATACACTGCCTTTGTTGGATATGGTGATGTTGGTGGAGCACGATGGTGTGCACGGTGCACGGTGTTGAAGAGCGTCGCTCGTGCCTCGTACCATACCAAATGCGGCGGAGCACAGAATTCCGACCCTTCTTCGGGGTCTTTAGCGGCAATGCATTAAGCGACAGACGCCGTGCCCGATTCGACCATGTTTGTTCCCCTCAGTCTCACATTCTACTTAGATATGGCATCGTTACTTCGGCAGCATGAGTAACGTCGGCGGCTGGTTGCGGAATACACGCGATATCTCCTCGAAAGAGCTCATCAAGACGAAGATTGACAACTGGGTATTGATCTTGATGTACGCCAAGCGGGCGCCAATGCCATGTTACCCCTTTTCCGTGCCATCTTTTTTAGCTGCTTTCTTTTTTCTTCTTTACGTCACCCTAGCAACGTGTGTGATACATTCATTGTGCACCTTTGCTGAATTTCGGACGTGGCGATCATGAACAACCCCTCAACAGCAGTCTGATACGAACAGAAACGTACTACAGAAGCCATCCAGAAGGTCTGAGGGACGAAAGGAGCCGGCAAGCTGACCTTAGGGAGGATGTGGCGTGCGGATAGAGCCTTCCGCCAGATCGACCCTATCCTGTGAGGAGCATCGATCGGGCACAATCTCGACTTGCAAGCTTGTCTATTTCCGATGTTCCGTACGACAGGCATACTCTTTCCGTGGTGCGGCCATTTCCTACACTTTGCAAGAAGGGTTCGCGGTTGCTCAAGCGATGCGGCATTTTAAAGAGCCATAGCCCGGCCTTCAAACCCTCGGGCCCTGCTTTTAGCTCGAACGGCCGAAGCCGGAGGAGCGATGTTCAAGAGAGAGCTGATTTCGCGCGTGGGAGAAGCTTTCTCCGCTTGACCGGATCGCAGAGATCCGGTGCGCAACTTGAGCGGAGATGACATCTCCCCTCCTTCGAGTTCGTACCCGCTCCCCCACGTACCTTGACATTGCTACTACGGCGAACCCTGATCGAGCTTATCGGTTGCCCGTGTTGCAGAACGGGTCTGAGATTGTAGTTTAGAGTGTCTTGCAATGGCGCCGGACCGGTTGAGCGTTGAGACCCCTGCTAATCCTATCTGGTGCGAGAAGCGTCCTGAGAACTGCTCGCGGCCCTTTGTGTACCTTGGACGTTTGTGCAAGTGCAGCAAGATGAAGCATGTCCGGGCGTGACAGGCACTGCACAGAGGTGTCAACGATACGATCATGACACCTTGATGGAGCAGAGGCTGTGTCTTTGGTTGAGTTGTCTTCATCTGACTCAAGAACCCACTTTTCCAAAATCAGAGGGAGGAAGAAGACGAAAGTGTCATCATCGAAGATATGTTCTGTTCCTGTCTGCCTCTGAGTTCGACCTCAGCTGCAGAGTAGGGTCTACAGCGACTTGCCAACGAATCCTTTGCTCTCACGCGATTGGGTCTCGCACTGGATAGAACAATCAGATGGCCACGCTGTTCGAGCCGAGGTTCGCTTACAGAACACAATTGCGCACGCGGCAGTTGCGCAACTTCCACAACCGGACGAACAACATCCTCATCTTGATCCTGTTCGAACATACAGTATCTCGACGTCGACCCATAAGATAGGCTGTGTACTGCTCATACACGTGGCTCTCTCTCAGTATTGACGTTGGCATAATCGGTGTCGATATCGGCGACACAGAGCTTGTTGCTGTAAAGCCGGTCAACTCGGCTTCCTGTTCAATTGGTCAGGGAGAGGGAGTAGGAGGCTGCATGCCAATCTCTGCAGGTCTGTGAGGATTTGATGTCCTTTTCCCCGTGAGCCCGAGCGATGTCTTGAAAATTCGACACAAAGAGAGCGGGCAGAGGGGCGCCAGATTATCGGAAATTTCCATTTTTTTTGAGATTTGTCGGGACCTGAACCTCACAGGCTCGTGCATGCGAATTTGAATCACAATTGTCACATCTGTACACAAAGTGAGAGAGAGAGAGGGAGAGAGATGAACGAGCACACTGTCACAGTTGATCAGGAGTTGAGAACATTCTCCCACCGATGTCATCGAGCAGTGGGCAAGATGTCAGGGCGTCTTGCTTTGCGTTTTGTGATTGTTCGTTTCGGAGTATCTCAAAGAAGGCAGCGCGGAAGAGCAATACCGTTCGATTGCCATCTTGTCCCCTTCGATTCCCTCCTCCCTCCTGGATCCTTGTCCGCCCAAGACAATTGCAGGCTCAAAGGGATGGAACAAGCTTGCTGCCATGCCGATGACGAGATGCATTATCCTGTCCAACTGCTTGAAGTACAGTACGCAAAAAGGTGTAAAGGAGTCGATCCATGGCTAATCCCGCGTTCTTGTCCTTCAGTCACTGCTGAGAAGAGAGTTGAGGTGCTGCACGAGTAAGCAGTCAAATCATTGACTAAGTTACGCCACTGCTGCATCACAGCTGCACATGCTGCAAAAACAATCTACGTTTACTGCCTCGCACAGTCAGACTTTCCAGGAACAAGTGAATGTGCGAGCGACACGGAGAGAACGAGAAAAAAGGAAGGAGAGGGACTGCTGTGTTCGGACACTCAGGCTCCGCTCCAGCTTTCGACCGACGCTCCTCCTTTTTTTCCCAGCAGATGTTCCACACTCCGCCCGCGCCGCCCGCTCAATTCTAGATCTCATCCGGCTCAGGTACTGTAGTGCTTTGACGAGGCTGGCAATGACGGGGCATGATCAACCTCGTGATGTGCTGCTGGCATGCTGTGCCATGCCATGACATGCCTCCCGCGTTGCTGATCCCCCTCACACTGCTTGCCTTTTATGACAGCCTATTGGAAAGCTTTGAAATTCACTCTCTGCAGCGCATGACGATGCCTTGAGACTTTGCAAATGATTTGAGCCATTCTATCCAAGCACTTCATCACTACGCCTTCTTATTGAGTTTGCACAACTGTCGAAAGTCTCTGTGACAGGAGGACGTTAAACAGACCTGCGGCTGGCATCTTTGCTCGCTGCTACTGCTACTGCTGCTGCTGCTGCTGCTAGACTGCCTCGAGAGCCCCTCTTCTTTTTCTCATTTTTTTTCTTAGCATAACCCTATTGTGCTCCTTTCTCGCGCCCTTCTTTTCGTTTGCCTCTCCGCCTCGGGTCTGCACGAAGCTCGCTACGTTGCCTTTAAGCCTTTCTCCGCTAGCCACGCTACTGTACCTGCTCGCTACGACACATTGGCAGCGCGATTAGGGTCTGACGCAGCAGCTGCTTTATTGTCCTCCTCTTTCCTTACTCACCTCTGGAGCATCCTTCTCCTATCCGGTGCAAGTGCTGCTCACACATCTTCTGCCTCCTTGTCCAGCTTGCCACCCTTTCTCTCCATCATTGAGGTTCTTCTCTTTCGAATCTTCCCTCCTTACCTTCCATCACCCTCACCACCGCTTCGCTTTCTTGTCACCTCATACCATCGTTCGGTCTCCTCGCATCCCGTGAGCCAGCGTTCACGCAAAATCATTCTCGACATTCTCTCAGCACGACCAGACCACCTTCGTACCTATCGCAGCTATGTTCTGCTGAAACTGAAACAACATCCAGACATCTGAGCTCTCACCAAGCAGGGCTCGATCGCTATCCTGGATATTTACGCACTACTCTCTCACAACAATCCAGTATCGTACAGCTACTTTTGATTAGCTGCTTCCAAGCGAGCGGTTCTATTCCACTGTTCAGACGCAATCAGCCTCATCCTTTCGCACACAAATCATCATGATGACCAGGATATCTACTGATGCCGGTGCGAGCCAGGGTCCTTCCAACTACTTCGATCTCTCACCTCGACGCTCCATCAACCCAGTCTGTCGCGACGTGCAAGCTGCTCTCTCTTCTTTCCGCTTTACAGGTCACGCTTCTGGCACCATCGAGAGCCCCACAGCCGGTGCACCGCCCCTGGCTGCCTCTGTCAGTATGTCTGGTGCATCCGAAGATGAATATGTCGAGCCATCCTGCATGATGGACGCCAATAGCCGCAGACCCAGTGTTCAAAGGACATCTAGTGCGCCCGAGCCTTCGTCATCTAAATCTGCCCTGTTCGTCGAGCCTTCAGGACCATCCACTGTACGCCCTTCCTTGGGTCGTGCATGCTCAGAGAGTCTCGCTTCGGGCGTGCTGGAACGCCGACGTCACAAGGTGGCTTCAGGCAACAAGAGCAACACGAACTTGCCTTCGAACCTGATGCTCGATTTCACAGGCTTGCCCATGACGATGGGCGCAGGCAACCTTGGTCTCCTGCGCGCCGCCCGCAAAGCGATTGCAGAGCCCTCTGGCTTCGACTGGGGCCGCACTGCCACCTCGGCTCCTCCATCAACAGCGAACTCACGCTTCGCAACGCAACAACAGCAATTGCTCAACGCTGCCACACCACCGCGTCCCCAACACACGCAACTGAAGCTCCAGACGACCGTCTCGCTACCAGCATCTACTTCGGTCTCAGCTTCTACATCTCCAGAGGCGCCACGCGCTGCTAGCGGACTTCCAGCTTCACGATCTTGCGTTGGATCATATTGGAGCAACCGCACATCTGCTTCAGACGAGTCCGAATGGGACTGGGCCTTGGCCGGTAACGCGAGAGCAACACACGAGGCACTCCGGTACAGCGCGTACAAGGAGAAGAGGGAGCCGGTACACGATATCTGGCAGCAATTGCCAGATTGGGTCAGCCGCCGCTCCTCGCTTGGAGGAAGGGATGCAGATCTCTCGTTGCGTGGACCTGGGCTGCACAACTCGTTTGCACCAAACCAGGCTGGCAAAGACCAAGCAGCCGCAGCAGCCGCAGTAGCCCTGTCGGCGTCTCTTTCGCAAGCATCGCTTTCTTCGCACAGCCCACGCAGCAGCATCTCAGGTCGTGGACGAGGTCACACCGCCAAGATCGCAGTGCATGTCCCTTTCCGCGTCATTGAGGAGATGCCACCCAGCGAGCGCTCGCTTTCACCGCGTGCCTCGGTCGTAGGTGCTCGAGAGCTCGCCTGAGATCAGGGATGCTTCTGCAACGATGTAACAGGAGAAGCAGACCCTACCAACATCTGTCTTCGTCGTTGGCTTGGCGCAGATGTGCCTGCCAGGCAACGCAAACAGAAAGCTGCACGCAAGATACACATTACTGCATGCTACCTCTTCATGATGTCGGATACCTCGTCGCAATAAGCTCAAGCTGCTCAGCAAGATCTCTTGCACAGTCAATATACGCAGACTGTACGCGAAATCTCTTAGCTACAGCAACAGTGCCGGACGAGCTACTCCATCACTATACCCCACGCGCGACATCTCGCGAGCGCACTCTCCGTCGGTCGACAATGTCCCGTCGCCTACAATCTTCAATTTCATGTCTCTTGCTTATCATGACCTTTCTCACACACGCAACACGCATCTTGTACTTCTAGACTAGCATAGCACATGCCAATAATCGAACAATCGTCTCTTCACAGCTTTCGGTCTCAGACCTATCCACGAAGAGTGTCATCGAATTTGAGATGCGAGTGCAAACCCGTTGAGTAGTTGTGGCTACTGATATTGAGGCTCATTGTTGCCGGCTCACCGACGCTCTCTGAGCTCTACTGAGGCTCAGCTGCAGGAAACTTACAGTCAGAGCCTATGACGCTCGTTACATAGGTGCATGGCATGATGTTGTAGAGGACATGAGTCCACGAAGAGCCAATTGGCGAAACGGACGAGCAATGGTACAGTGTTTGAATATCAGTGCCAGTGAGAATGACATCTCGGATCCGGCTTCAGCAGCAAGGTCTACGGATTCTTCCGGCCCGCCTGTCTTCTGCACACAGCGAAGCAGAGAGAGAGCGAGAAATACAACATTTGACTGTGATCGTGCTGTCCAGCCTGCTGCACTCGATGACGGCAGTTGCCAATTCAAAACCCACACAAATTCACGCGATCCAGCTTGAGAGGCGAGGCAGCCTTGGAATTGGATTTGGACTTCGATGCGGACAAGCCAGGCGCCCGATTTGGCTTTGAGAATGCATTTCTTCTTGATCTGAACCTCGTCTGAGCACAAGAAAGCAAGCAGCCTGTCCATCGCTGTGCTGCTGTGCTGCTGTGCTGCTGTGCTGCTGAATCGCCAATCCTCCACAACTTGCGGAAAGCCAGCTCAAACCAACCTCATCGCTCGTCTGTGTCGATTGATCTCACTACACACACCATCCTTTTCCTAAATCGACCTCCCGGCTTCGCAGCACTTAGCTATACTAGTAGCTACTCTCCGGACCGCTCTTCCCCAGGAATCTACGGACAAGCGTGCGAAAACCCGGCCGTCATGATGAACCGTGCTGCCGCCCTGCGCAGGGCCGCTGCCCTTAGCCCTTCGTCGGTTGCTCGCTCTCGCAGCGTCGCTGGTGTTCGATCATACGCTACTGGTGCTGAAGCAGGCTCCAGATCCGTCACCGGCCGCTTGTTGCTGTACAGCACCCTCGGTGCCGGTCTCTTCTACGGTGTTTCGACAGTAGCAGCACTCAACAATGACAGATATCAGGATTTCTTCGTCGAGACTGTTCCTGGAGGCGAACGCATCATCGACTACCTCGACACACACGACGTGGGTCAGGAGATCGTCAACATCAACCTCGGAGGATACGGACACAAGGCGATCGATGCTACCAAGAGTGCTTACGGCAGTGTTAGCGGTGCTGTGGGCCGTGTTTTGGGCGGCGATGCAGGTGCTAGCGAGACGGTGGGCGATGAGCGTGATGCTCGTCTCAGAGTAGCAGAGGTTCGTGACAAGGCCAAGGCTCAGGCGGACAAGCTTGCGCAAAAGACCAAGTCAGGCGCCGAAAAGGCTCAGCAGGAGGGCGAGTCGGCACTCAAGACGGTGCAGGACAAGACTTCCGAGTTGATCGACCGTGCCAAGGCGGCTGCTGACAAGGCAGAGGCCAAGATTCGTGGCGAGGCTGCCGAGGTCAAGCAGGACGGTCGCAACGTGCTTCAGCGTGCTGTGGACAGTGTTCAGGTCATGACCGACATTGGTGCCAACACCAAGGCTGCCCCTTCCAAGAGCGCTTCCGGTGGAAAGGGACCCAAGGAGGAGATCAAGGAGACCTACACCGGCGATCTTCCCGTCAACCACGAGCCCCCTGCGGGCTTTGCTGCGCCTCGCCGTGACCGTGGTCTCCAGGCTCCTGACCACACCAACGCTCGCTTGCGTCCTGACCCTCAAGCACCTAAGCTTCCCTTGCTCGCTCCTTCCATCAAGAGCCTTTCCGGATCCGAGCCCATGATCGCTCAGCTCGCTAGCACCATCGACGAGCTCACCGACTTCCTCAAGGAGACTCCCTCTTCCGGAGCCAAGGCGAAGGGCGTCCTCGAAAACGCACAGATCGAATTCGAACAGCTCAGCCAGCGTCTCGAAAACATCAAGCGCGAAGAAGCTAAACGTGTCGAGAACAGCCTTGCCGACCAGGCCAAGCGTTACGAGGCTCAAATCTCAAAGCAATCCGAAGAGGCCGCCAACAAGCTCTCGAGCCGCGAATCCGACTGGCAAAAGTCGTTCGAGGAGGAACGTTCCAAGCAGATGGCTCAGTTCAAGGAGAAGCTCGAGAAGGAGCTGGCTACACAGAGCCAGATCATCAATGAGAGGTTGAAGGAGGAGGTCATCGCGCAGGGTATCGAGTTGCAGCGACGATGGATGAAGGATATCAAGGCCAAGGTTGAGGAGGAGCGTGGTGGACGTCTCGCTAAGCTCGATGAGTTGGCTACGGAGCTCAAGAGCCTTGAAAAAGTCAGTTTGGACAACAGCAGCGTGCTGGATGAGAACGTTTCGGTGCATACGCTTTGGACTGCTGTACGTGCGGTTCAGCATACGCTCGATGACTCTTCGGCTACCAAGCGACCTTTCGCTGAGCAGTTGCGCGTTCTCAAGGGCACTTCAAAGGCTCGTGACGATCCCGTTCTCTCCGCCGCACTCGAAGCTCTCGAAGCAAGCGGAGCAGCCGAGACCGGCGTTGAGTCGTTCACCACGCTGAAGCAGTGGTTCGACAACAAAGTCGGTCCTCGCGTTCGTCAAGTCTCGCTCGTCCCTTCGCCTGAAACTTCCGGTGTCCTCTCGCACCTCGCTAGCGCCGCTCTTTCGCCCATCCTCTTCCACAAGAAGGGTCTCGTTCAGGGCGAAGACGTACCTTCGGTTCTGGCAAGAGCTGAATACTATCTGGACCGAAAAGATCTCGATTCGGCTACAAGGGAATTGAACCAGCTCAAAGGTTGGCCCAAGTTGCTCGCTTCCGACTGGCTCGCTGCATCGCGAAAGCGTTTGGAGGTCCAACAGGCACTCGAAGTGGTTCAGACAGAAGCTAGCCTGGCTTCGCTCATGGTTTCCAGTTGATGGAAACATTTGCTTGTCCGCACAAGTGTAAAGCGTTAGATTCCTTCGTTCAATCTCAAAACATCTATCTCATGTTGCTGTGTTCTCGCATGTGAGGTTGATTGCACGCCTGTATGCTTGTTGAAGAGGCCCAATTGCTGAAGAACTCCAGTTGAGTGTGTTGGTCTCGAGCGCAGTTATTTGCGAGGCTGCATGTCATGACAGTGAGCTGCCCTTGAGATCACACTCGAAGATTCGCAGCTACCTTCTTTGTGCGCATCATTGTTGTGTCTGTGACGCGGATTGCTTCTACTGAGTCGCCCTCTGCATCACCCTGATTGTTGAAAACTCCTGTACGACGCATCACACAATGCTACCGAGCTCCAACGATGGTTCTGAAGGTATTGAATATTCTAGCAAGGAATGTGAATGCCGTATCACAGAGGAAAGTACATATGCGAAACTCGCTTAGGCAAATTCGGGAACGCAGAACTTGCCGGGTCCGTAAGGCTGTTGGAAGACGAAAGAGATACAGAAGAGAATAGGAAAGTCAGTAAGCGTTCTGAATGAAACGTGACAAGTACATGAAGGAAAGCTGATAGCCGCAGTCTTGTACTGCTACCGCTCTCGAGAGACTTTCGACTACTTACTTCTGACGTGAGCGCAGTTCGTCCCGTAGCAGCTTCAGACGAGTGACGAGCGGATTGCGGGCCGGGCTGGACGGGTTCACCCTTGCTCAACTTTTCGATAATGTTGACCATCGACTCTGGGGTCAAATCCTCGAAGTAATCATCGTTGATCTGAACCATGGGAGCGTTGGAGCAAGCACCGAGGCACTCTACCTCGACCAACGTGAACTTCTGATCGGGGGTAGTTTGGCCAGCCTTGATCTGCAACTTGTCCTGAATGGCTGCAAGAATCTTATCGGAACCACAACCGCCGAGCATGCAAGGGGTGGTGGTGCAAAGCTGCATAAAGTACTTTCCGACAGGTTCGCGGTTGAACATGGTGTAGAACGTAGCGACCTCGTAAACGCGCATAGGAGGCATCTCGAGCAGCTTGGCAACGTAGTTCATGACCGAAATGGAAACCCAACCCGAGTTCTGTCGTTGACCGAGATCGAGCAATGGAATAACGGCAGCCTTTTTGTACTGCTCAGGGTAGTGCGAGATGATTTCCTGTGCCTGCTTCTTGTTCTCCTCGTTGAATTCGAAGGGAATGTCGGGGTTGTTATAGTCGGTGTTACGGTGAACGAAGAGCGAGTCGGAAGAACGAGCTGCCGAAGTGGAGATGGCTCTGACGGTCTTGGAGGAGCTGCTGGCAATAGCAACGACGTTGGAGCGAGCCGCAGCGGCGGCGACGGATCGCAAGAGTGCGCGTGACGAAGTACGAAGGGCAGCCATAATGAGTGTGTTGGTGACCGTTGTGTAGGATGTGGAATAGGTGGCGAGGTGGTGAGAAAGATAGACCAAAAAAAGGTGGAGAAGGCGATGCGACGGTGACGAGCAAGTATCAATTGAGAATGCCTGGCTGGCTAGCTGGTGGCTCTGCGATACGCAATTGCCAGGCCAGAATTAGCCGTCTCATTACCAAAGCCCTCCTTGTCTCTCTCAAGGTCAAGCTACGCCAGTGCACGATTTCTTCCTGGCCTAGAGACACAATCTCGAGACTCTAAATTCAACATTGCTCGTGCGTGCCCGATTGGAAAATGAGGTATGACCAATTGAAGCCGCTGTCATTGGTCGCTCTTCACAAAGAGTTGGGTTGCAGCCCGATTCACGGACTGGACTTCAAATCCAAAACGAGGATCTGTGAAATTTGTATTCACTCTTTTGAGATTGTGGAAATTGAGACACACGATTTTGTGTGAGCGTGCGCGAGAGAGTGAACCGAATGCGAATGATTTCAAATCAAAGAGGAAGAAGTCGAGCTGCTGCCTGCTGCCTGCTGCCTGCTGCCTGCTGCTTCTAAAAGCTGCCGAGCTTCAGCCACCTTGTGCCAATTTTCCGCGCGATCGTTCTCTCACCAAATTGGAACAGACGGTCGGCAGCCAGACCTCGAAACGCAAGTCATCGTCGCGATCATTTGAACCCTTACCTTCAACCTTCTCATCCTTCACCTTCATCCTCATACAGACTTTCGTTCCTTCACGACTTCCGCATTTGCGACTCACAAGTACTTGGTCTTGCATACACTGCTCATCGCCTAGCGCTCGAGAATCTTAGCAAACCCAGACGCATTTGCATTCGACATCTACCACCGATCATCTGATCCATATATCCACCATGGCTTCTTCGTTGAACCGCTCGTTGCTGCGCTCGGCAGTCCTCGCCAGCCGATCCTACGCCTCCTCTTCTACTGCCGCACCCATCCGCTTCGCTAGCGCAGCACCATCCACCGCCCTCTACAACGCGCGCCTCTTCTCGACTACCATCGCTCGTCAGCTCGCCACCCCACAGACTGGCCCCACTCAGATTCCTAGCAGCCACGCACCATCACCAGAAGTCACCAAGACTGCCACCTACGACGCCGCTTCTGTACAGGATCAGGTCCGTGACGCTCCCGTCTACCCAGACTACTCAAAGGGTCCCTCGGCACTAGACAAGGCCGGTCAGCTCTTCTTCTTCACCGAAATTCTCCGCGGCATGTGGATCGTTCTCGAAAACTTCTTCCGTCCTCCTTACACCATCATGTATCCCTTCGAGAAGGGTCCGCTCAGCCCTCGTTTCCGCGGAGAGCACGCCCTCCGAAGATACCCTACCGGCGAGGAACGCTGCATTGCCTGCAAGCTCTGCGAGGCTATCTGCCCCGCCCAGGCTATCACGATCGAGTCGGAGCCCCGTGAGGACGGTGCACGAAGGACCACTCGCTACGATATCGACATGACCAAGTGCATCTACTGCGGTTTCTGCCAGGAGGCTTGCCCCGTTGACGCCATTGTCGAGACCCAAAACACCGAGTACTCGACCGAGACCCGTGAGGAGCTTCTGTACAACAAGGAGAAGTTGCTCGCCAACGGTGACCGCGCCGAGGCTGAGATTGCTGCCAACATCCACTCTGATCACCTTCAGCGTTAAGTGTAGGCGTGCGAGTGTCAAAGCAAAGCAACGTCAACAATAATCTTCGCATCTTATATCTTCTTTTTTGAGGGCAGGATGGTCCAGCTAGCGGCTAGTTGCGGCTAGATCGTCTCTGCTTTCCTTTCTTGTCTTGTTCATTACTTCTTTTTTGCAACATAATATGTGAAAACACCGACTTTGCGTGCGATGTGACTGTGATTCAACTCATCCTGACGCACATATGAGGTTCGTGGCCGAAGGTGCCACGTTCTCAATGCATGTCTATGACGCACACACGAGCTCAAAGTTGACCCTTGCACGATCCTGAGCAGCATTGATCAGTCTTTTGTTTGCGTCTATTGCATCTACGCATCGGTCCCAATCTCCAAATGCGTAAAGTACTCAGCAGCCAAAAGAGGCGGCAAGTTGGTCGCAATCCCTTCGGCAGCAATCCTTCGACGCAATTCTTGGGCCACTTTGCAGTCTGTTTCCTCTCCTTCCCCTGCTGCAATTTGACTGATGAGGTAAGGGGAAGGATCCGAATCGAGCGACCATCGGCGTTCAAAGGTTCGACCTAGCATGTTGGGAGATGCTACAAAGGTGGATTTGAGGGAGAGGCGGGTATGTTTGTTGTCGAGAATGGAGTAGGTTTTGGCCAGGGAGAGACGGTAGGCTTTGTCGCCGTTTGGAAGGTCTACCACCACAAACGTACAAAGACCAAAGAAGAATAAGGCTGTTAGTATGAGCATGAACTTTTACCATCGTTGGCAGAACGGGTTGACTGGAGGAGCAACTTACCTTGTACATCAGCTACCTCCTCTAGCGCCTTCTTGACCAACTCCAAGTTGCCAAATGCAATAACATCGCTCCACTCCCTTTGCACCTCCCCAGCTTCTCCGTCATTTGCACCTGCACCTGTACCTGCTCCATCTTCGTTCAATCTAGCCTTCAACGCCGGAATCTCCCCCTCCAACTCTTCCCTCCTTTTCCCCTGCAACGCAAGTGCAATCTGCTCAAACGTATCCTCATGACTCCTAAATTTTCCATCCCCACCCAGCGCCGTGTATAGCAGTGCGATGACGAGAAACCGTGCGTCGACGGGGGAAAGGATCTCGAGTTGACCAGAGGAGATGACTTGGTTGAGGTTGGAGATCATCCATGATCGATCGTATTTCGTGTCTTTCAGTGTGGAGAGCTCGAAGAGTTCATCTCTCGTATTCGAAGAGGTCGAAGTGGTCGGGCCGGGCGAATGGAGGTAGTAAGTAGGAACGGAAGTGCGTGGGTGTGGAAGGATGAGGAATCGTCCATCGGTAGCGGTGGAAGGGTGGATCAGGACGCCAGTTCGTTGTGAGAGCGTCTTCCCGCTCGATGATGTCGAGGCGTTGGTCGGTGAAGCCGTAGAAGTGGTCATGGTGTTCTTATCGCCGTGCTCGCAAGTGCTTTCAGCTGCTAGGGAACAAAGATGAGCGGGTGCGAACGGTGAACGGAAGTGCGAGTCAGAGTCAAGAAGAAGGTGAAGGCTCAAACTCAAAAAGCTTGAAAGTGTTGGTCTCCCGACACGCGAGCAACGCGGCAGCCTAATTTACGCGACACCGTTCTTCCGGAATCCTCAAATCTATCTTCTTTGACTGGCAGCTCTCACACTTCCTGCCTTCACCACATATCTTCACTCATCACAGAAACTTCACTCCAAGTTGACTATCAATTTCAGTATGGGCAGTTTGAATGGTTCCGATGTTCATATGATGTGAGTTACAAAGAAAAAGCATGGAGCCAAGTTACAACGCATCAAAGTTGATCGCATGAACAGCCTGTTTCCTCTCCCTCTCGTCTTCTCTCCTCTCATTCACATGCAATACTATCACCACCGCTGCCAACCCTACAATCGTCGTAATCAACACCACTGTCACCCAAGGAATCCAATCTCCAGGATGCAAATACAACTGTTTCGTCCAACTACCCGGTCCTCCATCTCTTTCGTTGTCACCACCTTGCCACGGGTTGATAACGACTTGGCTGTTCGGGATGATCCCCTCCATTGCCAAGTAGTGCTCCTTTTGCCTCCGTGTAGATCCGATGAAGAGCGATTCGACATAGTTGTTGGTACGTCCGAGACCAAAGTAGCTATAAGGGGTTAGGAGGGAGCGGTAGGCGGTTTGGGGGAGTTGACCGACTTGTTGAGCTCGTCGAACGCCGTTTGGGTCAAGAACGGTGAATTTGTATGATGCTCCGCCGTAGTTCGTTCCCCAAGGTCGGAATTTGGGCGCATTGTCGGGCTCGCAGTAGCCTTGACAAGCGCCATTGAGCGTAAGGGCTTTGAGGAAGAACGAGTCGTGGAAGTAGTTGTTTTGTATGAAAGTGATGCGTCGGCTCGAGTCGATACCATCGGAATAGACGGGAGTGCGCTGCAGAAGGAGATCGAGAGTACCGTCTTCGTCAATATCGAGCCAGCTCGCACTACGGACGTCAGTCAGTGTCTCGATAGCGTTGGCTCCAGCAGTGACTTTAATAAAAGTTCGGTCCTCGGGACGTTCGGGTAAACAGCCCAGGTTGGCCTTCTCGCTCGTGGGCACTTTGCTGCACTCTAGATTCCGCAAGATATGGACTCGAGTCTCTCCGGTACCGCGTACATTGTTGTTGCGCCCATTCGCCATTTTGTCGGGTATTGTGACCAGTACGAGATCCGGGTAGCCATCCTTGTTGTAGTCGCCGAGATGCAGCGAGTTGGGCAGATTGAGGAATAACGGAGCGAGTGCATCATTGATGAGGATGCGGCTGTCACCTGTAAGCTTGTCAGCTGGGACGCGAAGTAGAGCGGCATTGTCCTTGCTGACGCTGAAGTTGATGCGGAAGTTGTCATCGGCCACACAAAGGTCATCTGCTTCCCTACACTGTAGATCAGCTTTCCTTTTTGTCGGTGCTTCGACCGAAGCATTGGTTTTCTTGCCCACCGACAGAGATCCGAATCCAGGGCCGGCACCGAAGAGACCATCAGTACGGATCGAGCAGAGCGGAACTTGATGGTTGAACGCGACATTGATGAAGCAATTGTCACCACTACGATCGCAAGTTGGAAAGATGACATCGATGGTTCCATCTCTGTCCACGTCTGCGAAAGTCAGTGCTCCTGTTCCTGGTGGAAGCTCGCCGGAAGAAGCGAGTTTGAAGCCCGATCCTTCGCCCTTCGAGTTCGGCTTGACGGCAGTCCAGATCTGATAGGTGAGCTTGGAGCTAAGGAAAGACTCCTCCGAGCAAACAAGGAAGAGATCGGCCAGACAGTCGCCATTCAGGTCGACAAATGCCGAGCTGTGAGGATTTGCGAGCTTGCAGGCAGGCGCGTTGGCTGCATTCAGGAGAGGAGCATCGACGATGTCGAAAGCGGCAGTGCTGTCGGTAGCATCCGCAAGAAGGTTGCGCCAGATCTTGAGATCGCTAGCGTCTTTGCCTGGAGCTGCGGGATCCGAGAAGGGAATGCCGAGCAGGTCTAGTTGCATATCTCCCGAGGCATCGAAAGAGATGGGTTGGGCGAGCATCGATGGTGGCACGGTCCGCGATATTGGCTCGAAGCCGCTTCCATCTGGTTTACCGAGAAAGACATCCATCAAGAGCTGTTTTGATGCTGAGTTTGATGTGCTCTGAGACATGACAAGCAGATCGAGTCGGCCATCATAGTTGATATCTGCAGCGACCACATTGCTGATCTTCTGCCCTGATGCCACCTGTACTTGAGCTGCTGGTTCGCGCTGGAAGCTAAAGCTAGGTCGATCCCATAAGTGTATGCTGGTTGTTTGGCGGTCCGCATCGACGACGATGGCATCGAGAAACTGGTCGCCGTTCCAGTCACCCCAAGCAGCTACCTGCCCCTTGATCCGATCGAGACCAAGACTGCCAGCATTGATAAGGCCTTCGTACTTGAAGCGTTTCTCGCCTATTCCAAAGAGCGCATCTACACCTGTCGCTGCCGTCGAGAGAAGTAATGTCGTTGCCCAAGCGGCTTTGAGTCTACGAGCTTTTGATGGTCGAGGTTTTCGAGAGCGTTTGAGTGCGGCTGTTGAGCACTCGGCCTCGCAGCTGTAAGCCATGGCGAGATTGGATGTAGCTTCGAGGTGCTCAGTGTCCTCGAAAGCGTTGAGAGTGGCGCTTGAGCATGAGCCCTTCGGTGCTGCCTGTTCGTGATGATATCAGTGCTTAGATGCAAGAAGCACAGCATTCGAGGTTGTGTTGGTCAGGGTCCTTGCACGCTGTCCAGAGTGTTGAGGTGGAGGAAATCAAACTAGTTTGTTAGGTTTAGGACTGTGCGTTGGCCTGAGCTTTCTGAATTGCTGAGCTTTGCCAAAATATTCGGATTCATTTGAAATGCGTGTAATTCAACACAGCTCAGTTTGTATTCAGCTGCTCGTCATCTTCCAAATCAATGAATCTCGAAACGCTCTTTCCCCTGTAGCTCGCATGTGCTGCTCACACAAAAAAAAGACACAGCAGAACAGCACAATCCTAATATTCACCACATCACAGCGCGCGGTCGGACCTGTCTTAGCGAGCAATTCCGTATCATTTTGATCGCCATCAGACATCTTCGCTGGTACACACCATCTCATCTACCTAACTTCGACTCATCATCGACACCAACAACGGCACTTCGTCACCTTCAGCTGCTCCTTCAAGAGTCAGCTAAGCGCTTGCCGTAGTCAAGATGCCCGAGGAGGAGAGCTTGTTCCGGTCAGCGACCATGTCGCTGATCCAGCTCTACATTCCTTCCGAGACCGCTCATGCCACCGTTCAGGAACTAGGAGAGCTTGGAAATGTCATGTTCAAGGATCTCAACCCCGACATCTCGCCCTTCCAACGCTCCTTCGTCACCGACATCAGGAGACTCGACGAAATGGAGAGGCGCATTCGTTTCCTGTACGCCCAAATGGAGAAGGAAGGCGTCCCTGTCCGCCCTCTCGAGAGCGCTTTGCCTTTCATCAGCCTCGGTAACGATGGTCGTCGCGGTCCTCAGCTCATGGATGAGCTCTCCGTCAAGCTTCGTGAGCATGAGGAGCGTCTCGGTCAGATGAACGGTTCTTACGAGACCCTTCAGAAGCGTTTGCAAGAGTTGGAGGAGGCCAAGCACGTTCTTCGTGAGACTGCCGTCTTCTTCGACCAGGCTGAGGGTCGTCAGGATGCCACACGTGCTTCCATCGATGATGCCAACGCACCACTTCTTGATGACGTCGAGTCCAACGCCTTCAACACCTCGCGTGGCGAAGACAACACTTACGGCAGTTTCGACCTCGAATTCGTTGCCGGTACCATCGAGCGAAGCAAGATGGCCATCTTCGAGCGCATTCTCTGGCGCGTGCTCCGCGGTAACCTTTACATGAACTACGCCGAGATCGAAGACACCTTCGACGACCCCACCAAGGAGGAGCCCGTCCGCAAGAATGTCTTCATTATCTTCGCTCATGGTGCTGAGCTTCTCGCCAAGATCCGAAAGATCAGCGAGAGCATGGGCGGTACCCTTTACCCAATCGACAGCAATGCTGATCGTCGTGAGGAAAGCCTTCGCGAGGTGCTCAGCCGTATCGAGGATCTCAACAACGTCCTCTACTCCACCAGCGCCACCCGCCGCACCGAGCTTGTCAAGATCGCCGAAGTCCTCAGCGCATGGGAAGACGTTGTACGCAAGGAGAAGCTCATCTACTCGACGCTCAACATGTTCCTCTTCGACAACCGTCGTAAGACGCTCGTTGCTGAAGGTTGGTGCCCCTCGAGCGACCTCGGTCAAATTCAGCTTGCCCTGCGTCGTGCCACTGAGAACGCTGGCACCAGTGCTCCGGCTGTCCTCCAGGAGCTTCGCACCACCAAGTCGCCACCCACCTTCCAGCGATCCAACAAGTACACCGAGGCCATCCAGTCCGTCGGTGACAGTTACGGTATTGCCAAGTACAAGGAGGTCAACCCCGGTCTCTTCAATTTTATTCTCCTCCCTTTCCTCTTCGCTGTCATGTTCGGTGATGTCTTCCACGCCTTCCTCATGACGCTTGCCGCTCTTGCCATGTGCACGTTCGAGCGCACACTCGCCAAGGTCGACAACGAGATCTTCACCATGTTTTTCTATGGTCGTTACATGATGTTGCTCATGGGTGTCTTCTCCATGTTCACCGGTTTCTTGTACAACGATATTGCAAGCAAGAGCATGCACCTCTTCCACACCGGCTGGGACTGGCCTCACCAACAGGGTACCATTGAAGCCCAGCCCAACGGTCACACCTACGCCATCGGTATCGACCCTACCTGGCACGGTGCCGACAACGCGCTTGTCTTCACCAACTCGCTCAAGATGAAGATGTCCGTCATCCTCGGTGTCTTCCACATGACTCTCGCCATCTTGCTTAACGTGCCCAACTTCATCCGCTTCGGTCAGAAATGGAAAATCTACTCCGAGATCGTCCCTCAGATGCTCTTCATGCAGTCGCTCTTTGGTTACCTCGTCTTCGCCATCGTGTACAAGTGGTCCATCGACTGGTACGAGACCGACGCCAACGGCACCGTCTTCCGCAACAACCCTCCTGGCTTGCTCAACATGCTCATCTACATGTTCCTCAAGCCTGGCGATGTCGACAAGAAGACCGAGCTTTACTCTGGCCAAGCTTTTGTTCAGACCGTGCTATTGCTGATCGCTTTCATCTGTGTTCCCTGGATGCTCATCGCCACTCCTTACATCGAGTGGAAGGAGCACCAGAAGACCAAGGGCCAGGGCTACCGCGCCGTCGGCCACAACGACGGCTCGCGGGGCCTCGGCCTCGATGGCGATGAAGACGACGAAGATGCCGACGAGAACGACCGCCTCACCCAGAGCCAGAGCAATGGCCACGGAAACGGTGGTCACGGCGATGGCGAGATGGAAGAGGAGCACGAGTTCAACATTGGCGAGGTGCTCATTCACCAAGTCATCCACACCATCGAATTCTGTCTTGGTTGCATTTCCAACACCGCTTCCTACCTCCGTCTTTGGGCTTTGTCGCTTGCCCACGCTCAGCTTTCCGAGGTGTTGTGGACCATGACCATCCAGAATGCCTTTGGTATGACCGGCGTTACGGGTGCCATTGTCACTGTCTTTGCCTTTGCCCTGTGGTTCTGTCTCTCGATTGCCATTCTTTGCTGCATGGAGGGTCTCAGTTCGCTCTTGCACGCCATTCGTCTCGCTTGGGTCGAGTTCGGAAGCAAGTTCTACCAGGCTGGAGGTTACCAGTTCGAGCCACTCAAGTTTTGAACGTCGAGTCGGGGGTCCTCTTAATAGACATCTAATCTCTCAACCTGTCATCAGTATAGTACGCTCGTTCGCTACACTCCTGTTCAATCCAAAGCTGTGGAACCATTGACTCATGCTGCTGTCGAGCGTCGAGACTGTGATGATCGAATTTGAGGTCTCTCTCGAAGAGGATTTATTATATTGTGGGTCGATTCAGCCAACTAGCCCACTCGCCGAGGATGAGCATAATAGATGCAATTAAGCGGCGACAATGGAGAAGCGACCCACATGAGGTAGAGTACGGTGGGTACCTGGGCCCGTCATGTGGCCTTTCTATCCTCAAGGTGCTGCCCAAAATTCTTCCAAATGCTGACACCCACCTCGGCAACAGATGAGCTCCATAAGTATTGTGAATAGATGTAACGCTAGCAGTGAAGCCTGGATGTGCATCGACCGAGAGTCGTCCGACCTCGATCGATCGCCTCTCGTCAGTCCCACTCTGGTGAAGCTTTGTCGGTCGTGGGTTTAGAGGATGATGTTAAGTGCAAGGTAGAGAGGTAGTTGGACGAGCTGAGCAGTGGGGTCATCGCTTCATTTGTCAGGTGTCGAATGGTGTGGAAGTGATTCACGGTGAGCCAACGCATCTTTGCGCCAACTGAGCAGTGCACACCCTCGCAAAGCTTTTGAGAAGCAAGTGGGTCGCCGTGAAAGCCACAGGCTATATAGTTCTGGTGCTCAATGTGTTCCCACCCTCGCAAAAACTCTTCCCATCTTCCAGTCCGTCGCTACAGGTAGCACTCTACACACTCACTTCTATCCCAGTGCACACAGTAAGTGTAGCCTCTTTCGCCTTTTGCAGCCTCGTCCACGATCGCTGACTCTTCACCTGCTGCTGAATGTATCGAACCCCATTATCGTGTCGACAGCTCTTTTACAGACACCGCCCTCGATCTGGCGACAACACTTCAAGCAAGTTCAACAATGCTTCTAACAGGCTCGCGCAGCCGACAAAAGCCCTGGTGGCTCATTGTCGGTGTCCTTGCCTTCGTCTTATTCTGCTCAGTCTCTCAGGCTGTTCCTATCGGTGGCAAGGATCTCGAAACTAATGGTGGCCACGAGATCGAGTCCCCGCCTGCCTCACCCAGGCCTGCGGACAGGTCAGGATTGATTGGAGGTGGTATCCCTCTCGAATCTCAAGCCAAGACTCAGCGCCTCAGTCCCAGTCCCTCCAGAATCAACCTCGAGACTCAAGCCAATTCTGAAATCAATGCCGTCGAGCCCGAGCTACCCTTCCGCACGCGTCTGCGTCAGGCAATCAACAGAGCAGGTCGAGCTATCGGCAACACTGCTGAAGCTGGCGCAGACAGGTGGGTCTCTTGGATCGCACCTCCCTCCGCCCGAGTTTACGAGAAATATGCTCTGCGACCACTTCGAGCCGTTCGTCAACGATACTTCCACTGGAAATACGGGCCGAAGAGAGGCGAAGTCGAGATCAAGCCAGTCTTCAAGTTGACGGACCACGAAATCGAACAGCTGAACACAGCTCAAAGTCAGATTCCAAAGTTGACAACTGCTGAAGAAGATGCGCTCAACGTTCACGCTAAGCCATACGAACTGGCTTGGCTAAAGGTGTACAGGCATGAGAATGTACTGGCGGAGAAAGCCAAGGAACATCACGAACAGCTTCAGAGTCAGGAGCCGCTGCCTCGATCTGCAGACGATCTGCTTAGAGAAGCGAGTCACTCCGAATCCGAGTTTCCTCATGGCGAGAACACCGAACCATTGTCAGAGGGCGAATCATCATCTCCTCGTGTCAAGGTCGACGATCACAGTCGCTCGGAAATCAACACCGAGGCCTCAGGCCGTGGTCTTGAAGCCAAACACCGAGCACCACTGACCCCTTTGACGATTCACGAAGCCATTCATCCAGAGTCCGCATCCGAGGAATCAGAGGCTGCTACTTCACCCGCACGTTCCGAGATGACTCTCGCTGAGATGTCAGAGTCCGCCGCTCAAACTTCGAAGCAGTCGCTTGCTCAATCCCTCCCGAGAACGCCTTCCTCGGAGTTCGACCGAGGCTTTATGCTTTGGAAGCAGAAAGGCAGGAACGCCTTGCAAGCTCTACGAAAGACGGTGCACTTCCGTAAACGCGGTCTCCTTCCTCCAGAGGCCAAACCGGAATCGTCTGGAAGCACGGCCAAGCCTGTCCGTGCAGAAGACGAGGCTGCGAGGGCTGAACGAGCCGCCAGGGCTGAACGAGCCGTTTCTCGAAGGCTCAACCGAGTGGAGTCTTTTGGGCATGTACGCCAAGATCGACTGTTCAAGGAGAAGCTGGAAGAAGCGGTGCGAGAGGGTGAGATCAGTCTTCACGAGATCGGCATACTCAACACATTCGAAAGGCTGCATCTTCGCAAACGCAGCCCAGGTTGGCCCTTTAAGAAACCGGAGTATTATCACATCGAAACTCATCCGTATCCGGGCGAAGCTTGGCATGTACATCAATTGGGAAACGGCAAGCTCACCTTTCGCTACTTCGACGCCAACGTAGATGCAGGCCATGCGTCGAGCGGTGAATACTGGGACGATCTCAAACGAGAAGAACAGGCTCAGATTAGACGATCGATTCCAAACTTTGATGAAGTGCAGTTGGAAGATCCGTATTGGATCAGCAGCCATCTCCCTTTTGTTCAGGGCAGCGCGGCAAACCGCGGGTCTTACCAGATCCCAGGTCGAGAGCCAGGTCATTTAATGGTCTATCGTAACGAGAAGGGAAAGCTCAAGTATGACTTCAGACCAACAGTAAGTCCTTCGATTGGCAAGATGGTCAAACTGGAAAAGCTTCCTGGCCACTTGAAGAGGTTCGTCACGGACACTCTTGGGGAATCGTCGACGGCCATTCGCCACCTCGGAAAAAGGTCCTTGTCCGACGCTGATGCCAAGCACGGGACAAAAGCGGCTTCACGTAGGCCAGTGTTCGCACGCGACGACCCTCACTTGCGCAAACGCAGCCTTGCCAAGCCTCCGATCAATGTCGACAAACGTTCTGGGAACACCGGCACAGCTTTTGTTGCGAAGTATGAGTTTCCCGGACAGTTACTCAGGGTCGTTCATGGTAGCAACGGATATCAGTTTAGCGTCCCACCTTCGTATGGTCAGAATCATCCCGTCGGCTCTTTCACCTGGCAGCAGCTGCCCAGCAAGGACCAAATCTTGTTCAAGAAGACATATCCAAACGTCGAAAAAGTGGTAACGGAGAAGCTGGGGCCAAACACCTTATCGACAAAGTTCTTCAACAATGAGGTGTTCGAGTCTGCCAAAGGTCAAGAGGCGCACACGATCAATGTTGTGCGCAAGAAAAAAGGGTTTGAAAAACTACTCTTTTGGCGCAAGCCCTCGATGTACTTCGAGCGTGTCGATCCTGCTACGAATCGCTTCACATCGACAAAGTTCAAAGCGCTTCCGTCCTACCTTCGAGAATGGTTCGAGGAGGCACACCCGGCTACTGTCACGGAAGCTCTCGGAAACGCAGTCAAGAAGACAGCCAAGCAGATCAGGGCGCGGTCTCTACCAGTGTCGAAGCTGAAGAAACGGGGCGATCCACCGGGAAAGATTATGAGCGATCGTGACGCGACTGTCTACAAGTATCCAGGCGAAAAGGTCGTTGTGTTCAGAACTAGTCAGGGTGAGCACTATGCTTGGTTCCCTCACTCGGCGGTCCAGGGGTCCGAGACCTTGGATCTGAAGCGATTGCACGAATTAGATCCTCAGCAGCACAGGCAGCTCATAGAAGCGATGCCGAACCTCGGAAATGTTCTGAATGGCCTGATGTCGGAAGAGGAAGCGGACCTTGTCTTCACTCCTGAGAAGGATTCGTTTGGCAAATGGTCCTCGGTAAGCAGGCCGATCAAGGGTCATGGTCCCAAGAAGATCCTTGTTTTACGAGATAAGAGTCCGCCGAGCTCGCAGACCCAGGCAGGTCCGGCTGAGGTTACTAGACGCGAGCCTCTGTTCATGTATATCGATCCCGTGACCCGAGCCGAATCGCCACCCCTCGGCATCGAAAGTCTGACTTCAGCAGCTCAGGACTGGTTCAGAAGTCATCATCCGGACGTATACCACGAAGTTATGCAGCATCGCCTCGTACGTAGAGCTCCTCCAAGTACCTTGGTCGAGTCAGTCGAGTACCCCGGTCAGAAGATCCTCCTCGTGGAGGAACCTCAAAGACGTGGCAAGTACTTTTTCAGCTTCCCTTCACTCAATGTTCAGCAAGCCCCTCGCAGGTTCACGTGGAGTAACTTGCCGCCCGATGTGCAAGATTTCTTCAGACGCAATGAACAGCACGTCCACGCCCTGGTCAGAGGCAAGATCACCGCTGATCAGGCACGTAGTAGGGGGGTCAAGATCGCCAGCTACATTCACGATTTCGATACCAGCTACGACCATCCCTTCAGGCCGAGAGAGACGATCAACATCAGGCCGCATTCCCAGCACAGCTACGTTTTCGAGCGAGCACGCAACGGTCGGACATTCGCAACCAGCAAGTGGTCGGAATTGCCAGAATATCTGCAGAATCATCTTTGGGGTCAGGAGCATCTTCGGGGAATTCTCAATGCTGCTGAACGAAGTCGTCTTGGCCGCCGCGACATTCAGCTTCAGAAACGTGCCTCTGACGGTGACAGCACACGATCTGGACCCGGTCGTGCCTCTGATTCAGAGGCAAGCACGAGCAATCGCTGGGTAGCGAGCGGTGGTCTGCCATGGCAAGAGGACCAATCATGGAGACCCTACCACTTGACGCCCAAGCCAGGAAGGAAGCTTCCGCACTTCGAACAGTATTTCTATCCTGGAGAAGGCTTTGATATTTCGTCGACGGATCAAGGCTACAAGTACTCAGAATTTTCGGGCCTTAACCTGGATCACCCAACATTCTTATCTTCGTGGGACAGTCTGAAGCCTGAATTTCAAAAGAGGATCGAGCTAACGGTGCCACACATCAGGGCGATCGATGGAGCCAGGCTTCTACCACAAGAAGTAGGTCTGAATCTTCCGCCTCCGGGAAAGGAAGGCTTTCTTCGTCACTACTGGAAAGACCATCTCCCCGAGAAGCTCTGGATCATCAAGAAAGATCAGAATGAAGCTGCCGCCGATCTTTCCAACCTCAAGGTCGTCCGCTGGAAACCCGATCGATGGGATTCTGAGGGGAAGAAAGTGATGGGGGCGCACATCAACACTCAGCCTATCGAGACGCTTCCAGACAACTTGAAAAAGTTTCTAGATTCCGCTCGCCCAAGGTTCATTCAAGACGCTCCAAAGCTCCTACGTCCTCTACGCAAGCGAGCTGATCCCGAAGACCCCCTGCAGCCCAAGGCTGAAGCAGGCGGATCGACTCCTCCAACCCAATACTTCAAGAAGATGGTAGAGTACCCAGGCGAAGGATTTAAAATCATCAAGACGGACTCAGGCTATCGATTCCGTCTTCATGGACCCTTGTCAGCTGATTCTGGCAACATGCTGGAAGGCCAGCCATGGGAATCTCTCGATAAAATGGATCAGAGGAGAATCCGCGATGCCGTTCCCAAGATTCATTCGCTGATGGACGGAGAGACGACTGCCGAAAAAGCAGGTGTCAGTTTTCAGACCGAGTCTGGTGTCTTGATGTCGAAGCACTACTTCAACGGCCAAGGTCCGGAGACCCTTCAGATCATCAAGATGTACGACAAGCTACCTCTTGCACGCGACAACGTCCTCGTAAACCGTTTCTTGCGCGTAAAGTCTAGTGTTCCGGCGACCGAAGCTGGCACGTCAAATGCCGTCGATGCTTCAGAGCTTGGCGCTTCCTCACGTCGCATCACCTTCATCCGCTCGCCCTTCAAGTGGATCCGTCATCATTTCAACGTGTTTGGCTCCAAGCCGAAATCTGACGCACCGCCTGCCGCACCACCTGCTCGATCTCGTGGCATCTTGACCAAGGTTGAAACCAATACCTACCAGGAATTGCCGCACAATCTGAAGGTAGTGGTCGACAAGGTGGTACAGGAAGGCGAGACTGCGCATACTGTCGTTCATCTGCGCAAGCGACTCCACATTCAAGACGAAGGCGTTTCGGCAAGTGTCTCTCAGGCTGGCGAGTCGAAACTTGTGGATCCCTTCTTCTACGAGAAGGTGGAATACCCTGGTGAAAAGTTCAAGATAGTCAAGACGGATGCAGGCTATCGATTCGGACCCTCCAACGCTCATCAACCCGAGCACTTTGTACCTTGGCTAAAGCTTGGTTACGCGGGTCGGAAAAGAGTCGAAACAAGCATCCCGCGCATTCGTGCCATGGTGGACGGAGAGATCGAACCGGAAGCGGCAGGTGTCAGCTTTAAGGAGGCGGATGGGAACCTTGAATCCGAACACTTGTTCCACGATCGACTACCGGAGAGCCTGAGGATCACCAAGGTCGACGAGAAGCGCCCGCTTAGCCACGACAACATTCGCATCCATCGCTACCAGAACACGGATCTTGCTGTCTGGCCTCCTGTGGCTGGTCCGAAGCTTCTCACCGATGCCGAGGAGCATGTCGCTGAAGATGTTGCTGACCATGGCGCTGAGGTTGTTGCTGACCATGGTGCTGCTCCTCGTCGTCGTGTCAAGTTCTTCCGCCACCCCTTCAGATGGGTCCGATCTCGTTTCGATTCGCTCCATTCCCACAAGGGATCCAAACGGATTACGCCGACCCCTCTTCCGCCGACTCCATCTCCGCCTACCCCATTCCAGCCACGCTTGACCAAGGTCGGCACATCTGATTACGCTGCCTTACCAGATCACCTCAAAGGTCTTGTCGACGAAGTGGTAGAGGCAGGCGAGGCTGCTCATTCTTTCGTCCACGTTCGTAAGCGAGCCGTCGAAGAAGAGCAAGAAGGTTCTAGTGGCGCACAACTCTTCAGCAAGGAGTACAAATATCCAGGCGAGGGGTTCAAGATCCTCAAATCTGATAACGGCTACTGGGTCCATGTCGATCACCCTCGCTTCGCTGCCTATCAGGACAATAAAAAATGGGAAGGCAAGCCATGGGTTCTAATTCCTGAATCGGTTCGAAGCGAAATGGAGAAAGCTCTTCCCAACATTCGTCCCATGATGAGCGGGGACCTCGATGCGAAAGCTGCAGGTGTCACGTTCAGTCATGACGGTGGTAATTGGGTGTCACCGCAGTACTACTTCAAGGGAAAAGAACCAGAGACCCTCCAGATTGCCCAAATCGATCCTCATCGTCCTCTGACCAGGGACAACGTCTATGTTCACCGCCACCACGTTGTCACCGAAGGCATCCTTCCGACGCCCCTTGAACCTCCTTCCCGCCCCAGATTCCTTCGTTCTCCCTTCAAGTGGTTTCGCACTCGACTTAACCCTTTTCGCCCAAAGCCAGAACCCAAGGTAGTTTGGGTGCAGAAAAAGACTTGGATCGGTGGTCATAGGCCTCATGAATTGCCTGAGCACTTAAACAATTTCCTCAAAGATGTGGCGGAGCGGGTGGACTATGTGCATCCCGCGCGCTGACTCGAGAGAAGCGGCAGTTCTCTCTCAATGCCTTTGCAGTATCAATCTTGCGTAGGGTGCCTTCCCCACATTCGTTTGGTCACTTTGCCTCCCGTTTACGCTTGTCTCTCTACATGCGTCGCTTGGCGATGATCTTTTCACGTTCCCTACCTCACCATCTCGCTTCTTTGTTTTCACATTCCTTATCTCACCACCCCTCTCTTTTCAATCAAGTTCACTCCTTTTCTCTCATCCTCCTTTACTTTTCAATTTTGTGAATACCAACGCCACTAAAGCTCGTACTGAGCTAGCGAGCAGCCAGGCGATGTGGAAATTTTCGGTCTATGTTCGATCGAATGAGGGTCTAGAGCACAAGCAAGGATTGATCAAGCATAGTGATCCTATTTAACGGCGTAATCTCACCCTTCTCTGTCTTCACTTTTTTCGTCTCATTTTCCTGTGCTCTTCAGTGTAATATTCAATCGCAGCTGAATCTACGAGGCTTCTGCTGAATGGCGAATCGCTAGATGTCGACTTGAGTATGGCACCGTTCCATTCGAGAGACAGCAAAGAGACACAACCAACAAAAAAAGGTTTGGGCATGACAAGCGCGCAGCTGGACGTGCGAAGATCGACCAGAACGAAAAAAATACAAAAAGTTAGGTCGTACTGGGATTCGAACCCAGGGCAAGAGAATTTCAATATCAGGTACGGGTTCTGGGGACGAACTCGAAGAATCAGAATCTCCTAAGTTAACCAGCTACTCCATACAACCTTTGATGTCTGCCTTCTATCGGCGTACCTATATATACAGCATTTTACCGGGAACAACAAAGAAAGGGGGGGCTGGGGCGGGATGAGATCGGTGAAACTGTGCTTTGGAGCGACGGGGGTCACCCAGAAGATGAATCATCTTTTCATTCTCTTGGCCTCAAATCGCCGCATTCACACACACTTTTCGCTATCAAACCTCTCTGCAAGGTTTTGCTTACGGTGGTGTGTTGTGATTCGCTTTTCCCTTCTCTCTTTCTGGAACGGAAAGGTGTGAAAGGGGGTAAGCTTTGTGGGGTCACGCGCGCATGAATGCCAGTCATTTGTAGGGTTCGTACACTAAAGTACAAACGAGTGGTGCCCCGCATTCACCATTCGTTGTTTCTATAAAGATCTCGCAAGTCGAAGCCACAACAATCATAGAATGAGATCGCTGCTTCGCACATGGCTCACAGTAGTCCGTCTCGTTTCCGGACAGTGCTCGTAAGGTGGCATGCCGATTTCCTGCCTCCGCTTCAAGCCACTGTAGATCGGTGGTCTAAGCGAAAATGTCAGATGACCACCGTTTGTCTTCTCTCCTCTTTCGTTCTATCGGGTCCAAGCGCCGCCCACCTTGCTAAACTTTCGATCGACTTTTCCCCTAAGTCATCAGTCTTGATGAAAGCAACTCGCAACAGTCCACAGTAAACGTTGAGAATGCAAATAGTGAAATTGACTCGGAATGGTTGGTTAGCCTATGCGGCTTTGCGGGACGGTGTTTTGAAAATGCATGTGTAGAGAATAATGTGATGGTGTGCTAGTAATGTAAGATGAGAGAGATGGGGACAGAGGTTGTGTATACCTGCTTGCCCTGTAGAAGGGAACCCTTTGCGGCGGTCATAGATGAGAAGGGGGAGGGGGACGTAACAAATGCGGCGAGGGGGACAAAGATAGAATAATGTAATGTACAGTGGCTGAGACAAGAGAGTTGCTCAGATGGGAGTCGTCAAAGAGCGGCCGATCGCGTGGTCGGCCACAACACGTGAGTCATTGGTGATGAAGAGGAGTGATGATGTAAGTGAAGCAGTGATGGGCGAAACGACCTCAGTATGCGCCTCCAGCTCGTGCAATCGGAGTCGATCGACCAGAGGCCGAAGTTGGAGTGTGCGCCGTAAGGCCAGGTACATCTGGACTGGCCTGCGGTACTTGATTGTCGCTGTTCCAGCAGAAACGTGCAACAAGCTCATTGAAGCTGGTCAAGTTGGACGGACGCATGAACTCCTCGTCAGGTGTAGCCAGCTCCGACGAAGGCGAGAGCGTCGTGGAGGAAGACAAAGCCGACGAAGAGTAGCCGTTCTGCTCTGAATCGTCACTCTGCGTGAACGAGGAGGGAGCAGATCTTCCTTCGAGATGGTCGGCGCGGAGGTAGTGGTATGCTGACGGACCACTGATGCTGCCGAGGTTGTCGAGGCTGTTCGACATGTTCGACTTGCCATTCATGTCAACCATGGCTGTAGAGTCCGAGTCGATGGAAGTAGCCGACAGTGCTGGCGAGAACGAGTTGGGCGAGTTGATCAGAGAACTGGGAGACTGACTGCCGTCCGGTGTGTAGTCTTCGAGGCCGCTGGCGTTGACCTTCCTCACGGTCGAAAAGCCAATGGGCGAGGGAGGCGTTCCTGACCTGGACCCAGAAGCAGAGCCAGATGCGGAGCCAGAGCCAGCACCATTCTGCTCGTCAACCCACATGCCAAAGATGTTGCGCTGTTGCACGTTTCGGTTGGGTGGGAACGAGTTGTAGCGCGTGGATGCGGACGGAGAGGAAGGAGTGCCCGGGCTCGTTGCCTGGAAAGAGCCCAATTGTGGCACTTGCAACAGCGAGCCCGAAGGAGAGCTGGTGTTGGATCCGTTGACGGCAGGATGCTCAACCACCATCTCACCTAAGCCAGGGCTCAACATACCAAGACGGCCGAATTTGGGCACCAACTCGGCTGCGCTTCTGGGAGTAGAAGCATCGGGCGAGGGTGTGGCAGCGCTGACAACAAACGACGAGCGAACAGGGCTCGAAGCAGCGGCAGCTGCAGAACGTGCCGAGAAGTAGTCGAGCGCGGCAGCACGACCGGCTTCGGTCTTGCGACTTCCTGTAGTTGGGTCGCGAAGAGAAGCGCCAAAGTCGTACCTAGCTCCCCACATGGAAGGCGAGCCAGGCTTGCCGGCACCTCCAGGAGAGACAGGCGGCGATCGGCGCTTGGACATCTCGGTGATGAAGTTGCCAGAGGCAGGAGCTTTGTCAGCTTCCTCCTCGTCGGAGCGCAGACGCTCGAGCTCTTGCTTGAGTCTCTCCATGGCGTGGTCGCGAGTGGCCTTCTGACCGTAGACACCGGTTCGGCGACCCATCTCGATGATCGACGAGGTGGATGCGGGGCCCATGGAGCTGAGCGTGTATCTGCGTGGAACAGTGTTGCCAAAGGCGGCAGATGCAGCTCGGCTCTCGCTCGACGTGGGTGGCATTCTTGGAACCTCGGCAGGCTGTGCTGGGCGCTTGCGAAAGTCAAGCTGGTAGTTGCCGCCGTCGTTGTTGTCCCAGATCTCGCGACCACCGGTGGTGTATCGCAGACACAAGAATATGGTCTTGGTCTCGTTGAGACCAGCGCCTCGCGGCCAGTTGAGCACTTCGTTGAGCTTGATGGAGAAAACAAAGCGGTCAGCAGTGCCTTCCTTGATGCTCTCGGAGTACTCTGCCGAAACTTCGTTGACGGTGGCCCAGTGATCCAGTGTGAAGCGAACAGCAACCCACTTTTCGAAGCTCATGTTCTTGACCTGGACAGTACCGCGAACGGATCGCAGATCGTCCGAGAGGTAGATGCGCTCGAGGAAGATGTCCTTGTCGAGCGAAAGCTTGGCGGACGAAGGGAAGTTGGGCAGGCGGAGCACTAGCTGTTCCTCTGCTTCGGGAACGGGAGGGGTGATTGCATTGGTCGGGCTGCGAACGCTGCCGTTGCGACCAGGGCCTCCGCCCCTGCGCGAGCCGAACCAAGGATAGTCGCGCTCCTCCTCGGTTTCCGTCTCGGTATGTTCGGGACTGCCCTCGCGCGAAACGGCTTGAGGTCGTCCTTTGACCTTGAAGACCTTGACGTGCTCAAGCTGAGTGTCGAAATGCACAGATTTGTGGGCGCTCGGCGTAGTGGGCACCGACTTGGCTCCGTAGGAAGAGGTGGGCAGGATGGCCTCGCTGGCTGAACGAGGAACCATGTAGCTGCCAGAGTATTGCTTGAGCGACGACTTGACAGGCTCACCAGACTTCTTGCGGATGAGATCCGATGCAGTGGAAGCAGTGGAGGAGATGGAAGATCGGTCACCTGCAGGCGATGGCAAACAATGCAAGTCAAGACTCAAGCCGCCAAGCACTTCTGGGCCAGGGCTGTTGGCCTTGAGCGCCAGCGCCTTCCTGGAAGCAGGATGGAGAGGGAGGCTCTGTGCAGCGGCTAGGCTGATGCGGGTCTTGGGACTGGGGAAGGGGAGGCGGCTATCGGGGGGAGTTTCGAGGTCGGCCTCGCTCGCTGTGCGTGCAGAGGAGGCTTCGCTCGATGGGGGACTTGGGGTATGGACGTTGTCGCGTTGAGCAACGGAGAAAGCAGGAGTAAGTCTCATCATCTTAGCCCGACGTTTGGCAGCCTGTGCGTTCTGAATCTGGAGGATCGCATCACGCTCCGCCTCGAGCTCCTTCTGCTCTTCGGCGGTGGCATACGTCTGTCGCTCACGGTAGCGACCCTCGAAGAAGCCACGGCCAGTGGTCCAGAGTCGAGAGTCGGAGGCGATGCCACGAACGTGATTCTTAGGTCGCGTAGGCACTGGCTGAGCAAGGCTGTGTGATGCCGATGAAGACGAGGCGGAAGTCGAGGCGGCGCTGGAAGAGGATGCGTCCACCATGCTGTGAGTGCTGCTGGTAGTGCTGGCGCTGGTGCTCGAGCGACCGTCGGCAAAGAGAGCGGTGTCGGCGTGTGAGCTCGACAGCGTCATTCTGTCGATAGATTCGTTACCAGTGATGATCTGGATGTGCGATGTGTAGCTCGGCTTAGGGTTTTGTGGTTGATGGTTGAGAGCACGCTCGTAGGTTGGTTGAGCTGCGCTCACGAGCATAACGTGATTGCTGAGCTGGCGAAGGATGGAAAGAGAAAAGCTCGGACGGTCGCGATGTCACGAAGCTTGCTGCATGAAAGCGTCAGGTATCGTTGCTAAGGGGGCAAAGAGGATCTAGGAACGAGACGGATGAAAGAGTCGGGACTAGGCGATGCTTTACTGAAAAGGTGGTAGTCGATGGCAAGTCGAGATCTAGGTTGATGTTGGGCGGCGGAGAGGTGATGATGGCCTAGGTCGGACGAGGATGATGTAGATTGGTGTGGGAGGAAGACAAGCAAGCCGGATTGTCAAGATGTGAACTAAGGCTGGATCGGCTCGAGGAGGCGTCCAGGGTTTGCGGTTGCGTGTAGGGTGTGAGGAAACAGCTCAGGTGAGCTGGAACCGAAGAGAGGAATGTTCACGGCCAAACCAATGGATCGTCGGCTTCGGCGGTGGCTGAACAAACAGAAAGGGGAACACCAAAGGCGGAGACAGGATGAAGGAAGAAGAGGAAAGGATGGGTATACAGGGGGTTGGTCGAGTGTAAGTTGGAAACTTGGCGGCTGAGCCCAAAGGTGCAAAGGTGCAAAGCTAGGCGAGAGGTAAGGGATGTGCTGCTCGAGAAACAAAAGGCAAGCCCCAGGAAGGAGAGAGGAAACGCTATTGTTCTGCACCTCACGCCGTGCCGTTCGTCGTTGTAGCACCCGGAATCGAAAGCAATGCTGTTGGAAAGGCAGAGGAGGGACTGTACGGAGAAATGCGAGGTGCGAACTGCTACCAAGCGCAATGGTAGGGAAGGAAAAGTTTGGTCGCAAGGAGGAAAAGGTCGACGGAGAACGAGTCCTGGGTGAGGTCGAGAATGGTTCTGGATACTGTCTGAAGCTTTGTTGGAAGCGGACGAGGTCTGGCGATGAGACCTCTACTGTGGGCAGGCAGTCACGGCCAGTCAGTGAGATTTGAAGATGAGGATGGGCAGGTGGCTTTGGTAGGACACCGTGACAGCTGCTGCTGTAGAGAAAGAGAGGCAGAGAGGAGCTGCAGTCAAATCGTGGCGTACACGCTTGCACACGAGAACGGAGTGCAGCTCGACAGCGTCGATTGGTGAGGAGGAGGAGGAGCGAGAGCGAGAGGGCGAGAAGGACAAAAGGGAAAAAAAGAACCCCGCGGTGCTGCCGTGCGATGTTGGCGAGCTTCTCAGCTGAGCAGATCGATAGATCAGACGCTGTCAGAGCGGTGCAATGGAGGAGGAGACACCTCTTGCTGCTGCTGCTGCTGCTGCTGCACATCTCAAGCACGGCGCGATGGGGAGCGTGCGGCGTCGTCGGTGGACAAGGATAGCTTTCTTTGTGTGCCATGAGAGCCAGGCAAGGGGAAGGGGAAACAGGGCTCAGCCAGAGCCAGATCGATGAGGGGAATTTTTTGCTATTTGTTTCGAGAGATAAAACTCACTCACTTCGCGAAGTCCGACTGGCTTGGGAACGTAGAGGCAAAGGCATTCAGTCAGTATTGACAGCATTTCAAATTGACTCGATCCTCAACCACATTTCGCTCGTTCTGATTTGTTTCCCCCTCCTTCTTCTCGGTCTCTTGCTCTTTTGTTCTGCCAACAATCAGATGTGTGGAGCAAGCGAGAATAGGCAACCAGACAGTAGATATAGTCAAGTCTTGGAGAAGAGCGCGCCTCGGTAACAAGCCGTATCATCAAAGAGAGATTTTGAACAGCGTAAGCGACCCACGAACGGGTCGTCTCCCGGCGCACAAGGGGAACTAAAAAATCAATTAAATTTTACTTAAGATAAAAAGCGTCAGTGTGGGACAAGTTTGTGGTTGCAGAGCCTGAGGCGAATTCTCGATGGAACTTTGATAGCATCCAATGCCAAGTTTCGGCCAGTTTTTCGTGAGCCTCTGACCGTCAGCCATGCATGCCTTTTCCGCCGCGGCGCCGAGACAGCTTGGACCGCGTCAAGAAAAAAATGACCGTTGGTGCGATGTCGACATCGACGTCAACTCAGCTTACACCTCTTCTGGAACATCGACCCACTTGTTGACAGCATCGCAAGCCGATATGAAAGGCTGTGTTGCTGTACACATGGAAAAGCTTGCCGAAGAGCTAGAACGGCAACGGTGGGCCGATGAGAATACGACTCGAACCTTGACATCCTCACTATCGATAGGGACAGTTTGTGACTGGCTGGCTGGCTGGCTGGCTGATGCCAAATTTTGATTGAATGGCCCCGCTTGCTTACTGTTGTGCTTTTTCGCTCGCTAAGCATTGCAGCCAGCAAGCTTATCAGTCGCGTTGCGTTGCGTGCTGTTGGACGAAATTCGAAATTTCTCATCCTTTTTTTCGTGAGTTTGCGATTGAGCGTGCGGAGTTGCCCACGCGTCTCAATTGGCCGAAGCTGGCGAAATTTCCAACACTAAATGTGCGCGAACATCATGGCGCAGCATTTGCAGGCGTCAGGCCCAAGCCCGACCCACTCGTCTGCACGCCATGTTTCCTTTGCCAGTACCCAACTCGAACTTTGAACCTCAAGCTTGGCCTTGTTCCTTATTTGTACGAGCTTGATACAGACCGATAACGATATAATCCATCTCATGCTGCTATACAAATGTCACAAAATAACGCAGTGTATGTAAGATGGATGTCGACTAGCATAGATAGGCAGAATGCACGCAAGCACGCACGCGTGATCTGGATCTCGTTAGCGCCATTTGCAACTGGAACCATTTTCTGCTCGATGACGAGCGAGTAAAGCGGCAGTTTAAGACCTTTTTTTTCGTTAAATTCTCTTCCCCACAGATCGAGCAAAAAAAAAAGTGGGCTTTTTTCTTTGCGTTGCCGGTCTGCGCCAAAATTTCTAAACGTAAAATTCACCAAGGCCGTTGCCGATCGATAGCAACACTTGGCAGCTCTTTGGTTTACCCATTTATCTTACGACTTTTGCTTTCTGAGAGTTGTTCCAACACTTCTTTCGAGGTCGATCAGCGTCCCGAATCTGAGTAGATCATCGGATTCTTCCGAGGACTGATCCGGTCCCAGGAAGCCGGCCAACAGCTACGTCTATGGAATCTCGGACCGTTGATGTCTGTTCAGCTGAAAGTCAGATTGAAACAGTTGACAAATGTTGGAGCGCGACATGCACGTCACGATGGTGAGCAACAATGTTGGAAATCTGCCATTTCTCAAGGCAGCACCGTACACATACCGCATTGTCTCAGGAGGCACTCCGTGTCGGGTTGGAGCTGCAAGTCGGTCTCTGCGTCGCAACGAGCTCGGTACATTCAAGTTGTACGCTGAAAGTATGAGTACTTGCGGCAAGACAAGGGTCTATTTTGGTTACAGAGCCAAACAACAGCCAGACAATGCGGGGTTGACCGACCAAAGGTCTGGAAAGCTCACACCACATTGTCTGAGGCTCCTATTAGCGACCATTGATGCTAAGCAAAAGAGCTCAGGGTCTTGTCATCGATCGACCTAATGACCTTTAGCATGCTTCGCCTTGAGGGATAAATCCTGTGCCGTGTGTCGATTGGGGTCTCCACGACGGCGTGTAGTCTCACCAGTCCCCACAGACATTCCCATGTGAGTGCTTAAAGTGATTCATGAGCGTCATAGTGCCAATTCAGGCTGTTCTGTCATGATGCCAATAGATTGTGCCAATGGATTGGGCGGAGTAGCAACTACTGTTCCGTCTCACGATCGCGACCTTTTGGTACAGTCCCGGGTAGCGGACCTTGGATGTTTTTCGGCAGCCGCTAGCTTGCTCCCGATTGCACTCCGACACTTTGGACAGTAAGTCACTCTCTTTCTTTAGACCCAATCACTTTGTCGGTCATGATCGGTCGAGCGATCGTAACATTCCGAAACTTAGACATGATATTAACGCCAACACAGCATCGCTTACGGTGCGGAGAAGCTCCCTTGGTCTCGCCAAGACATGACATGTCAGGATATGAGGCTCCGCGGTATCCGCATGCCATCTTCTGCTTACGACATACGCGGAACTCGCTGGTTTGCGTGCGATGAGTTCGATGCCGAGTTGCCTTAACACTTTATGACTTGGCAGCTAAACGAGCTAGTCCTGGCGGCCAGGAGACCAGATGTCGTTATAGCATACAGGCCAACAAAAGAGTTTCGGCTGTTGTCCGGAGTTCGGCTCGTCGTTCTCGCAAAGTCTTTAGCGACGACGGCACAATCGGATCCGGCACTGCCTTGCAAGCGTCCACATTGTACGCTATAAACAGAACATGGTTTTAGACCTAGTGCCGACACCAAAGGTCGTCGACGAAGATATTCGCGGACTACTGTACTTCAAAGTCAGACAGCAAAAGATGGCAGAAGTGGTGAGACGGAGGCAAGACGGTGGCAAGACGGTGGCAAGATGGTGGCAAGACGGAGGCAATCCGACTTCTGCGTAGTGATGTAGTCAGCATTCCGACACCGACACCGCTGGCACATTGCCTGTCTAAGTTGAGACAGCGCAAATATCTTTTGGAAGAGCGGAGCTGTAAATGCGTCCGGACTTGGGAATTTGCTCGCCGGCGTCCGCCTATTGGGCAGCAGAGCAGTGTAGCAGAGCTCTCCATCAGCGCCAAAAAGCGCGCTTCTCAGGTGCATTTGTAATGTACCTGCAGGGGTTTGCTCCCATGTGCGTCGCGATAATGGATCGAATTGTCTTCCTCGCGATCGCGACGTGCTTCTCCCTCCCAAAAAATCCTGGCTTTCAGGTTGATAGCATGCCGAGAACGAGCTCGCTTTGAGAGCTTCGCTTGGCCCCTTCGTGTATTTGTCTTTGATTTTCAGGGTCAGCGAAATTGACGGAGTACGATGCCCGTCCATCGCCGATTGATTGGCGTTGATGGAAGAGCCGGCCGTAATGTTGGCTTAACAGCAGAATAGCGGACTGACTTTCTTCCAACGACCTGCGAGAGAGGATATCGAAGTGTTTGGCAAATATTTAAACGATTTTTTGGTTGTCGTTTGGCAAAGTTCGACAACCTTTCCTGCATGCACACAGCAACAAATTTTAATTCGAGTCTTGTTGTCCCACGGAGCCCCTCACCTTGCTCACATGCTGTGGAGATGAAAGCTGCAAGGGTCATGGATTGTGGGGCCACAAGCTACACATGCTCAGTGTGGGAGCAAAGCCGTCGTTTCGACCTCCCGTGGTGTAGCGCGGCCAATTGGAAAATTCAAATGGCCATGGCGAGGCGAGAATTTCACCGACGGAAGATCTTCGCGAGACCAACCTAAGCTGCAGGTGAGTGAGATTTTTCTCGCATCTCGGGTGACAAATATGCACGTTGGGCGGCTAAGGACCCTTCTTTGGCCAAGATTTCGCTTGGCCACGCCACAACTATGCCGCACGTCTACGAATCCGAAACTGCAGAGCCAGACTCGCTTTTCTTCTCATTCTTAGCCTCTATGTGATGCAGCAATCTCGCTGCATTGCCGATAAATTTCTTCTCAGCTTTTGATGCATTGAGCAGATGCTTTCTACACGGCATCCGCGGCATCTCTGACTCCAGCAAACGCCTTGGCTTTAATTTGGGTGCCAGCAGTTGGCAATGTCCGGCCAATTTGGCTTCAACTATGGAGTCGTGCAAGTGCAAGGAGCTCTATGTCTCAACGCCGTCTATGGTGGCTTGTGTTCCGGACACAGGAGCTTCCGGTCCGAGACCATATGCTGGCATGGGCGTTGCTTCGCTGGCACAGAGTTACCGCATTTTAGAGACACAGTATTGCTGCTGTTCCCGCTGCAAGCGAATATTGCGGCGTCTTACGAGTTGTGGTGTCGAAGGAATTCCCCGCAATCCCACACGCTAGTTTGACGTTCCTCGCTTCGTGCTTCCTGAACCGCTCGCGAACTGTGGTAGCAATGCAGCGCTAGTTCGGCTTGGTTGCCATAGTATCTGTTGCACCCTAGACCTGGATGCGCAGCGGCAAAGCATAATCGAATTTCATACAAGCTTCACGGCTCCAGCGATCAAATGTTGGGAACTCATGCAAGCCAGAGGAAGATTTTGTGCGAAGCACTTTCTTCCCGTTTTATGGCGGCGTGTGAACTTGTTGCCGTCAAGAAAAGGCGCGCGCGAGAGAGAAAGGCTTGCAGCGGTTGCGGGACCCCGCACTTTGATCGATAAAGCTCAAATCAGAGCCCCCGCAATGCGTTGCCAGGGTCAACTCGCCGAAGCTGCCTTGGATAGCCGATGAGTGCCCGAAATAGCTCGCAGAGGCCTCGGTGGCGGATATCTCGTTTGGAGCATGTCAGAAAATCCTGGTCATGTCAAGCCGAGCGGCCATCTTTGCGGTGATCTATGTGTCCTCTTCCGCCGCAGGAACGCTTGTGTAAACGCTGGAATCTAAGCGCCGCGCTCCGCGGCCAAATCAACCCTGCGTGTGCCTCGGCTCAAGTCGGTCGTGCTTTGGTCGTCTCGCAACGGCAGTACAATGGCGCCAACTCTTGCGATCTTACACCCCTTTGCCAGGGCGTATCGATCTTGACGTGACTCGCTCGACATGTCACTTCAACCTTCCATTGTTCGGCGATCCGCGAGCTCTAATCCCGTCAATGAATGGACCCTGTCCTTCGCAACCAATCAGGCGCACAATGACCAGGTTGGACTCACTCAGTAGACCGGTCGAGAGAGCCTAAAATTGACCGGCGAGCTCTTCGCTCTCCTACGTTCATTGTTCGGCGGGCGGTCAAACCTACTTGCCATTCTTCCGCATTGCCGGTAACTTATGTCATTGTTCGACATCGGCCAAATCCTTGATGTCCTTTCCATTTCAGCGGTCGGTGCTGGAGCTGGTGCAAGAAGCACATTGACGGCCAGAGCTCTATTCGAAAGAATGATGGGAACGCCGTAGTTCGTCCGAGAAAGCAAGCCCCGCTCGGTTCTACCTGAAACTTCTGTCTTTAGACGCGTCTTCTTTCTCTCGGCGTGGGCCGTCCAATATGCTTCGAACGAACAGCTGATGCTGGGCCCCACGTCCACATCTATACTTAGATTCCATTGGTAGCGATGAGAAGTTCGAATCAATGCAGAGATGGACATATTGCCGCAAGAGAGCGTTTCCTGGGTGAGCATAAATGACGGCTTTCCTCGGCGTCGTCCCTGACAATGGAAGGATCAAACGAGGCAGAGATAGCGTAAAGTCGAATTTCTCAGCCTTTTTTTCTTGATCTGTTTTCTGATGTGTATAAATTTTTACCCTATCAAGAATCTCAGCCCCAACGCTACGCCGAGCATCCGCTTTCCCTGTCTCGCAGTCTTAGTTGCCAGCCAGTAAGAGTCACAGCGAGCGAATGTGTCACTAGGCGGATAGTATATTACGTAGAAGTCTCTTAATCAAATTGTGGACGAAGCGAAGAAATGCGATGTGTTTGACCGAAATAGCTAACACTCCATCCCACGTCCCGAGTTCCGAGCCTGTTACCTCGTCGCAACATCTGGACCCTGAATCACACAGACCCTTTCGTTGTTGCGTCGATAGTCTACAGAAGAGACTCCATCAGCAGCTAGTCGACACCCCTCTCACGCCGGCTGATTCGCCGGCACATCAACGTCGATAGCACAGGAACCGGCTCAGACCTTGAGAGCATCACAAGGTTGGTCACGATGGACGTCACAACATCATCAACAGCATCGCCTATCGTTGCCGACGACTTTACCGAGTCTGCAGCGTGGACGGCCGAGACCGAAATCTCTGCGAACGAGGTCGTCGAGAAGGAGAAGCTCGTACGGTATGTAACATCGCTCCGGACGCCTAATAACACAGAACTCATCGTTGTACTGACAACGATCCATCAATTGTTCTTCCGTATGGTTATTGGTCGTCGCAGTGAAATCATGGCCATGCAAGACGGTCTACGTGCGCTGATCGCCCGCGTCAGCACGGTCAAAGACGACTGCAAAAAGGCGGAGGCAGACAACGAGATGCTTCAGACATACATTGACTCGGTCACAAAGAGTCTAGCAGCAAAAGAGCGAGGCTAGACCGCCAGCCAAAGGCAACACCACCTGAACACTATTGCTCCCTATGCATCCTTTCATGTACTTGTACCTCATTCATCGCAACAAGCCAAATTCGAACATACTCGCAATGGTCTGCTACCTGTGCTGTGGACAGTAGTACCAATCCGGAACACAACGAATGTTGTGCGCAAGAGAGGGAGAGTACAAGTGGCTGGTCTCTGCCGATCTACCGCCGATCGAAGCCGATCTACAATCGCAAATCTCACATCCGGCTCGCGCGACTTCTAGATATCGAACCTGTCCGGACTTTGCGAGAAAGCTTAGATCCGGTGGGCGGGATGACGGCGAGTAAGGGATGTCACGGCTCGACTTCAAGGTCGAGACTCCGCCTTGGAGGCATGCAGCAAAAAGCACAACACTTTCCGGAGTAGGCTCGGACACAGTTGAGATCGGAAAGTGCTGCAGTTAATTTGACGTTTCTTCCGATCCGCGCCTACAAATCGAATCAAAATCGAGAATCCAAAAACGCAAACAATTCAGATTTTGTGCGACCCTTGCGTTTCTTGAATCGGCCCGTCACCATCGAAGGCACTGTAGACTCAGTGCTGCATGACGGTGTGGAATCCTAAGTGTGTAGCGCTGTTGATCTGTCTGTCACACACGCCAAAGGCACACGAGGCAAAACGAGTTGGAGAGGATGGCTCATGCCGAGCTACATCATGGCAATGAGCGTTCGGGAACAGCTTTTTGTAGCAAGACCTACTGTAAAGTACTGTACAGTATGTCGGGTGTCTCTGCCCATCCTATGCCATCGCTCCTTGGTTTGACCTTCTCTCAACTCGATTTCCACTGATGATCAGACATCCCCAAGAAGCAAGATCGTCGGCTTCTCCGGCTCTATTGTTCGAACGCTGAAACACAAAACCACATGATACACAAACCCACACCGCTTTTATTGCCACGTTTGAAGGTCTAGAGCTCTCCATCTCGAAATAACAACAAAGAGCACAAGATCGCGCTCGGACCGGCAAGGTAAACGATTGACGTAGCCATTTCTCTCTTCTCAACACAGCCGCCGCTCAAATATCGAAACACTACTGTAACTTAAGAGGAGTGCCTTGCAGCCAAACGGTTGTTTTTTAGAACTCAGCTCCACCTCTGAAACGACATTCTTTTGACATTCCGCTCTTCTACACACTGCGCATCACTCTGCGCTTTGTTCGTTCATTCATCGCTCACCTCTCCTGGCTATTGTATGGCGCTGCGCAACTGCAATCTTTCGACTGTTCGGCCCTTCGACCGAATCGGCGGACCTGTTTTTCCGCTCCGTTCGCCATAGCCGATTGTTCTACCAACTCGAGCACAGTCAGCACCTCAAGGCTGTCGAGTCGATCCCAGTAATCTCGAGACGCGGCTGCTCTTTCTTGACGACGTCCACCATCACACTTTGAGCCTAACCAGCTTCGATAAGCTCCCTCCCTCACAAGCCCTTCTACGGCTGTAGCGCAACTCCGAACGGGCCATCGTCGCTACGGTCAAGCACAGGCAAACAGTCCAAGATGGTCCTGCAAAACAAGTACAAAGCGAAAGCCTCGAGGCGGTACAACTCCTCGCACAAAGCGTCGACCGAGGACGGCGAAGCTGGACCTTCCAAGCCTGGTTACCGACACAGATTCGCCAAGAAGCACGGACAATCCTCTTCATCACGGCTTGACGACAACGCTTCTGGGTCTGGCAGCGATGACGAAGACGATGAGGACCACGAGGAAGGTAGCGCAGCTAGCGACAGCGAGGAAGAGGAGCAGAATGCGCAATTCCCAAGTCTGGCCAAAGCCGCTGCCTCTTCTTCATCCTCCGGCGCTGCTGTAACACAAACACAGGACGACGACGACCCGTCAAATCCCAGCAGAGGCAAATACGCACGTCGCAGACTGGGAGAGAGCAAACTCGCCAGGCTGGAAAGACTCGAAGCTGCAAAAGACCCCAGATTACCCGACGATGAAGAGCCAGAACCCGAAGTCGACATTTCGAACCTTGTCGCTCGCGTAGCAGCGATGGGAGATTCAGCGGGCACACAAGCAGGTGTAGCGGAATCGATCGCTCGTAGTCGAGGCCAGAACGAGACGGCGTCAGACGTCGAGAATGATATCGATCACAGCCTCTCGTATCTGCACGAGAAGGAGAGACAACGGCAAAAGGCGAAAGGTCGAGGTGGAGCACCGGAGGAAGGGAATAAAGTTCCGCTCGAAGCACAAGATGTCTTAGATGCCGAGGGCAACGCCATTGATTTTGAGGAGCTGAAGAAGGAGAAGGAGAAAGCGGAGGCTGTGCGAGCGCTCAAAGCACGTTTCCAAGGTCATGGTGTAGGTGAAAAACAACGTCGAGACGGCAAACCACGAGCAGCTCCTTCCATTCACATTGGTCCCAACTCCCCTTCCACCGGCAGCAGCAGCGACGTCGCTACACCCGTCCAAACAGGAACGCTCTCCGACAGCCTCACAGCCGAAATCGAATCGTCACTCGCCAAATCCCGCAGTCGCAACCACGGCGAAACCGGCTCGACCCATTCCGGTCGTTCCAGTTTCAGCACCACGTTTGGTCGTCGGAAATCGCCTCTCGCTGGCGTGGTCGAGCCTCAAGAACGCAGCAGCTCGGGTTCGGGTGGACATCGTACGGAGAAGATCGATAGCTTTTTGGCTAGTTTAAATGATCGAAGCTTGCAAGGGAGAGATCCTTCCGTTTTCTCGTTGAGCCCTGTGGGCGGCGGCGGCGGTGGGAATGGGAATCGGGGTAATGTGACGCCAACTTATAATGGGAATAGGATGGAGAAGGTGGGGTCTCCAGTACCGGCTCATTCGACGCCCGGTGAGTTGGGGCGGTTGGAGAGCTTTTTGGATGACATGCTTGGCTAGCAAACAGTCCAGAGCCGACCCTCGCACCATGGGTTTCCTGGTGCGTCGAAAGCTTTCTTTGCGTCCCGGGCAACGTATCATTGTAATCTGTATTCGTACTTGTCACCCTTGAATTTCACACATAGACGCATATACACGCAGACAATTGATCAACTTGCAGACGTTCACGGTCCTGCATCGTACTTGAATTGCTGTCTTTGAAAAGCTTGTGTTGCAGTACCAAAGAATTCGATCAGAAGGTCTCTGGTACGAGATCCCACATGACTTTGGTAATGTGCTCTTGGCGTCTTCTGGTGCCTCGGATCATACCCATACGGGCGAGCTCGTTGAGGGCTAGTGCGAAGCGACTTTGCAGTTCGGTTTCGCTGGTGGATTTGGCTGGGTGGGTTTGGTCGTCTGCTGTGGCGGAAGGTTGAGTTTTGCGTGAGCGCTGGCGTTTGGAGGGGGTTGCTTCGACGTCTGAATCGTCGTAATCGGATTCGGCTAGGTCGAGAGGTTGGATGGATCGCTTTCGCGTGCTTCTACGAGAAGGCGTTGATGGAGCCACTCCCTCCGTTTCCTCTGCATCGTCCTCATCGTCGTCCACGTCGTCGTCGTTGTTCGAGCCAGCCTTCGCAGCCCGCTTAGCTTCAACTTCGCTCTGCCTATCCCTCAACAACCCCCTATCAACAGCCTTCAACGTTTCATCCAATCCAACCGTCTGCTTGAACGCCTCGTACCAATCTGCCAAATTGACAAACTTGCCACACTCCCGATACAGCCCATACAACCTACATACGTCCGGCACATCCATCTTACCCAACTCTTCTACGTTGATATCGTCCAACTCTGACGTGGGGACAACGCTCAACGCTGCATCGTATAGGCTCTCGATGAACTCGATTGGTTCGGCGAGCGGGAGGGTAAGCCCCGCACGCGTGGAAGGATCGAGTAGGGTGGAGAGGGGGGAGTAGCAGTCTACCCAAAAAATGTCGCGGAGGAGATGCAACGGTGAGTTCCCAGCCGAGGAATCGAGGTTGAGATGACGCCAATCGACGAGATCGTGGATGGAGTGAACGATCCAATCGGTAATCTCCCGTTTGAGACCGAGTAGCTTTTCTTCCATGAGAAGTTTGCGTTGTACCCGCTGCAAACGTGCTTCGCGTTTCTTCTGCTGCGCAACTTGACCGCTACCGCCGCTCGCACCGTTCGCACCACCACTTTCGGCATCTTCAGCCTCATGATCGTTCATACCAGCGGTACCTGCAACGATCGTCTGCGAAAGTCGTTGTTGAAACGTTCGCAACCCTGCCAAAAACTGTCCACTTTGAGCGGCAATCGTTTCGCTTGCCGACCGAAGTTGGTCTGCTGCCCTTTGCCCGTCGGCATCATCTTCGAGATCTAGAGTGTCAGCAAAGGCATCTTCGACCCTCCTGACCTCGTCTTCTGCCGCCGTGACCATGTCGTCCAGCAATATTTCGAATTCGTCACTCAACAGCCGTCGGGCAGCATTGCATAACCTCGCCAAGCCATTTCGCAACGTCAACGCTGCGGGAACGCCTGCCCCCTTTCCATTCTTTCCATTGTCGAGAGAGCCAACTGAAGCGTTGAGACACTGCATGATGACCTGCGTCAGAATTTCGCTCGCGCGTTCCGATTGTCTCTGTTCATCCATCTCAGCTGCCTGCTGTGCTGCAATGCTGGCGTTTCGTCCTGCTGCTGCGTGGATGGCTTGTGCTGCGGTGCTTGCTCGGAATTGAATGCGTTGTAAGGCTTCGAAGGAGCGGAAGAGGAAGCGGGTAGCGATCTCGAAGCGAAAGCAGAGTACTTCGCGGGGATGACGAAGTCGGTCGAGTTCCCCTAAGATGAATTGGTCCGATTGTGCGGCGTCCGAGAGAAATTTGTTAATGTCGAATCGCTTTACCTCAGTTCCGGGAGCGGTGGATTCCGCGAGTAAGGGCAAGACGAGGTTCCCAGCAGAATCGGTGGTGAGGAAGGCGATTTTCATCCGTTCGACCATCTTTGGCGTCCAACTGTAGAAGCGAACTTTTTTCGCCTGACCAGGGATCGTGAAAACAGATTCAGCTTTGCCGGAGAAATGAATGAAACACGCCAAGCGAACGGCATCAAGGACGGAATCGAGATCTGCATCTCGCTCCCAATACGTTTCGCGGATGTATTCGAACGTCGAAGGCCCGAGCGACAAAGGAAGGGCGCGAGAAGTGAGGAAAGATTGTACGAGTCGTGACCAGACGATTTCTTTGCTGGGCAGGGAGAAACGAGAGATATCGAGGACTCGAAGGACTTGTCGTGGAATGTAGTCGATCCAGGGAGCGGGGGCTGAGGTCGAAGAGCTGCTAGATGCACCGATATTACTTGCAGAAACGGAAGCGAGGCCACCAGAGGGAGAGGTGATACCAAGCACGAGCAAAAGCTGCGGCGTCGACCAGGTCAGGCTCGCGGACTCGTTGGGCTCGGATACAAACGTCTGCAACGCCGAAAGCAGATCCGAAAGCACCGTAGGCTCAACTGACTCGATCGTTGGCAGGTTCAACACAAGCCTTGGCCCATCTGCGGAAAGACCAAACTTGCCCTGCCACCAAGAACGAAGCACATGCAGATCTGGTTCTACCTTGCCTGCAAATGCTGCCGCTTCCACTTCCGCCAGCTCATTCGATGTCGGTGATGATGTGAGAGTCGTACCTTGTGCGATGAAGCGGGCTACGAGGAGGCGAAGAGCGGTGTAGAGATTGGAGCATTCGCTGGCCGAAAGGGTGACGACGATGCTTGCAGAGCCGCCGGTGCTTGCGCCGGAGATCTCTTTGACAAGTCGGCTGGAGAAGGAAGAGAGGTGGGGTGCCGAAGAAGAGATCAGCAGTGCTGTTTGGATGCTTCTTGCCGCTCCATCTGCTCCCTCTACGACTGATGCGTTTGCTTGGCTCGAGCTTTCGAAGCCTGGCAGAAAGAGATCTTGGTCTGCGATCCCTGGCTGTGCCAGTCCAATTTCTTGGTCGACGACCTTCGCACCATTGTCAGCTTTGAAGAAGACGCGCAGATCATCGAATAGCGAGCTGTATACGTCGTCCATGCATCTTTCGAAGAGCGCCTCGGTTCGTTGGATCGCAACCTGATACGAGGCGTAGCGGACGCGTGCTGGATCAGCATCCGCCTCAAATTCGGCCAAGACTGGGAATGGTGGGTCTTGCGAACCTTGCTGCTGCGATGTTGATGTGGTGGATCGTTTGGACTTCTTTCGAGGCCGCCATGGGATAGTGTAGCATGCTGAGGAGAGGGTATCGAGGCCACTGCCCATTGGCTCGTTGCGAGATTTGCGCGCCGACATCGGCGGCTGTGATGCGTTTGTGCGCCGTTGGGTGAGGTTGTGAATGGCGGTAGGAATAGCAGCAAGACCCTTGTTGAACAGGTCAAGAAGGTGGAGAAAGTGTGGGTTTCAGGTCAATGTTCGGCTCTCGGACCAACACTTTAGGAAGCATCGTTTAAATGAATTTAGGCTTTGTGAGAGACAAGAGCGTAACACTTTGAATATTTTCCGGTGATCTCCTTCGCTCTTGGCAATCCACAGTTACCGCTGCATTGGGAAGTGAGCTTGAGGTAAATTTCCTTCTGAGCAATGCAGCAACACAGACTTTGGTGTAGTCGAAACAGCGAAGGTGTGTTGTGACAGAGGGTGGTATCAGTGTTGGCCTTCATGTGAGCTCATCGACAGACACACAGCAAAGAAGAAAGAGCCAAGGCGGTCAGGATCGACATGATGGGGATCCCCAGCCTGCCAAACGAATGGATTTGCGGGGCTTGATGCCTGGCTCTCTGAGAGCGACAAGGGCATTTCACACGCGTAGAGAGCTCTGTGAGTAGAGCCGCAGAGGCGCCTTCTGGTGGAAAGCAATTCTGCAACTTCTGGCGCCCGCATCGGCTCATTTTGTTTGCAGAGAGTTGGTAGGATTTTCTTGGGTTGCAAGTCACAGAGTGACCTCAGAGGAACTCCACCTGAGGCCATGCGAATTCCGGTCGAGCCATCCGAAAAAAGGCCTCTGATTCCAAGTGCGTCACAAAAGTCAATTCCATCCGGGCCAACGCAAAGTCGGAATTCTCGATTACAGGCACGGACACACACTCTCTCGCACACCTTTTCTCTGACCGTCATCATCTTCGTCACCATCATCGTTGGTATCGCCAAGGCTTTCTTGAATATCACAACGGCGCCAATCTGTCCTTGCTACATTCAAGGTCACGACTCGTACAGGCAAGCTTAGGATCTTGCGACGGACTTAGCAATCGCGGCAATCACCTCCAGGCCGGCCGTCTTTCATTTCCATTGATATCGATCTGAATCGAGCTGCATCCATCTCCGCACCTGCAGTCACGTAGGACCACTCAACAGCACAGAAAGCTGCCCAGCATACCGGATCGTACGATCCCCGCACCATACAGCAAGATGCCACGAAACACACGCAACTCGAAATCAACAGCAGCCGATGTCGCTGCTGCCAATGGCTCAGCCGGCAATGGCAAGTCAGAAGCACTCCTCAAGCGAGCAAACGAAGCAGAAGAGAATGTTTTTCTATTCGTCCCCAACTTGATAGGCTACGCCCGTGTCGTTCTAGCCGCTCTCTCGCTCTACTTTATGAAGGGCAATCCGAAAGTCTGCACACTGCTCTACGGTGTTTCGTGTCTTCTTGACGCCTTTGACGGCATGGCAGCGAGAGCGTTGGGGCAATCGACAAAATTCGGTGCGGTACTCGACATGGTCACCGATCGATGCACAACCGCTTGCCTGCTCTGCTTCCTCACCGCAGCCTATCCACGATGTGCTGTCATCTTCCAAGGGTTGATCACACTCGATTTCAGCTCGCACTACATCCACATGTACAGCTCGCTCGTCACCGGATCGACATCGCACAAAATTGTGACGTCAGAAACCTCCAAGATCCTGTGGTACTACTACAACGACAGTAGAACATTGTTCATGTTTTGCGCAGGCAACGAACTCTTTTTCGTCTGCCTGTACTTAATGGACTTCTACAAGAGGCCTTTTGGATTGGACATCGAACCGCTCTTCTTCCTCGTTCCTTCGGCGATCAAGAGCTCGCCCTGGATCGCGTATATCATCAAGGAAACGCCATTGCTCAGCTGGCCCCAGATCGTGGGTGCTATCACTTTCCCTATTTGCGCTGCTAAGCAGGTTATCAACTGTGTGCAGTTCTGGAAGGCCGCCAAAGTGTTGGTTGGAAAGGATCTGGAGGAGCGACAAAAGGCGCGCAAGTCGTCGTAATTGGCCACACGAGCCGCCGCACGATCACGAACCGGCTTCTGACCTGCATTTCGTTCGCACAGTCCCATTCCAGACTTGGCTCCGCGTCAGCCAGGGAAATCCCGTAGGCGCTTCTTGCACGCTGTCGCCATGTGCTGTTTGGCAGGCTCGACTGCGGATCTTAAAGCCTTTTAGAGTAAGCTCACAGGTCGCCACTCCGTGCTTCGCTCTACAAACTAAACCTCATCTCTACTCGGGCGTCATCGAAGCACGCCTGATCTCTAATCTTACGCAGGATTCACGTGCACACACCCACACAACCTGTACTTGTCGCTCATTCTCTTTTCTCAATCTCTTTTCGGAATCGTTTTTTGTACGTTCAATTCGCGCTGGGACGAGTCATGAGCGCCCCCCGTCCTTTCCCATACCTTGACGTGCTCAAATACAAGCTTAGACTCTAATCAAAGAGTCCTAATGTAGGCTTGGACGAGACCAGACTTGCCTGCTGAACAGCCAGTGTGTGCTGAGATGGCTGAGTTGCCCAGCTTTAAACGATGAGCAAAATTGGCCGTGTTCCGATGTTTGCTTCGAAAATTCACCGGCTGGCCAGCGCTTTCTTGTGGAGGTTTTAGCCGTTTTATGCATCAAGGGTTCAAGCTGGGGCCAACGTTCTTCTGATCTTGCTTCCAAGCTATCATTCCATCCGATCTCGTCTCCTTCTGGCAACTATGCCGCCGGCATCGAGTGCTTCCTCGAGCAAGCCTGCAACGGCTACGTCAGGGACGAGATTTGACCCACTCAAAATGCTATCCGAGATCCAAACCGAGCCAGCTAAAGATGGTACAGGCAACTCTAACAACGGCAAGGCGGAAGAAGAGGACGACGACGAAGACGACTTCATGTCAGACAAATACCTCGTCACTACCGAGACCAAACAAACTCTGACATATACTGATAAAAGGCGGAAACTTGAAGCGCATCATTCTCGCAACTCTGCTTCCAAAAGCGGCTCGAACGAGAAACGAAGCTGGAAGGAAAGGGAAGAGGAAGCGAGGCAAGAAGGGTTAGATAGGGATCTGTTAGCCGAAGCGGAGATCGTTGCTGGTGGAGGAGTGCTGCCTCCTGAAGGGAAAGATGGAGGAACAAGATGGGACCTACTAGAAGCATCTAGTGGACGGGAAGGGGGAGGTGAAGGACGGGTATTCGACACGGATGGTGGAGCCAGTGGGGAGGACGGGACGGCAAAAGCGATGCGGATGATGCTTGCTATGGGCTATAGAAGGGGTGAAGCTTTGGGGAAGCGGATGCAGGAACGTCAAGCGGAGCAGCAAGAAGTGGTAGAAGAAGAAGAGGATTCTGAGGAGGGGGAGAACGATACCAAAGGAGTATCTGCAGCAGCTCAGGATGGTACCACACCACCGGACGAGGACACAGATCCGCCTGCACTCGATACAGACGAAGAACAAGCTCTACAGCAGGACGTGGCCGAATCTCAAGCCCGCGAAGAAGACGAGTACCTCACTGGCGGTGTAGCCTCCTCATCAGCACCCTTTTCGGCTTCTACCACTGCCCTTCCCAAGCATACTTCAACGGAGCCACTGCGGCCAGACCAACGCTGGCTAGGCCCACACCGTCGGGCAGGAATCGGAATGATCCCTGCCACCGCCCCTCTCGTCTCTCGTGCTATCCGCAACGCTGCCAGTATTCCTACCTCTTCAGCTAAGGCCATCAAAGTAGCGGAAGATGACTTCCGAACCCGCATCTCCACCCTCCATCGCGATCGTCACGATACCGCTCTTCTCTCACGTTCACGCAAAACTCTCATCCAACTCGACCGCGACACTGGCACCCTCTACAGCCCTCTATGGCTCGATTCTTCGCTCTACCACATTCTATCCGGCCACATAGCTTGGACAGAGTCAGAAACGATCGATGAAAAGATGCAGCGCGACGCATCGTTTAAAGAGGCGGTGGAGCTGCTTCAAGCTGCGTTTGCGTCACAGGAGGAAGAACAAGTGAAGGAGGCAAAAACATTTTGCGATTTGGAAACGAAGAAACAACTAGAATTGGTGTTGGAGGAGTTAAGGAATGGTCATAGGTACTGCTTGTTCTGTGGATGTCAGTACGGCGATGACGAAGAGTTAAGGAGGTTTTGTCCAGGACAGACGGAGGAAGATCACGATTGACACGAGCGAAAGAGAAGCATCTCTCACATCTCTGATACCCACCAGCTCATCAGCCTCTCAATCAACAAGCGTGCCAAGCACGTCTTCCATGCACAAAAAAGCCTGTTCTGTTTGACATCTTGGTTGCTCTGAACGAGAAAAAAAGGTGATGATACATGCAAGAGTCGGCAACACTAGTTGTACTGAGCATACAAAGCTGTAGACGAAAACTTGCTTCCCTGGCGAATCACCTTATCCACCGCATCCAAAAAGTCACGTTCGGTGGCCATCTTTCTTCGTGCACGAATGGCGAACATTCCGGCCTCGGTAGCTACCGAGCGCAGTTCGGCACCGGTTGCGTTGGGGCAAAGTCGAGCGATGAGGTGGTATCGGATGTCACGTTCGACCGACATGGATCGGGCGTGGATGCGCAAGATGTGGGCACGTCCGTCGTTGTCTGGCAGACCGAACTCGACTCTTCGGTCAAGACGACCGGGTCGGAGGAGTGCAGGGTCGAGAGTGTCAGGTCGGTTGGTGGCCATGAGAACCTTGATGTTTCCACGTGCATCGAATCCGTCCAGCTGGTTGATAAGCTCCAACATGGTACGCTGTACTTCGTTATCTCCTCCCGCACCATCGTCGAAACGGGCACCACCGATAGCGTCAACTTCGTCGAAGAAGATGATGCACGCCTTCTTCGTCCTTGCCATTTCAAACAACTCTCTGACCATCCTTGCACCTTCTCCAACATACTTCTGGACGAGTTCGGAACCAATGACTCGAATGAAAGTGGCGTCGGTACGGTTAGCTACGGCTCGTGCGCACAATGTCTTACCGGTACCTGGAGGACCGTAGAGCAAGACACCCTTGGGTGGGTCGATACCGAGGTTGACGAACCGTTCTGGCGAGAGAAGGGGAAGCTCCACGACTTCGCGCAACTTTTCGATCTGCTCCTTGCAACCACCAACGTCACCGTATGTAACGTCTGGCTTCTCCTCGACTTGCATCATGGTAACCGAAGGGTCAATCTTGGGTGGCAATGGAATCTGGATCTGATACTTGGTGCGGTCAACGCCGACACGCATGCCCTCTTCGATATCTGTAGGCGCTACACGTTCTCCGAGCGAGACGACGAATTTGGCGATCTGCTTGACGTTGATCACGTACTTGTCCTCCTCGTCTGCGGTGGGCGGTGCCGATCCTCCTAGACCTCCAAGACCACCAAGCCCACCAAGACCTCCCAAGCCTCCTCGGCCTGCGGCTCCGCCAGCGCTCCCTGACGCACCGCCTTCCGACGACTCGCCATTCTTCTTGTTGTCCGCCTGAATGATCTTTGTGCAGCGCGCTACTTGCAGCGGCTCCTCTTCACCCATACGTTGTCGGTCCGCTGGCAAATCCCACAAGTTAGGTGGTGCTAGACCTGTATCGCTCTCCTTGACGCCCATCTTTTCGTTGACTCGCTTTTGAACCTCTTTGATCTCATTCTCGATGCTCTTTAGCGAAGCGGCGTATGGACCTTGACCGTAGGTCTTAAGGAGCTGGATGTCACCTTCATCAAGGGCAACGATCTTTTCCTCGTCTTTTGAGTCGGTGTCGGGCTTCTTGTACTTTTCCCAGTCTGCTTTGGGCGGCATGATGTGTGTGCAGGTATGTGTGAGCTACCAGAATAGCCTCGACGGTAAGGTATGAATGTGTTCGAGATGTGTGCGCTCGATGTGCGGTGGCGGTGATGCTGCTGCGTGTTGTTGATGGCAGTAAAGTGTAGTGATTGATGCTCGAATGCGATGTGCGAGTGTGAGTGAGAAGCAGGGGTTGAAGAGAGTGGTTGAGGTGGAAGTGCTGGAATCAAGAGCAAAAGTGTCAATTGCCTCTTGTTCGTGGAGGAGAGGCGTCGTCAACGCGCTTTTGAGCGGCAGGCAGGCTTCAGAGGCGTGTGTGTGCCTTGTCCGTGCAGCAAGCTCAGCTTTGAATCGATCACCAGCCAAACACCAAAAAAGTGGAGCAGCGGTGGCTTTTTCTGCTTGATGTCAGATTGGCATTTCGAGCACAATAGTCTTGTTTTTGAGATAAAGAAACAAGGCTGTAACGCGCGATAGTTAGGTCAGTGCAATGACTGCAGAATGGCATAGGGGCTGCTGCGAACGAGCCAGCTGCGTTTGACTCAAATTCAGCCAGAATTTGATTTCGAGCCTCTGGGTGTATGCACGCAGAACGCAGGTGACGGAACGCTCAGCAAGCACGCTCCACCCTTTGGCAAGGCGAAGTTGGCTGAGATGGAACAGGCTCAGGCTCGCACACAGCTCTCAGTTCAACCTCAGCAGCAGCAGCAGCAGCACCAGCCAATTTCAGGATTCGTGATTTCCAGATACCATCGTCGGATCATCATCATCGTCTTGCTTCACTTCACCTCACCTCACCTCACCTCACCTCACCTCGACTGCATCTTATCTTGCGAACGACCTTCCAACCTCGATCGAAATCGCAACCATGGCGCACCAGAAGAAGGATCTTCCAAAGATCCGCGATGAGGAGCGCGAGCGCCGTTTCGGTACCGTCTTCGGTGTCTCGGGTCCTGTCGTGGTCGCTGAGAACATGATCGGCTCTAGCATGTACGAGCTTGTCCGAGTCGGTCACGATGAGCTTGTCGGAGAAATCATTCGAATCGACGCTGATAAGGTCACCATTCAGGTCTACGAGGAGACTTCCGGTGTCTCGGTCGGTGATCCTGTGCTCAGTACCGGCAAGCCCCTTTCCGTCGAACTCGGTCCTGGTCTCATGGAGAACATCTACGATGGTATTCAGCGTCCTCTCGAAGGTATCATGAAGAAGAGTGGCGGTATCTACATTCCCAGAGGTATCAACACACAGGCTCTTGACCGTCAGCTCTCGTGGGACTTCACTCCTGGTCAACTCAAGGTCGGAGATCACATCAGTGGTGGTGATATCTTTGGTTCCGTCTACGAAAACTCGCTCCTCAAGGACCACAAGCTCATGCTCGGCCCCCGTAACATGGGTACCATCACTCACATCGCCGAGAAGGGCTCTTACTCGGTTGACGACATTGTTCTCGAGACCGAATTCCAGGGCAAGAAGCAAAAGCACACCATGCTTCAGATCTGGCCCGTTCGTGCCCCTCGTCCTGTAGCTGAGAAGCTCACCGCCAACAACCCACTGCTCACCGGTCAGCGTATCCTCGACTCGCTCTTCCCCTGCATTCAGGGTGGTACCACTGCCATTCCTGGTGCTTTCGGCTGTGGTAAGACGGTCATTTCGCAGGCGCTTTCCAAGTACTCGAACTCGGACATCATCACCTATGTTGGTTGCGGGGAGCGTGGAAATGAGATGGCCGAAGTGCTCGCCGAATTCCCGGAGTTGACCTTGATGAGGGATGGCGAAGAGTACCCCATCATGAAGCGTACCACTTTGGTTGCCAACACGTCCAATATGCCAGTAGCCGCACGAGAGGCTTCCATCTACACTGGTATCACTCTGTCCGAGTACTTCCGTGACCAGGGTTACAACGTTGCCATGATGGCCGATTCCACCTCTCGATGGGCCGAAGCTCTTCGTGAGATTTCCGGTCGTTTGGCCGAAATGCCTGCCGATTCCGGTTACCCAGCCTACTTGGGTGCCAAGCTCGCCTCTTTCTACGAGCGTGCTGGTCGTGTTGCCTGTCTTGGTTCGCCAGAGCGAGAAGGCTCCGTCTCCATCGTCGGTGCCGTATCGCCTCCAGGCGGTGACTTCTCGGATCCAGTCACTTCGGCTACTTTGGGTATTGTGGGTGCTTTCTGGGGTCTTGACAAGAAGCTCGCACAACGTAAGCATTTCCCATCGGTCAACTGGGATGTCTCGTACTCCAACTACATCAACGCCCTCGAGCCATACTACGAAAAGAACCGCCCTGGCTTCATCGCGCTCCGTACTACTGCCAAGAGCATGCTTCAGAAGGACTCGGACTTGGCCGAAATCGTGCAGCTTGTCGGTAAGTCGGCGCTTGGTGAAGGTGACAAGGTGACTCTGGACGTTGCCAAGATCATGAAGGACGACTACTTGCAGCAGAATGGTATCTCGGAATACGACGCCTACTGCCCCTTTTACAAGACCTCGGGTATGCTGAAGAACATGGTCGACTTCCACAACCACGCACAGGCTGCTATCGCCAACAACCCCGATATGACTTGGGCCAAGGTCAAGGAGCACTGCCAGGACGTTATCTACCGTTTGACACAGCAGAAGTTCGAGAGCCCCAAGGATGGTGAGGAGGCTATCACCAAGAAGTTTGACAAGCTCAACTCGGACATTGCTGAGGCCTTCCGCACTCTTACCGATTAAGCTATCTTTGTTGATGGGTTCAGATTGGCTGGGCAGGACTCCTGTTCTCCCTTATCAGCACACACCTTTGGATTCTCGTTTCATCTCATGCACACTGTCTTCGTTTATCTATTGTTTCATCCGCTCGGTATATATGTTGTTCCCGCTCGTTTCCCCTGGCCGCCGTTGTTTGTGCGTCTTTGAGTGGTTTTCACTAAGCCCATGAGGCAATGGCTAGGATGTATCAGAACAGCCTTGTGCGAGAGTGTGAGGGACGCGTGAATTTGGCCGCAAGTCAAATTGACGCGCGCGTACAGCACCTTGGCACTGTGTGTTGGTGTTGCATTTTCTTTGACTGCGACCCTGCCTATTAAAAAGCAACAGACCAACACCTGTTGAACTGTGACAACAACACGATCATCTCAACCGCGCCAACGCAGTCTCGCATTTCACTTCCATCATCACATTGGCTTTCCATTCTTACACACGTATCCTCCGCTCCATCCTCAACTAGAAATCTACCTCTCGTGTCCCACATCGAGGCAGTCATAGCGAAGGCAAACATGGCAGCACGACAATCGTCAATGATGGGACCAGGCGGCGCAGGAGGACGACAATCCATGTATCCTCAACCCAACAATCCAGCCAACATCATGTTTGGTGGTCCATCCTCCTCAGCGAATCAAGCAAGGTTAATCTCGAAGCAGGCAGAGTTGGAAGGATTGCGCGCGCTCAAAGATCAATCGGCCCGAATGGTCAAGGAGCTCGAAAGGTTGGCCGAGAAGGTGGATATTATGGCTGATGGCGGCGATTGTAAGTACCAAGCCCTCAAACCGCTAACTAGATGGTATATGTCTAGAGTACTGACAATGTTGATCTTTACTTTCGGTGGACTGTGTAGCAATTGCATCCGTCATGGGCTCATGGCAAGGCGTCTTCCGAGCCATTCAAATTGCTCGTGGTAAGCTTCGCTTTCCCCTTTCCTTCCTTTCGCCCTTCTTGCTCTCCGCAACTGAGATCCTTGCTGACCTCTTCATCCTTCCCGCTCCTGTGCTTGACCTCGTGCAACGTGCAGCTTCGACAGTCTTCACCAACCCAACCGCCGGCACCGACAACGCCGACACCTCCACCTCCGAACAAGGAGATGCAGCAGAAGAAAGCGACGATGACCTATATAACTACGGTCCCGCACCCACAAGCAAACCCGCCCTCATCGACACGATGGTCCGAATCCCAATCGATTTGGATGGCGCTATTGCAAGGTCCAAGGATGAAAACGCTGCCGATACGAGTGCTTCGGCTTCCGTTTCGACTTGATCTCCAGTGATATGGAATCGTATGGTCATGGTCTGTTTCGCTGCTTTGGCGAGTTTGTATTTGTATCCTGTGTCTTTTGTATCGTCTGTAATGATATCGTCGGTTCCCGGTAAGATGTTCTTGTGTAGTTTCAGAGGGGTCAGTGATGCATTGCGTGAGAAGGTAGCAGAGCTTAAGAGGGGTCAGACGAAGGAAACAGACAACTAGGCAACGCCGTCGTAGAAGCAATGTCATGCAATTGGTGCAAGTGCACGAACAAAAGTCGATTCCGACAAGGCACGTTTGACCTTGCTGTCCAGATGGATCGCATTGCCGCCATCGCAGCGACTCCATCGCTCTCGAGAACGCGAGATGGTGATGCTTCTAGGCCGAATGCAGAATCTCACCATCAAGAGGCTGCCTTCGCTGTCACCGGACCGGATCCGCATGGTGACGAACAGCCGCTATTTCTTGGCGACTTCATGGATCAATCAACTCCCAGAGCACGCTCGCCTTCTGCCGCTGATCAGCGGAGCGAGATTCAAGATGCTGGCGTTGAAGACGGAGGGTCTTTCTCCGAGGGGTCGAGTCCAGGACTCCAGGAGCACACCAGGGCGAAGGGCGAGAAAGATCATCTGTGGCTCCAGCGCCCTTTCCGCCACACCCTCGATCTATGTCGGATCTCGCACAACGGCCACTTCATTGCTCCTTTCGAGGACGATTTGGGTTCTCTCGGTCCGAGGCCAGTCATCAACTTGGACGTACCGGCAAAGGATCAGCTACACGCTTGTGACCAAGTTCTCAGGCTTGTCATGCAGCGCAAGGATCTCAAGAGAAGGGTCGTGTCGATCCACAACGGAAGACACCATGCGCGCAAATGGTGCCTGCCGACGCTGGCCAACTTTATCACGGCTCGGTTGGCCCAGCTGCAAGGCAGTTGCTCAGGAGCTCGATATCGATTTCAGTCTCGGGCACCCTTTCTTGGCGGGATGCAGCGATCGAGTCCAGGTTCCTGCGCATCGTCTGGCATGCAGCCTCGATAGTTCGAAGCGCTTTCGCCTTTTTGCCATGGTACAGGTTGCAAGTTTTGCCTTCGAAATAACAAAAGTCGCATGTGCTGATCCCTGGGCTTAGCCTTCTCCTGTCAGTCGACTCAAGGAGACCCCATTCCTCTGCGAGTCTCAACCTCTCCGTTCACATCATGCGGAAGCAGCAGCCAGGATCGACGAGCCCAAATCTGTGAAGTGTTACAACAACACATATCTTCGAAACGTACAATCTACCAAGCGCAACAACGGTGAAGACCTGAATCGGCGGCGTGCCTAAGGGATCCCACTAGCGTGAGCCCTCGGTTCCGCTCCTCATCGTATCATCTAATGAGTTCACACACCGAAGAATAATACGAACATAGACAATCGATTGATGCAAATTACAAGTACAAAGTGTGAGCAAAGGCGCCGAGGATATACCAACAATAGTAGTGGAACCTGAGATTGGAAGGTCATTGACTTCAAGCGCCAGTAGCAACGCCCTTCTTACCGCCCCCCGTGCTCCCTCCGATCGGTGGATATCCACCCCTTCCGTGATTCCAAGTAGCATACCCGTTGATACCATACGCTCCACCTCCCGGCGCCAGTCCTTCCCTCAACAACTCTCTCAAGTTCCTCATCCTCTTCGCCCTGCTCGTATAAGATCCTGCAAACGATCTTGTCGCTAGCGGCAGCGGCGTTGTCCTATCCCTCGAAGCCGCGTGAGCGATACTGCCCAATACTGATACCAACTCTTGATCCATCTGATCCTCGTCCGCTCCCGCATCGAACATGTCCATGTCGTCATCTTCGATAAAGACGCCACCGGAACCGGAAGCTCCGCCTGCACCAGATGCTCCTCCGCTTCCCCCACCTGCACCTCCTACCCCACCCCCGCCGGATTTGGACTTCCCATCCTTACCCGATGTCTTCTTCTTCTTCTCCTTGGGAGGTGCAGCCGCAGCCGCAGCTTTGGCTGCAGCGATAGCTTTCTCCTTCTCTTCCAACTTTGCCACGAAACTTGGGTTGGTTGCTTTCTGCCATTCGAACAACAAGGTGTCATACGGCGCGGATCGACCTTCGACCGCTCGTTTGGCACCCATACTATGCGATTTGCAAGTGAGAGATCGCGAACAGGGTAGTCCTTTGTCGTTGATAACACCACATTGCTTATCGACGTCGATGGGTCCCTTGTTCTTGCGACCGCCGAGAAGAGATGAGGAAGAAGAGGAAGAGGTGAGGGACTTCTTCTGTGCTTCGAGTAAAAGCCGTTTTTCTTTCTTCTGCTTTTTGGTTAGAGGTGTACCGGTGCTGTCGTCGCCGAGAAGGCTTTCGTCGTCGTCTACATCCGCGTTACACAACATTCATGGAGGAAGCAAGCATAAGAGGTAAGACGTCTGCGTGCAAACAGGGAGAGGAAAAAGGGGGAAGCAGGGGAGCAAGCTTACCATCGAGCATACGACGCTTTCTAAGCTCGCCTTCCAATATCGATGGTGAGACCCGACCGGATGCAATGTCTCTTGCGAGCTTGCAGTTCTGTTGATGAAATCGAAGCGCTTCTTTGAGGACGGGCTTGCTGCAGTCGGCACACTCCACGATCTCGACTTCGTCATCGAGGGAAGCGGGGCCAAAGTCGGTAACGATGGTATCGTCATAATGCCAGGCAGGCGAGTCGACCAAGGTTGTCGGGGGCGAGCCAACGTCTGTATTGGGGAGAAAGGGAAAAGGGGAGATCAGATCAAGACGCAGCAATGTCCGTTATGGCGGATGTGGTGCATTTGTCAGTCATCGCAGCGCCTGAAGGTGTATGCAGGAAGAACAGGTCGGAGAGGGTAAGAGACCCTTACCACTTCGAGTAGCGTCTTCGATGTCCGCCCACGTTGGTGCGTCCATGTTTGCCGCTAGAACTTTACGAGACGCCGTGATTGAGGCGTCCTAGCGAGCGGTCGAGTGACGCTGTGGAGCTCTTACAATACCGTGCTGATGCTGATATTTTAGTCGGCACTATCGAACCCTGGTTCTGAGCTTGCACCGGAACAGCCATAAGTTCATGCAGCCCGCATTAAATGGCGTTCGCTCGGCAACTAGCTTCGTCGAATGTCTTGTATCTCAAGAAGGTGATAGTTCTCGTGCGCCTGTGAGTGTCGACAGGCGCGAGTGTGATCGCTGGATGATACTCGGATGGTGTCAGATGCCAAGCTGCAAGAGCATGTCATTCCGGCAATGAACGCCAAGGGTCGCGGTGGGGAAGCGGGAGCCCGATTGAACACGCGCCCGATCGATTATTGTCTTTTGTATGCCTCCACCTCTGGCTCATGCATGGCTCAGCCGCGAAGACCAACACTGAATGTCTTATACACTCGCCACTCTGTCTGTTCAATCATAACCATCAAGTTGCTGCGACTGAAACGTGAGCCGAGCTGGCTAAGGGTCTCAGGGAGACTCAACACCAAGTCATTGAGACTCCAAGACGTTCGTTTCAAGACCACTTTCGACAAGCCGGCTTCACCCCGGAACGGAATCAGGATCCAACATGTACTCAGCATAGAGCATCGAGCAAGCGATCTGCACTCAGCGTATGGCCCTCAGGAAAAGTACACCCGACGGAGACTTTGCCACCATGCGCATCACAGTATGGAACATCAACGGTCTGCGGACAATCAAAGGCTACCAACCATGGTACAAGCTCGCCGATTGGGAAGCCTGCCTGGAACATCTCGGTGCCGACATCGCTTGTTTCCAGGAAACCAAGATGACACGAAAGCAGCTCACCGAGCCCATGTGTATTCTCCCATCCTTTAACGCTTTCTTCAACTTTCATCCTACCAAAGGCTACTCTGGCACCGTCACATACGTCCGCAAGAGCGTTTCAACACCGCTCAAAGCCGAGCAAGGGATCACGGGCCGCGTCCCCGTTACGAACGTTTCTTCGAATCCTGCGATACCGAACGAGCCAATAGGATTCGTGCCGGCAGATACACGAGATGATGTCGAACCGCAGATCTGGAACGCACTCGACGAGGAAGGCCGATGTGTAGTGCTCGATTTGGGCCTGTTCGTGCTATTCAACGTATACTGCCCCAACGAAACGGGACCTGAGCGATTAGATTACAAGATGACGTACTACCAGTGTCTCGCAGAACGCGCCCATAAGCTCATTCAAGCAGGCAGACAAGTCATGATCGTTGGCGATATGAACATCATTCGTGATCCCATCGACCATTGCGACCCAGAACAGAGCATGAGGGAAAACGGATGGGATCATTTTCACCAGCACCCAGCTCGATCGTGGTTTCAATCATTCCTCGCGCCACAGGGCAAATTTCACGACGTCGGAAGAGAATACCACCCAGAGAGGAAGAAGATGTTCACCTGTTGGAACACCCTCATCGACGCACGTCCTGCGAACTATGGCTGTCGACTGGACTATATTCTCGCTACGGAAGGACTGTTGCCGTGGATCAAGGGGTCAGATATTCAAGCGGACGTTTATGGCAGCGACCACTGTCCAGTCTATGTCGACATGTACGATGAGAGGGAGATCGATGGGAAAACGGTCAAGTTGGCTGATTTGATGCATGGAAATGCGAACCGTTTGCCTCCTGCACTGGCGGCGTGTCACTATGACGAGTTTTCGGGGAAGCAGAGGAAGCTAGCTTCATTCTTTGGGGCCTCAAGCAAGCCTTCGGCTACGAAGGAAATGAGTGCTTCGCCTTCACCTTCAATAGGCAGTACATTCAATGCTACTCCAGCGACGGATGCAGCCCCAAATGGGACGAGCAGCAACGGTATCAGTGCGGGAGGACCCATGGCGGAAGCCAAAGAAGGTGGCGAAGAAGGTTCTCTAGCCGATGCACTCTTCTCCTTGCACTCTCAGCAAGAAGGTCTCAATATCGAGATTGCCCCACAACCACCAACTACACTGCCAGCAGCGTCCTCCAGCGCTTCGAGACAAGCCGAACGGGTTCCGTTTTCAACGGCACCAGTCGCTCCAGCTTCTCCTACGCCCTCGTTGCCGATCAAAGCTGCTACCAGTCAGCCTTCTCCGAACGCCAAACGCAATGGCATGTCACCAAAGCGCACGCCTTCTCTTACGAAGGGCAAGGAAGGTAGCAAAGCCAAGAATGGGGCAAGTTTAAAAGGTCAGACGAGCTTGCAATCATTCTTTGCCAAACCGACGGGCAGCAGTTCTTCCACTCCGCTGTCTTCTACAAGTCTGAAGCACGAGGACCGGCTTTCGGAGGCTAGCGTCACTTTCCCAGCAACAACACCGAGTGGCAATGAGCAGACCTTGCACGCTGCGAACGTCGGAGTCACGACGACCGGCACTGAAGCTAGCGCAAGCGCATCGCATACCGATGGCCTCGATGCAGGTAAAGACGCCGAAGGCGAAGGCGAAGATGCGATCTCGGAATTTGCCGACACTGCTTCTTCGTCTACATCTCCACGCACGACCTCTGCTGTGACAGCTGAACAATCTGCCGCCGCACGCGTGGGCACCTCCCTTGCGTGGGGTGCCATTTTCTCCCCCGCCCCTGCTCCTCTTTGCCGCAACCACTCGGAACCATGTCGTGCCTGGACGGTCAACAAACCGGGCCCTAATCACGGTAGGAAGTTTTGGCTCTGCGCAAGACCTGTTGGCCCCGGGTATGAGAAGTCGGGAAGAGCGAAAGGGGATGTCAATCCGGAGTTTAGATGCAACTTTTTCCTCTGGGACTCGGATACGAGGGGTAAGAAGAAACGATCTGGTGGTGGCGAAGAGAATGGGCTGAGCGAAGGTGGTAAAGAGGGTAAATTCTTTGCAGAGGTTGGGAGGGAGAGAGAGCAGCGGAAGAGGGAAGGTAGGAGGATGGGGAGCGAGCAAAGAGGTGGCGGAGAGGAAGAGGAGATGGGCACGCCTTGGGGTCCGCATAAGCGTGTCAAGACTGCAGAATCTTGACACCCTCATATCGTTATATGTTCATGTAATGATACAGCTTTTCAAGCATGACATTGTACGATACAGTCTAGAACGAAGAGGTGTGCAGGGTTTACAAAGTAGGTATGTCCTCCATACTCCATTTGGGTCTGGCATGACGACTGTACTCGTCAGTCGTGCGTTGCGGGTAGATTAGATGGCCGACCCAAGCGATCATTGCTGCGTTGTCGGTGCACAGCGAAAGTGGTGGGAACTGGAGGTCTATGTCGTCGCGGCCTAGAGTATCGAGATGTTGACGAAGACGAGAACGGAGAAAGGCGTTACTTGCGACGCCGCCGCTACATACAACCGTTTTGATGTCGTCACTTGAAACGCCGGATGGTAGGTCTATGCGCGGATGAGGGCGGCGCTTAGCGTCTTCAATATCAATGGAAGGGCGAAGAACCATGTTGAGTTTATCTTCCAACTGTGCGCAGGCTGCTCTCTGAAATGCGTTTGCAATGATAGCTTTCTCGTCCTGGCTCAAGCTCGTCCCTGCTCCTTTTGCTTCGATGTGTCGCTGGACTGCAGCCTTCAAGCCGGAATACGAAAACAGCGGCTGACCTTTACACGGCACTGGAAACACCACCGCCTTCCCTTCTGTGCCGCTAGCCTCCTTTGCTGATGCAGCAAGTGCTTCCAGCGCAGCACCCGGTGCACTTGTCCAAGGGATACCCAAATCCCTGGCGACCTTATCGAAAGCATCGCCTATCGAATCATCCGTTGTCGTAGCCAATATCCTAAACTCAGTCACCCCTTTGGCCAGCACGAGCATTGTGTGCCCACCCGAGACCAACAATACCAAGAACGGGAACTTCGGTGGCTCCTTCTCGGTTAGCAGCGGCGTCAAAGCATGTGCCTGCATATGGTGTACGTAGATCAACGGCTTCTTGAGCACGGCAGAAAGCGATTTTGCTGCTGCCAGACCTACACCTAAACTACTCGCCATCCCGGGACCTTGCGTTACAGCTATGGCATCGAGTTGAGTGGCTTCGATGTTGGCCGTCTCCAATGCGCGAGCGATGGTGGAGGGAAGGTTGGCATGGTGTCCGAGAGCTGCGGAGAGAGGATGGATGCCACCGGTGGAAGAATGGTCCTGTTTGGTAACGATAGAAGAAAGAATGGTACGATTGGAAGAGACGACGGAGGCGCAAGAGTCGTCACATGATGTCTCGATGCCTAGGATCAATCGATCCTTCGGTTCGGATGATGTTGATATGTTGCTGCGGAAGGAAATGTTTGATGCTCGGAGACGTGCCGAAGAGTGGGAGCCGGAGGAAGAAGCCAAGCCGAACTGCTCGGTGAGAGCGCCGCTCGCGAATCTTGCGGTGCTTCGTTTCCACAAGCGCATGTTGGCAGCCTCTCTTGCACTCTATGCAAGTGCGCTCACTGCTTCGCTGCAACGCTATATAGTGCGCATGGTCAATGCGGAGAAAGTGTGGAAGTCAAGAATACGATGTTCAAGGGTCTCAGTAAGAAGGTGAAGCGAGAACACAAAAAAAGAGGGCAGGTTGAAGGAAGCCCGCGGACTTGGATTCCGCTTTTGTGTCACTCCACGAAAGGCGGCTCGAGCACCCGATCAAGCCACACCAAGACCCTGAGAACACAAAGGGAGCAGACGGTATTCAACGCCAACCACTCTGGAGTATTCACACATTTCGCACTGTCAGGAGTTGTGTGCCGCAAGAAGCCAAAAAAGAGGTCTTGGCGCCCTTTTGCGGCTTGCGGATTCTAATTTACACGCCGGTCACCTCGTGTGATCCCCTCATGCTCTCCTCGTCAGGCTGCTGCAGATGTTTCGGCATCCTTTCTCCGCGAGTTACACAGAGAAGGCGAAAAGAGCGAAAAAGGATCAAATTTGCAATGTGACTTTATTATACAGTACCCTTTTGCTCGGTTATCTTTTCCTGCAAAGCGACTTGATGCGTTCCTGTACTCACGCCAGACGCAGACATGAGAAAAGCGGGGTTTACACACACAGAACAAAGAGGTGCAGCAAGACAGAAGCTGCCGCTGATCCGCAGTCCGGCTCCGCTCGGTATTTGACGGCGCTCAATCCGTGGATCACTTGCGCCTCAACTCTCTCTGCAGGCACAGGAACACGCACGATTAGGTGCAGCAGAAGCAGCAAAAGTCAAAAGTGGGCTAAGTTAACTTGACCTGGGGAAGCATAGGCGAACAGGATACCGTGTCGGCTTAGCCGAAAAAAAGCCAAAGTGTGCATGCGGCTGCGGTTGCTCTGTGTGTTCGCTGCCTTGTACCACATTGTAGGCTAAGAGAACACGCATGGTTTCTGTTTGCCAAGAATTTGGTCGATCCCTTCCTCCTGGCCTTGTCCGAGGCCTCATGCTGATCGCCTCGTGTGAATGCTGAGCATATGTCGCTGCTCCTGCTAGCCTTCCTTCCTCCCTACTGCAACCATCCCTGCTCCAGGCTCCTCCATCATCTCGCTGTAACTCAAACTCCACCCCGCCGCCTGCCTGCTTTACTCACGTCTCATGTAGAGCATGCTTTTATAGCTTCTACTCCACGCCAGTCTGTACCCTGAAACCTTCGCATGCTTGCACACACCTGACACGCCAAAAGTATATCACGTATCACAATCGCCACCATGGGCCGCTCCACAACGAGCTCGAATGGCTCCGGCCTCTTCGGCTGTATCTCACCACGAACAGCAACATTAGCAATAGCCGTTCTCGGCATCATCATTCACCTAAACACATACTCTTGGCTCGGTGCACTCAGCTCGTCGTTACCCGATGTGCCTGAGAGAGCAGCAAATGGATCACCTCCAGGTACGGCCGCCTTTGTGCCATCGCCCGAGCATTTCGCCAAGTCTGCGGCCAGACCAGACCAGCTCATTGATCTCAACGCCTTTGCTCAAGCAGCAACCCACGACATCAACGCCGCCAACGCAAATCCGGCCAACAACAAGAATGTATACCTCCCAGAATGGGTCGCAGAGGCCAAAGCTTACCTGAAAGCTCAAGGTTTGAACTTTGTGCCGACACAAGCAAACGGCGAGGCGGAAGCGAACAAGTCGACGACTACAAACAGCAAATCTAGCGAGATGCCAGCTTTCGATGCAACCGTCGGATACCAGGTTATGGACGATGGAGCAGAGGATGTCGAGCGCATGCAGTGGGATGCACTTCGTCTCGTCATTGGGACGCTGCGATGGTATATCCTCTTGAGCGTCATCTGCTGCTGCGCCGGCGTAGTGGGCGTGCTGCGCTCCCAGCTACTTCTCTCGCGACTATTCGTCATCCACTCATTCCTTGACTTTCTTCTCTCGACACTCTCGCTATTCGCCCTTGCCATCGTCTGCACTTATCCCTCTGTCCGAGCGCATCTTTGCGACGAGTTTGGCTCTGGTGAACTCCAAGCTTGGCTATCTAGCTCTAAACTTAGCAAACTCTCCTCTTCGAGCGGGCCGTCAAATGCACAAGCTCTCATCAGCACTTCTCATCCCTCCAATGGTCTTCCATCTTCGGACGTCACAGGCTCAGCTTCAGGATGGGATACGTTGCTCGACGGCGTCTTCGCATCCGAGAACTGCGAGGAGAGTTTCAGATCGACTCTGGTGCCCATGTTGATGGTATTTGGGCTGTTCTTTACTGCTGTCAGGTTGCAGTGTTTCTTTTTGGTGCAAAGGTTTTATACGACCCTGTTAAGGAGCAAGGTGTATCAATATGGATATGCGACATCGGCAACACCGGGGAGCGTAGAGTCAGGCAACTCAACGCCCATGTCGCAATTGCCAGGGGATGCAGCAGCCGCGACAGGTAGAGAGAGAAGGTGGAAGGATTCAAAGTTACTCGATTGAGTCAATGCCTACCTATGATCAGCTACCCACAGCGCTGTAGCAGTGGTCATAATCGGCGCTGGTCGTCGACAGACACTCTTTTCAATTCTATCGCAATGCTTTGGCTCGAGCAATACCAATACACTCCTTTCGATCTTGGCCGACTGATCATACGCCTCATCTTGTAATACTATAGTTCACGTTCTCTTTTCGCAATCGCAACAGTCAAGAATCTTCTTCTTGAGACCGAGTGTGAAGATTATGATTGACTGTCTGGCTGCGTCTGTTAAATGTGCTGATGAGAGGTAGAAGGAGGAAGAGGCCTCGCAAAAAAGGTCTTTTGTTAGACCGATGCATCTTGAGCTCTTTTGGAAAAAGTTTCGGTAGGAAAGTGGAGCAAGAACCAAAAATTCTTATGCGGGGCTAAGCCGTGGCGCTTCGAAATTTTGGTGAACCCTTGACTTTCACTTTTTTTTTGCCTTTTGCTGTTTGACACCCACTTTCACCACCAACACCATCATCTTCCCTTCCTTTGCTCGCCGCCATATCCGATTACCGCTCACACCAACAATATCACCATCGCACACCACAGCCGCATCGAAGACTAGCGCAAAGCTCACTCCAGCGCTTTCGCCAACACCCCGACTCTCACCGAGCGCTGCACGAAACCAACCTCTTCTCCTCGGCAAAAAGGTGCAAGTCCTATCGCTTTTACGAAGATGGGAAAGAAGAAACAAGTGCGCAAGTTTGGCGAAGTCAAACGGATGCTTAATCCCAAAGATGATCGTTTGAAGGCGAATCAAAAAGTGCAGGACGCTGCCAAAAAGGCCTCCTCCTCTTCCTCTTCTGCTGGTGGACCTTCCAAGACGCATACCCCCGATGGAACCGTTGTACGACACATTTCTACACCAGCATCATCCATGTTTTTCGAACACAACACCCAATTGGGTCCTCCATACCGCGTTCTCGTCGATACGAACTTTATCAATTTCTCGCTGCAGAACAAAATCGAGTTGGTTCAAGGCATGATGGATTGCCTCTACGCCAAGTCTATCCCCTGCATAACCACCTGCGTCCTCAGCGAATTGGAGAAACTCGGACCAAAGTACAGAATCGCCTTGCGTGTAGCAAGAGATCCTAGGTTCGAACGCTTAGAGTGCAGCCACAAGGGTACCTACGCAGACGACTGTATAATCGAAAGGATCACAAGTCACAAGTGTTACATAGTAGCAACGTGCGATAGGGAGTTAAGAAGGAGGGTGAGAAAGGTCCCCGGTATACCGCTGATGTATATCGCAAGTAGACAGTTCAGGATCGAGAGGCTGCCTGATCAAGGAATGGCTCAGTAGTTGCGCTGGCGGTGATAAACCATCTTGCAACAAGGTGGTAACTTCTTTCCTTAGGCTCCATCGACTCAAACCTTCATAAGCATCTTTTGGCATAACACATCTCCACCATCTCAGCACTTTCCCTTCCTCCAACAGTCATTCCTTTGTTCGTTTTGTACTTGTAAGCAATCCCACAGTCTTTTTTCCTTCGGCATCCTTCTCTGCCTCAGCTGTTCGTTCGTGCAGGCGAGCAAAGTCGCTTTGAGCCAGATCTCGTCACAAAGTGTCAACCGCACGCTAATGTATGCCGAGAAGCAAAGGCTGACGGCCGCAAACAAGTACTCGTACACAAGCTATAAGCGAAAGGCAAGGTTGGGTGAGAATAAGCGTGTTTCTTTTTGGAGATTCTGTGTGTGGATGTGCGTCCGCAAGACTAATACATGATGAGCGAGTCAAACGAGGTGTAATGAAGATGTTTGGAAACGAAAAAAAGAAGAGGAGAAAAAGACCTAGTTGTGCGCCCGTGGATCAACGCACAACCGCCATCGTTTTAGGCCGGTGGTGATAAGAGGCGGTCTTGTCCAATGTTTACGCTAACCTTACCGCAACGTATCAAAACCGCCCTATCCAAGACCGCAAGAGAGAGAAAGATGGAGAAAGAGGGGTGGCAAAAGCTGGCAAAGCTCTTTTTTTAAATGTGTCCGCACCTTACATGGGCACCGAAGGAGGCGTAGGAGGAGGAGCATTAGGATCCATCTCGTTTCCACTTTCGATGCTGACACCAAATCCAAACTTGGCAGCTCCTTGCAAATGGTCGATCTCTCCTGCAAACGTCAATCCGAACGCAGGGCTCAGCCTGGTCTCGTAGACGCTGCTCAGTTTACCCGCGCTGTCGATCTGCGCCCTCAGTGTGGCCATGCGGAAGTTGTACCTAGCACCGACGGTGGCAGCTGCTTCGCGTTTCTGTGCCATTGTGATCATCTGCAGGTCTGCTGCTACGTCGACTTGTTCGCTAAGACGGTGGTAGTAGGTGCATTGGGCTACACCTTGAGGTTGAACCTGCGCGGTTGCGATCCAGTCCTTTCGATCGCCCGTCAACTTGGCAATGTAACCAGTGCTAGCTTCCTCCATATCAGCACTGGGCCTCTGGTAGACCGTCTCGACACCAAAAGCAAAGTTCTTGGTCAAACTCTGCAGGTAGTTGACAATGTAGATTCCCGTAGCATCGGTAGGTGATGGGTTCAACGCCTTAAAGTTGGCCGAGTGATCCGTTCCCTGATAATCGTGTTCGACCTGAACAAAGCTCTGTCCCGGAGTAGCTGTGAGTTGAGCTTGCAACTTGGTAGTGTGACCCGGAACCCATCCACGGTTGGCACGCATGGTCACGTTGAGTCCGTCATCGAGACCGGCTTGGAAGAAGTTCTTGTTGTCTCCGTACACGGCACCAAAGTTGTAGCTGGAAGGAGCGGCTTGTGAGCCCATCGAGAAGGCATGGGTGACTTGGAAGATGGGGTTGATGCTCAACGCTTTGGTCAAGTCAGCACGAGCACCGTCGAACAAAAAGTTGGTGGTGTGAACGCCTTTGACTTCGCGTTGAAGTCCCTCGACGGTGCCGGGGTTGGAGAGCTCGAGACGTGTACGAATGTCCTGAATGGCGTTGAGGGCATTGTTGAGGGGTGCAACAATGGGTTGGAAGAAGCCGAACATCGAGGTGGATGGGTGAGACGAGACAGGAGGGGTGAGACCAGAAGGGTAGGCAGCACGCTTCTCATCAAGGAACGGGGAAGGTGCGCCGGGACCAACACGCTCAGCTCCGGAAGGAGGAGGAGCTTGAACGCCTGGTGGGTAGGCGGTAGCCTGTGGGGGAGCGACGGGGGCAGACATGTTGTATAGCTGCTGCCTTTAGTGCTGAGAGGTCAAAGTCGTAAGGAAAGAGAGGCGAAAGATGATCCGTTCGATGGTCAATGGCCGGTCTTGGACGAGGTTGATGTGTCGAACAAGGCGAGACAAAGCCTTTGCAAGATGACGCGAGTCGCAGAAAGGTCGAGACAGAAGCGACTGCAAATGGTGATGAAGAAGGACGAAAGGCACAGGTGGTGGTGGTAGTGATATCTAACCACGAAGCGTCGTACAAGTGGAGATGGCCTTCTTTGTGTCAAGGCCCAATTCCCGACTTCCTCGAACAAGTGACTGAATCGGCACCGGCTGCTGCTGTTGCTGAGCATCAGCCAGACTGTTGAGTCGGACAATTTTTTGAAAATGGCTCAGACTGTGAGAGAGCAGCGATGTCTTCCGATCCTTTCTTCCAGCCTCTCTCTCTCTCTTGCATATAATAATTTCCACAAAAGCAGCAAAAAGGGACGCGCCACGAGATCACTCTGCTTTTCCAAAATCGCTTCACTTCTTCTTCTTCTTCCCAATCGGGCCTGAGCTTTTCATTGATTTACTTTGATTGAGTCAGAAGAGAGCGGCACAGCACCACGAAAAAGATCTCTTTCATTCTGATGAGCATGTCTGTTACCGAGCCTCGCATCTCGCACGGCAACCAATTGCCTACCAAACATCAAGCTGATCATCACCATACGTATGTATCGACACAAATTACACTCGGACAAGCAAGCTGATGGATTCAAGCAAAAGCTCGTCGAACCAGCGCATTGAGTCATATCAAGACATCGATCAGCGCGGCTTCAACTTCATTTGAACAAATGGTGACAAAAGCCATATTATTGCTCAGAGTACGTGCGTGACAACTACCATCCTCTGCCGCGTCCTCCCCATCCTCCTCGTCCGCGACCTCCTCCTCCTCTGAAGCCTCCTCCGCCTCCTCCTCTCTGAGTACCTGAGCTAGCCTGCGCGAGGAAGTCAGGATTGTACTGACCGGGATACTCTTCCTCTGGCAGTTCTTGCGGCTGCGAAGGTGCGGCCGGTTCAGCACTCCATTCTCCTCCGTTGCCGTAAGCTGTGGGGTCAGCTCCACGGGGATAACCGTACGGCTGTGGCTGATAGCCTTGAGGTGGTCCCCATTGCTGTTGTTGCTGCTCGTTGCCCCCTCCTGGATATGGCGACAGAGAGCCGCCGATTGCAGCAGCGCTCGCTGGCGCAGGAACATTTGCGAATGATGGAGGTGGGCCCGGTGGAGGACCAGGAGGCGGCGGACCAGGAGCTGGAGCGCCAAATGGACTCAAAGCCCCTGTATTGGCAGCTACCGCACTTCCTGAGGATGGTGGTGCGGTAGTCTTGCCAAGCGTACGAAGGAGTGACTGGAGGGCATCCGATCCAAAGGCTGCTGCTGGGGCAGCTGAAGCTGCAACAGGCAGAGCAGCCGACGTGCTGAGGGGTAAAGCGATACCTGCCGTAGGATCGTACGCGTCCTCTGCCGATATTCGTGCATCTGTAGGTGTCCGTTGAGCTGCATCATCGTTGGTCGCACTCCGTTGACGAAAAGTCGACCTTTCCGCTTTCGACAATTCGCTCTGCAGCGCCTCACGGATGACGACCGCCACGAGAACTAGCAGGTCTCGATCTCGCTTCGTATGCCAATCCGCACCCAAGCAGTCTGACTCAGCCATGTCGAGCCACAGTGGCACCTCTTCATCCTTGTACAGCGGCACAACATAGAAGTCTTTGATCAAGCTGCCTTTGACGCTCGAAGAGACATGCAAAGCGCCCCATCGGTCGGCATTCTTAAAGTGCTTGAGCATACCGTCAAAGCTCGCCTGATCCGATTCGGTGGTCTGCGTGACGCCGTCCTTGCTTGCGCCGGGCTCCATGGTGAAAGCCAGAATCTCTGTCCGGGGCGCGTTCACCACTTGCAGCAAGTAGTCGATGGCTGCTTTCGAGGGCAGTCGGCCTGCGATGAGAAGTGGACGTTCGGGAAGGAACCTGGACCAGATTCGAGGTGTAGAAGTGAGACTGCGACCTGCAACTTGCTTGACGTGTCCCTGGAAGGCAAAGACGTCGGGCAGGTCGATGAGTCCGTTCCAGATCACGGTGCGGTAGCGGTGAACGGCTGTGCTGGGAGGGTCCGCTTCAGGAGTGGTCGATCTTTCTGTAGTTCCTTTTGAGGCATGTTCTGCTGATACGCTCGGCTCGATCGCTTCTTCAACAGGCCCGTCCAGGAACGAGTCGATAAAGTCGTCAGCACCTTCGGTGGCACCAGTGTTCGTATGTTCTGCCATGCCATGCCCGTAGACTTCGTCGTGAGGCGAGCCAACATCAAATCCGTACGACTCTCCAGGTTCAGCGTCACCGTCCTCGTTCTTGACGTATGCATCCTTTGTCCATACGTCGACAAAGTTGAGACGAGTTGGCGAGTCGGCGAGACCGGACGCTGGAGCAGAGCGGCGGGTCAGATCGCCATGAGGCGGAGTTTGGCCTTCTGCTGTGTTGTCTTGCTCCTCCTCATCCATGGCGGCATCCAAGGTCGGCTTGTGGCTCGTCGGCACAGCCGGCTCGCTCTCAGAGATACGTGCTGCAGGAGGTTGCACCGATCTCTGAAACTTGCCCGGCTGATCGCGATCATGCACCGCATCGCTTTCAATCTCAATCTCGCCCTTGTGTGTGATCTTGCGCAAAGGTCCAGCCTCTTCTGAGCGCAGCGTGCTCCTGTGAAGCGATTCCAGACGCGCCTTCTCAGTAGCTTGTCGGATACTATCGTTGGCTAGCTCTTCGTTCGACATCTTTGCCAGCTCAGAAGCTTGTAGCTCGCCTGAGGCAATCCTAGAATGCAGTGTTGTATTCTTTGCATCCTTGAGACTAAACAGAAACGTGCGGAAACGGTCTTTGTACTTGGGTCCCACGATGCGGACAGAGCCATGAAGATCAGCGTTGGTCTCAAACAGCTCTTCCTCGAGAAGTGCAGCGAAAGCTTCGGCGGGTGTTTTGGTTTCTTCATCTTCCTCCTCTTTGGCTCGCGATGGTTTTGCATCGGAACTGCTGAAAATGTTTTCCAGAGCAGAGGCGAGCACCTTGCGAGCCCTTGATCTTGCTTCCTCCGTGCTTGCATCGGATGGCCCCGTTGGTTTGCGCGCCGCGGTCTTCTTGGAGCTAGAAGTCAGCTTGCTTGATGAGCTTGGACGTCTCGTGCTTTCTGATGGTCGTCGCGGAGCTTGCTTGTCGGTCGGCGCCACCTTGGCGCGTGCAATGCCTTGATAGGTCCTGGAAGAGCCCGCGGTTGGCTGTGTTTGTCGTTGTGTGGTTCGCGTCGAGGCACTTGGGACCGAGGCATCTTCCATCGTTGCATCTTCAGCTTCGGAAGCCTCGTCACCTCTTTCGCCAACGTACTCGTCACCGTCACTGGCGTCGTCTTCTACCTCTTCTTCCTCGGGCTCTGCTGGCTCGTCCACTACCGGTTCATCGGTCTGTGCGTCAGATACTTTCCGTCTCTTCGAAGACTTGTACTTCTTGGTGGGTTTCGAGAGTGTAGCTGAAGGGTCAAAATACGAAATGACCGATATCATGGTCAGTGTCAAATCAGGTTTGCAACATGCGCAAGTCTCAAGCCATCTCGCTTCTCAATAATCCCTCTGTCAAGTGCATCGAAGATCACCTTGGAAAGGGTCGAGCATGGATTGGATTGCACCCAAGAGCTTGGCCATCCAAGAGGAAGCCGGATCGACATAGGGATAGAGTGGGCTCGTGTCGGGAATGTACATACCTTTCTTCGTGTCAACTTCCTTGTTGGTGCAAGCTTCGCAAACGTATTCTTCGAGCTTCTTAGCAGCTTTCTGGGTGATGCCAATGCATTTCGTGTGGTACCTGTCGTGTCAATTCGTTTGAGTGATCAAAGGGTCCAGTGATCCATCGAGTCAGCTCATCATCATCACACAAAGGCTGGTTCCATCAGACGAAATTGGGCTCTACTAACCATTCTTGACAGCGTTCGCATGAGATCATAAAAGTGCCATCGTCTTTTCCGCGACAGATACAGTATTGCTTTTCATCTTCTTCTTCGTCTCCTTTGCCCTGGCCATTTGCGGCATCAAACACTTCGTCGACCTCTTCGTTGATACGATCCGCATCTACCTCGGTTGCAGAAGCCACGGGCTCCTTGTCGATGTTTGGATCGTCCACTTTGCGCTTCTTGGCAGCGCGTGAGGGCGGTGGCTCGATAGTTCCGGTGACATCGACCCCAGCAGCTTTGGCGGTCGGCTTTCGCGTTCGGCCACCTCTTCGGGGAGCAACCACTTCGGCGCCCTCACTCTCTGCAAGCTTTGTAGATGACAAAGACTCGGCTTGCAAGCCGGGTGCTTCCACTGCAAACTCTTGGGATGCAGCAGACACGGACATGGTGGAAGATGTGCGATCTCAAGATAGCTCGACAAGAACCTTGACAATGATTTTGATGATCAAAGTACGGCCTTAATCAGCTTTTCGACATCCACAGCTTCTCCTCGGTCTACTACTATGTGTTGGTAATGGTGGAAAGGTGGATGGAGATGTATGAAAGCGACGATTAGATTTCTACGGGAATTGCCAGGCTCGCGTGTCAATCACAAACTGAGCCCTTTCTTGATCGGGTTGAGGCTGAACGATCCAGTCAGACAATATCGGGCTTGGCTTCTGAAGAGCGTCGCGTGAGCTCAGCTTTTTCTGGCTGAGAAGCCTCCACCTTTGCACCTTTTCCTGAATCACTCACACACACAGAAGCGCACGCTCCCTTGGCTCTGACGAAAAGCACAACGTCACAGCGCACGAGCCGAGAAATCGAAGCTTGAGAAAGGAAAAGCGCACTTTGATGTCAAGAAGATCTTTATCCGAGCTTCAAGTGACCTTCTTCTTCTCACCATCCATCATTCTGCGATCAGTCTCACACGCTGCAATCGGAGACTCCTGCTCTCCACTGGCCTATCACACATAGCTCAGCTTAGCTTCACACGAACGGCAGCTGATCACTCCAGCATCGCTAAGCTTTCATACTTCACAGGACCCTCCAGATAGGCGTGACCACAGCTCTCGACTCGAACATAGCCAGGCGACAACGATTCTCGAATCAGAAGCTCGGCGCTCATATTCACAATGGCGAAAGGCGCTCCAAAAGGCAAATCGTCTGCCTCTTCCAACACTCGCAAGAAGCAGGCCAACAAAGCTGCCAAGAAGGTCGCCTACGAAACAGATGAGAACGGCAATCTTCTCAACCCAGAGCTGGTAGAGGCACTCGAAAGGCAAAAGCAGCGGGGTCCGCAACGAGGTCAGAAGAAGGACAAATCTCAAAAGGGCGTCAAGGGAGGTAAGAAGGGCAAAGCTGAGAAGAAGAAGCAATATATTCCTCCACCCAAGCCTCCACAGCCCCTGCCCGACCCGCTCGACTCTATGGGTCTTGCCTCCCTGCTCCCCGCAGACCTCGTTATCCTTCTACGAAAGGCGTCTAAGAAGGATGTCATTACTCGATGCCGCGCTCTGGAAGGCTTGTTGGCCTGGGTCGAAGACGCTCTGGGCAAGTCCACAAAACCCACTGACCACAGCGACGCTACCGCTGAAATGTCCAGCTTAACTACCGAGGAAAAAAAGGAGGCTCTCGTGATGATGCTTCCCAGCTGGGTCCACCTCTTCCCACGTCTTGCGCTGTCTCCAACCCGTCGCCTTCGTCTCTTGACCATGCAGATTCAGACACTGTTGCTCGTAAAACCACAGCAAACATCGGAAGAAGCATCATCCACAAGAGCCGAGTTGCTCGAGTCTCCTCAATACATCGAGCCTATCCTCGGTCCCTGGGCCATTCTTTGCCACGACACAGACCGTACCATTGAACGCCTTGGCAGAACAGCCTGGAACGACACTTGCACCTGGCAATCTACAACGCAAGGCGAAGAAGCAACTGAAGCTGCCAGCACGCTCAAGTTGGATCTCAACGAACACAGCGAGGTCCTCATGGCACATCTGCGAACCATCCTGCTCTCGCCATCTCCATCCTATGCCTTTTCAATGACTGCCGCACATGCGGTGGCATCTGGCGACCCTGCCTTGTCTCGTACTTCCTCGGGCTATGCGACCCCATCGTTGCAGACGGGGAATGTGGACCGCGATGCCAAGAACCGCGACGACAGCAACGTTGAGGAGGACACCGCCGCTCTTGACAAGCGTCTTGTCGCCGGTGCTCTTGCCGTCCTCACGTCGGTCATTCGACAGAGCTCATCTGAGGAGGTCGTTCAAGGCTTGCAAGATGTGCTGTCGTCTAGGCTGGTATGGGCTGCATTGTCATCCCACAACCTGGCAGGCTCTAACTCTGCACGAAAGGAGGCAGCTTCTGCTGTCACATCATTCGGCTTCGATTCGCCAGCCGTGAGGTTGCGAGCATGGACCTTGCTGCGCGCCCTTTATGACGTAAAGCCGGACATGGTCGATCAGAATATCCAGACGATTGGCACCGTAGCCATGACATCGTTCTGGCAAGAACGAGATAACGCAGTTCAAAGAGCCTCCATCGATGCTATTCTGCCGCTGCTCAGAAAGCGACCAGAACTTTGGCTTATCGGTGCGAACCAAGATACCAAGGCAGGCGATGCTGCGAAGAGCCAGAAAGAGCAGGCCGATAGCGACGATGAAGACGAAGAAGACAGCGACGATGAAGACGACGAGGAAGACGACGGTGATGATGAGGACACCTCCGACGTCGAATCTGCTGATGACACCAAGCGAGCTCAACAGCCTACTGCGACTGCCTCTCGCTCGAAGCCCCGTGCTTACACCGCCTTCTTGCAGTGGTTGCAATCGGCCTGTGGAGGAGGACCCGGTCTGGGCTACTCGGCCGTTGTGGTCTTCATCTCCACAATCCCTCCCGAGATCCTGCCACACGACGACTACGAAGCTGCATCAGACCTTCTCACCAATCTCTTCTCCGCACTCTACAGCCGTCCACTCGACTTCGACGCAATCGGTTGCCGCGCCTTCTTCGCGGCTTACACCGAGTGCGTCACCTTCCTTGCTCTCCGCATGCTACGTGCGAGCTCCGCCGCCGGCAAAGAGGATACGACATCTGCCAAAGAGCTGGTCCGCGTTCACTTTGGCGCGGCCTGGGCCGAGCTCGTGCTCCCCAAAGCCAAAATCCTCTCCGACTTGGGCGTCACTTCTGAGCCCCAGGAGACAGACGAGGTTGCGAGAGTCCAGCGGGTCAAGAGCATTGGCTCGACGCGCGTGGTGTCGGATCTAGCTGTCCAGGTCCGACGCCTTGCTTCAGCCAACTCCGATCTCCAAATTCTCGACGCTTTTCTCACTGAGGTCGAAGCAGGCATCACAGAAGTGGCTCGTGGCCTCTCTCAAGCCCATGCTGACGTTGGCTCGAGTGCTCGCGCTCAAATCTTAGCTTCCCTTGAGCAGGTCAGCTCGTTCTACGCCGCTCTAGCACCAGCTCAGAGTCAGCCAGGCAATGTCGAGCTTCGACGTGTGTCAGCATCTAGCCTCGGCAATGTCATCCGACTGGCAGCATCTGGCTTGAAGAGCGTTGCGAACAAGAATAACGTGGCGTTCGACCTGAAGCGATCCCGAGCAAATTTGCTGGTCGAATTCCTGACGCTTCTGTTGCGAGCCGCTGTCAGTCATCCGGATGCGCTCGACCCGTCGACATCTGACGACCTTGCTCACACTGCCGGCGTAACCTTGCCGCAGCTCACAGGCACCAAGAGCGTGGCTCCTGCCGCGGCCGCAACCTTCCTTGCCGCATATCTTCCTTTGTGCTCGAACGAGGAAAGCAGGGCTTCTATCTGGACCAACTCGTTGACTTCCGTGGCTCACCTTGAAGAGCTTTCGGACCAAGTTGATGCCATGAGCGAGCTGCTGGCCGCTTCGGAGGCCGTGTCGAAGACTGCCGATGCCGATAAGGCCGAAGATAGCGACAAGGATCACAAGTCGCTCCTGCCCATCCCAGCTTCCGAAGCTGGTGTCGAGGAGCTACTCATGGACCTTGTGTTTGCCCTCTGTGATGGCGGCAGCTTGCCCACCGAACTGCGTCGCCGACTTAAGCGCTTAGTAGACGGCATCATGCTCAAGCCCACCCCGTTCGTCGACTCTTCAGCCGCCACATCAATGCTGAAGGTGATGGCCTCGACGATCGAGCAGCTCAGATTCGCACTCTGGGAAAGGGATCAGAAGGAAAGAGATACTCAGACCCGTCAGTCCCAGGCTGCTGTCGTAGTGGAAGACCTTGTCGACTCCGTCACAGTTTGGCTTAAAGCACAGCCAAAGGATACGGAATCTCGCACACTGTTGTGCAGCGAACCATACAAGGATTTCGTGACTGCCCTCTCTGACTTGCAAACTCTGTATTACCAGGAAGCAGAGGCAGCATCGTACAACGCGACGGCGTACCCTGATCTTGCACGCAAATCGGGTAGTCTCCACGCCTTAATTTGGCATTGCAGCTCGCCCGAGCGGAGGGATACAATGAAAATCGACGCTCTTGAAAGCTTGCGAGACCATTTGCTTGATATTCAGATCCCTGTCGCTCGCATCATGGTAGCCGCGAGGTCCGATATTGCGTTCCTTCCGGAGCGGAAGGAGATGGAGGACATGCTAGGCAAAGCTTGCACACGGAAACCACAGCCAGCGTTGCTGATATTTGATCCGCTCGTTTCGCAGGTGTCTGCCACAGACGAGTCACGTTCCGAACCTTTGTTCGACAGCCGTGGATTTGGAATCTTTTCTCGCGTCTGTCTTGCCGCGCTCATGAAGCTTCAAGAGGACCGCGTTAACGCTCGCCGTCATCTCCACCTCCTCCCTTACGTGGTCATTCTGTCTATCTTCATCGAAGACGACCTGCTGAGCCCTGGCGCATCCAGGCACGTACTCAATTCCTCCATCTCCCTTGCTGCTCATCAAGATTGGCTGCAAAGCTCTGTGACCACGATGACCGCCGTGGTCTCTTCGCTCTGTGAAAGCGTGACGGAGAATTGGCATAATGACATCGTGGCCTCCTTGCAACGCTCTACTGTCATCGACGCCGAGAAGGATGCAATTGGTCATGTCTTGTCAACGGTGTGGCAGCTGTCTTCCAAGGTTGACGGTGCCAGCAGCTACATCGCGCGCATCTTCCATCGTCTTCTAAATGCTGCATACACCTTCGGCACGATCACAGAAGCAGGTGCGGAACGATGGCTCAAGCTTGGAGACGCCGTGTCAGACAGAATGCCGGCCATGTCGTATGCCATCTTCTACGCGGCCAAGTCGATTGCCGGTTCGTCTCCCGGCTACGACCGTCTTCGTAATGGAGCTGCAGCCAAGCTGGCCGGACTCGGCCCATCTACCCCATCGGACCGCATCTTGAGCTCGCTCCGGGCGCTTGTAGCCCTGGCCCCTCCTCTCGATTCTGAGCTGTCCATTATCCCGCAACAGCGTGCCATCTTCTTGCTCAAAGACCTGCAAAAGTGGTACGGAAGCGACGAGGCAGCAGAAGATCCTGAAGAAGAAGTATCTACCCGCTTGGCTGAGCTGTTCATCCATCTGCTCCCTGTGGTGCAAGATGTACAGGGGAGCCACATCGACTTCATGTTTGACATCCTCGAGACGAATCTCGAGTTCTGCTCGCTCGATCAGGACGCCAGCTTGGCTCAGCTCTTCCACACCTTGCGATTACTCGAGACGATGCGAGACTTTGCTTCGCGCAATGCCAACCTGCGGGTATACTGGAAGGACCGTAGCGTCGAAGCCATCGATTTTGTCCGCCAGCTCTTCCTGTCTTTGCCGGAGATCAAAACCATTTCGGCGCCCAAGCAGGCCTGCATCGATCTGATCGTCGATCTCATCCGAGAGACCTCAGAAACGCCCTTCAAGCTCGACAAGACTGCACTTCCGCTATGCAAGCTTTTGGTTCAGAGTCCTTCGCACGAGGTCCAGGTCATTAGCTACCGTCTGCTCAGCAGTGCGATCCGAGAGCACGTCAAGGAGCTTGTCGTCGAATCAGCCGTAGACCGAGAGGCCCTTGCTACAGAGGAGGGACAGAACAAGCTCAAGCTTCCCGAAGCTTTGGTGGCCAACATTAGCGATAGTCTGGGCTCTCAGCTCAACCTTTTGGTGGAAGAGGAGGCTGCACGCCGCACCGCCTTTGGCTATTTCTTGTCCTGGATTGCTGTATTCGAGCACTTCGAGGGTGCATCCTTGGCCGTCAAGTCTGCTTTCCTCGGCGATCTCGAGAAGCGATACTTGATGGTCGACTCGCTTTTGCCAACTGTCTTCGCACTGGTTGGCTTGTCGGACGAGTCCCGCAGACCCTTCGATCCGAGCCGCTTTGTGCTCGAGGAAGTCTTTCTGGACCATGTAGACGCCGAGTCGTCTCTCGCAGTCCTCCAAGTCCTTGCTGCGCACGTCTACCTTCGTGCCCTCATCCACGTGCCAACAACAGTGCGAAGCTGGTGGGTCGACATCAAGGATCGTCAACAATCAATGCAGATCGCCAGCTTTACCACGCGTCACTGCTCTCCCGTCATCGCCAACCGTGAACTCTCGCACCTGCGTCAGCCAGAAGCGCTGTCCAAACTTCAAGATGAAGCACTCAGCATCAAGATCTTATCCACCAACGAAGTCATTGCAACCTACGTCGTTGACGAGCATCCTATGGAGATTGGCGTAAAGATCCCCGCCGACTTCCCTCTCCACGGCGTAGAGATTCGCGACATTCAACGAGTCGGTATCACCGAAGCCAAGTGGCGCTCATGGCTTCTTGCCGTCCAACAGCTCATCACAGGTCAGAACGGATTGATCTTTGACGCGCTGAGCCTGTTCAAGCGCAACGCAGAGGTCCAATTCCAGGGGATGGAGGAATGCGCGATTTGCTACTCGATCATCTCCCCTATGGACAGGAGCTTGCCAACAAAGCCATGTAAAACTTGTAAGAACAAGTTCCATGCAGGATGTCTGTTCAAGTGGATCTCGACATCTGGCGCTAGTACTTGCCCGCTCTGTCGATCGATCTTGTAACCCCATCTTCATTCGCATCTTATCTTTCACATTTTCTCACTGTAATATCAATGCATTCTACTCTCAAAGGTTGTTCTTGCTTGTGTGCCTTCGATGAAATCTAAGTTATCGTCTGCTGCGTCTACTCCTCTCCTCTTCCGCCACTGCGTCACCTGCTTTGCGCTTCCCCGATTCCCTCACCCCCAAGTTTTGCACCTTCCCTCTTTCACCACGTCCCATACTAGGTAGAGATCCCGTCCTACCCATCCCCTTCCCCCTCCCCCTCAACTCTGCGTTGAGCGAAGGCAAAGACCCAACCTCCTGCGAAAACCCCTGTTCAGACTGTGTCGAGTCCTCTTCCTGTGTAGCAGACGATGCTTGTGAAGCCTCCATCGCCACCGGCAATGTTGGCGCTACGGATTCGATCGTGTCGTCCTCAGCGTCGTTCTCTACTGGTGCTAATGCTGCTTGGCTTGAGAGGAGGGAGTCTTCATCTACGCTTTCCGACGGCTGAGGTTGAGCCGGGGAGGAAGAGGCGATTGTAGCTGCTTTTGTTACCGCACGAGCAGGCGCTGGTGCTGGTGCGGCGATGCGCGGGGGACGTATCTGTAGACTGGAAGCTTCGACGTCGAAGCTCTCCCTGTCTCGGAGACTTTCCTCTTCAACCATAGCGAAGTTGCTCGTGGTCGTATGTGGCTCGCAGGAATGTTCTCGGGTCGAAGATTGCGATGCTCCTTCGCCAAATTCCGCCGTTTCTGTCTGCCTCAAACTCTCCATCCTCCGCAGAGGCCCATCGGGATCCTGGACGAGCTCCAACAGCCTTCCCTCGAAAGGTGCCAGTACGCTTTCTTCAAGCTCTTCCGCTCGTAAAACGGCGCATGCTAAGGCAATCAACTTTATCGTACCCGGTGCTAAAGCAGAGGTATCCGTGGGAGCAGATTCGACGATGCATACCACCCTCTCGAAAAGCGCCCGAACAGCTTCAGTTTCAATGACGCTGTTGAGCGGACGATAGGAGAGGAGAATGGAGGTGAGTTGGAGAGTCAATGTCGCATTCTCGATCGACTGTCGATCCTGGTGCGCATCTTCGAGGTGGGCGAGAGTAAGGTCGAGGTGCCTCGTCAGGTGTTTGGCTAGATCGCTTAAAGGATCCGCTAGAGATTGCCACTCGGATTTGTTACCTCCACCGCCGCCGTCGATGCAGCTCGCATGACTATGACCTCGCGCCTGTGTATCGTAAGAAGACTCTGCCAACACCCTACTCTGGAACCCAACTTTCGCCAAATGTCGCAATATTAGTTGCAGTGCCACCGCGGTATCTTCCTCTGTCGAGATCGCAACCCTCTCCTCCTCCTTCATACCCACGGTCGATGAAGAATGAGGCGCGAGCATGTCGACGAAAGACGCGAGTATCTCGCCGAACACTCCTCTTTTATCGTCCTCCACTTCCCTCACTTTCACCAGTTGCTCAGCCTGAACTTCGTCAGCTTCGTGTTGATCCTGTGGTTGCGGCTGGGAGCTCCACAGGGGCGGCAGGACACCAGTCTCCCTAAACCAGTGCTCTTCCACTTTTTGCGCCTCGTCAGGCATCTGCTTTCGTACGCTTTTCCACATCGAGATATGGGATGCATGCGAACTGCGGATGAAGGAGACGTGAAAGTAGTGGATCAGGACGTTGAGGTACCGGCTTGCAAGGTCTTCCGTGAGAACCGTAGATGGTTCTTCCTCATCTTGTTCGACGTCGGCTTGGGACTGCGTATCGTGAATAGCTGCATCTTCCTGCAGTGCTGGTGGTGAAGCGCATCGGCGTGCATCATCAACTCTCGAAGGCGGTTGTGCTGATGCGTCATGAGTCGCTCGCAGTTCTACCATCTCATGAGCGGCTGCGCTGTCTTCATTAGACTGCATACCGCTGCGGCGATTCCGTCGTTTATCTCCGCGCAGAGACAAAGCTTGCGTCTCACCAACCTGACTCTGATCCGCATCGTAATCTACACTCGCCACACTGGCATCTTCCGTCTTCCCCGACATCGAACCCAAAGATTCTTCCATTACCACGTCAAAGTCTGCTGGAGCCTCGTCAATCCCCGCCGCTCTCCGCCACCTCTCGATCTCCAACATGGCAGCCAGATTTCCGGCCATGTTTTGCATCATCAAACCTTTGAAACTTATTCCTCGTAGCTTGGACAGGCGTTCGAGCTGGAAAGCATCCAAGCTTTCACCTACACTTTCGTTCATCGCGTTGAAGCTCGCACTGGTAGCTCGTATAGCTTCGGTCGAATCGATCTCGCGACCCCTTTTCACCTGTGCTTGTGCTCGGGCGAGGGCAAGTTGCTTTTCGTAGAAGCTCCACGTTTTGTCGCCCAACATGAGCAAACCCTCGTCGGCTAACTTCTGCCGATCCTCTGCACCCGCTAAAAGATGCCCAAAGAGATGGTGCAGGAGGTAGTAATCGAGTCCTCCCTTCGGATCCAAGATGGTGTTCGGCGAGACGGTCTTGGGGCGGAACAAACCAACAAACATCTGCAATTCGGGTAGGGTGGAATGCCGTTCGATAGGTACTACGAGTGCTTCTGGCCAAGCGGTTTCATTTCGTGCTGCTGCTTCCAGCCTCTGTTTTGTGTCTCGGAACATACTCGGCCATCGATCGGCAGCAATCTGACCCGGATTGACGTATACCAGCAGAGGAGAAGGTTGCGCTCTCACCGGCCCCCACCTTTGCCTTGGGTCATCACTGCAACTGTCGATTTGAGAATGGGCATACAATGCCTGTTTCTTCCACCCTTGCTGCTCTCCGCTGCTTCCCGCATATCTCGAAGCTAGGCACTGTACCGCCTCGCAAACGTTGCGCTTTTCGCAAGCATGGAACCGAGTTTTGGGCCCATCTAGCGTAACAATGTCGGCCAAAAAGGGGGCTTCGGATCGAGCAGCTTTGTACATGTTGTACTTGAATCGGTCGACGTGAATCTTGCAGCCAAAGGCTTTGGCGGTGACTATGAGCATGTCTTCGTATCCCCAGGTCCAGGCGTTGAGGAAGAAGACGGTATCGGGTGGGTAAAGGCGGAGGAGAGTGACGAGGTCGAGGGAGGCTTGCTGTTTGGTCGGGACGGACTGGTTGCAGAGGAGAAGTTCGGTGTCGAGGTAGATGTTGCGGAGGCGGAGAGGGGAGCGTCGAGGAGCTTTTCGAGTTGAAGAGTCTGCGTCAGTGTGGCCATTCATTCGGGGTTGAGAGGATTCACCTTGCGATTGCGATAAGCTTTCATCGCCCTGAAGGGACGACGATGTGGATGCAGCGCTACCAAACGACTCGATGTGATCTGCCCAATTGTCCGCTTCTGCATTGTTCGACGCTACCGCATCATCGCCGCTCTGACTCCAGCATAGATAGGACGAAAGGAAAGGGTTCCTTGTCAAAGCCTCGCACCACCAAGCCTCCGCTCGCAAGTCGCCGGTATGCAACACCGCCCCATTGACACCCTGTATCAAGAACATCGTACCACCGAACATATGGTTGCTCTCGATCAGCGTCAAAGTCACCGTTGACGTAGGCGTGTATTGGACCTTGGTCGGCACATTATAGGGTAATGGCTGGAGTAGGTCCAGACTCGTCGATTGAAACCCAGACAACTTTGATCTCGCTGTAGCATGGTTGTCCGTGACCCTAAGGTGTGCGTATGGTCGCACCACACCAACTTGCTTCGCATTTGTTCCATCACGATCTCGTTCAATGCGTGTCTTTTGCCGCTCGTATTTGAGCAAGAGATTCTTGGTTGCAGTGCTGCAATAGATGGGAGCAGTGATACCTGGTCGATCGAGTCCTTTGAGATGATCGGTATGGATGTGGGTTAAGAGGTAGAGGAGAGGTTTGTCGAAATGCGTTTGACCTGGTGCAAAGGATAGACTCTCCGCGTCCTTCGATGTGCCAGCAGCTGATGCGGTAGCATGAGCGTTGACTGATCGACGATGGGCGAGGAGTGACGGCGGAAGGGGTATTGAAGCTTGGTCGAAATGGTCTACTCGAATGCGTGGATACTCGAGGACGTAGCCGTGCGAGTTTGTCATTGCGTGCGATTTCCTAGGATGATCGGTGAGATGACGATCATCTCAGTATCACCATGGGTGAAGACAGCATCGGGAAAGACTTGCGACCGAGGATGGTGCCAAAGGCGGGGGCTATAAGTATAGTATATCAGATGAGAGGAGAGGTGACACAAGGTATGCTTATGCTGTTGTGTTGTGTTTGCTCGAGCTCAAGACCCTGCATCGGATTTTTGGTGTTGGTCACACGAAAGAGCCGCGGAACGAAATTTGGCGAATTTGAGCATTTAACTGAGAGTTAAAGTCGACATCCAACTCACTTCATCACCATCACCCTCGTCACATCCACCACTAACTTATCACTCGGTCCGCGTCCGCTCGCTCACGGTCACCTTCAAAATCCCGCACCAGTGCTATCAACTCCGTTATCGATCGCACACCATGATTTCAGTACTAGTAGAGTCCTTCGAGCCATTCCCTAGGCATCTCTGCTTGTCGCTCCCGGCCTCCGCCACCGCAGGGGATGTGCTCGCTGGCTTCAACTCAGCTCTGTCCGTCCAATCGGCGACTTCACTCTCAATCGCTCATCAAGGTCGTCGCTTGGCTCCCTCTTCCAACTTATCAAACCTCGACTGCACCGGCGATGCATTTCCTATCGTACTCCAAGTGCGGGCCCTCCTCCCCGGTGGCAAAGGAGGTTTCGGATCCATGCTCCGCTCCGCAGGTGGTAAGATGTCCTCCGGCTCGCGCAACCAGAACAACGATTCCTGCCGAGACCTCAATGGTCGCCGTTTGGGCGTCATGAAAGAAGCCAAGAAACTTGCAGAGTACCTGGAAGGCGAATCGGAACGCAAACGCCAGATGGACGAAGCACAGAAGAAGAAGTATGCGAAACTCGAAAAGATGTTGGGTCGAGCACCGAGAAGCGAAAGGGACTTGGCAGAGGCAGCAGAGAAGATGGCGGATGCAGGGGAAGAGTTTGACGAAGGAGAGGGAAGCAAGAGTGCCAGTCCGGAAGTTGAGGCGGGTCCAAGTCGGCGCAGTGCAGCGGAGGGTGGAGCCCAGCGAAGAGGCGTTGGAAGCACAAATGTAGCCGTAGGTGAGAAGAGGAAGGAGAGGATCGAGGATACAGAGTACATCGAGCAGAGTCGAGAGATTGTAGAGAATGTAAGGTCGGCAGTAGCTACGGCGATGATGAAGAAGAAGAAGAAGAAGCTCAATAAGGCTAAGCCCAAGGCTGCTGCTTCTGGGTCGTCGGTTGCAGCTTCGTCGTAGCTTTGCTCAGCATCTTCGAGTAGGCGCTTGTCATTGTTCGACACGTCCAGTACCCTTGTGCCCCGGCTCAGTTGGAGCATACCTATCTTATCGCATCGCAGCATCACATCAAATCTTCAAATATACCAATGACTCTTTCTTTTGGACACCTTCCAGCCTGATGTCTTGGAGTCATGAGCTTGCTGATAGCCCAAGTATCCGTGATGCTCAGATGAGGTGGTTCGGGGGTCTGCAGCGTGGACCTTTACATACCATGCACAATCGATATGTGTGACGGGGCTGCAGTGTGGTGCTTTGTTGACAGCCTCCACCTCATCGCTTTCTTCTCGCTCAAAAAATGTCTAGGCTGCACGCGGTTCTGCCGATTTCCTGCAGCCAAAGCAGCTTCGGCAACCCCACATAAAATTACGCTTTGACCTTCTTTGGCTCCTTTCCGCTCAGCTTGCCAACCTTATCTTCATGCTACACCACTTCATCATCAAGCCTTTCCGCTCTCGAAACTAGATCTAGGCTCAGTAGCTTTCACTCCGCTTAGCGTTGGCTGTCGAAACGTCGCTTTCATCTCACACGATGCCTTTCTGAAGCGGGGACAGTCAAGGCTGTCGATAGCCCATCGGTCGGTGACGGAGACGGCTGTAGCCATCGACTCTTCCGACCGTCAGATTAAAGACGTAGCACCGCCATGAGAAAATCAAGCAGCTCTTACCGTACGACGGCAGGGCCAAGCCGGGCTAGAGTCAAGACGTCTCAGGCCGGACACAGTAGATTGACATATCTCTTCTCAGCGCTCCTGGCACTAGCAGCACTCACCACAACCCTCGCAACATCTCCAATAGAGCCTCTATCGAGTCTTCTCACCTTCAATGACCATGTAGATAGCGACGCCAACTCGCTCGCTGACTACCGCGCCGAGGTGGAAGGCTTCCATCGCTGGAGCCGAGAACGAGGACGTATGCCTAGATCCGACGATACCCTGCGAGAGCTAGAAGCTGGAGACCTGAATATCCTACATACCACCGATATACATGGTTGGTTTGCCTCGCATAGAAAGCTGTCACCGCCCGAACCTAATTACTCCGGTGATTGGGGCGACTGGGCTTCTTTTGCGTCTAAGATGCGGACCAAGGCGCGATCTGAGGGTCGAGATCTGCTCCTGATCGATACAGGCGACTTGCACGACGGGAATGGGCTTGCAGATGGCTTTCCGCCGTACAACAAGGACGAACCAGGTGGCAAGGAAGCCGTCGATGGACACGTCAGCAATCAGATCTTTGCTATGGTCGATTACGACTTGCTCACCATCGGTAACCACGAACTCTACAATTACACGGTAGCAAAAGACGTCTATCAGAACTTTGTTCCGCAGTGGGGAGGTCGATACATGACGAGTAATGTCAAGATTGCACTACCGGGTCCAGATGCACCGAATGCGAGCTACGCACCGATCGGCTCCCTCTTCAACACCCTTGTGACACCTGTGCAAGGGTTCAAGATCATGTCCTACGGGATTCTGTTCGATTTCAAGCTAGCTGCAAAAGGCATCGCAGTGCAGCCCCCACAAGAGATGGTGGAAGAGGATTGGTTCAATCACAGCCTTGATCGAGCCGAGAAGTGGGGCGTTGATGCTTTTGTCGTTCTCGGTCACATGCCGGTATCAGGCGATGCGGGTTGGGAAGCTGTTCGCGCAAAGATCCGTTCGCGCTTTCCCGACACACCGATTGCCATCCTTGGCGGACACACCCATGTTCGAGATTGCAGAATGATGGACAGTCAGACGATGGCGCTCGAAAGCGGTCGATACATGGAAACGGTCGGGTTCATGGGCATCAAAGACTTGCAGAAGCGCAAACGGAACGGCAATCGTGGCAAAGTCAAGTTCACCCGTCGCTACATTGACTCCAACCCAAGAAACTTTGCACATCATTTGAAACTCAACTCCACTCGCGAGCTAGCCACCAAGAAGGGAAGCTTTATACGCTTCATCATGGACGCCATCTCGGAAGCGTGGAATTTGTCAAGATTGCATGGTGTTGTACCGCAGGACTACTACCTCGACCGAGTACCGTACGGAGACAACTCGAGCTTGCTCAGCTTGCTCGCAGATCAAGTCCTACCCAAAGTCGTGCGACCATCCGAGAAGACACGATTGCACAAAAAGAGCCTCGTGCTCATCAACAGCGGGTCCCAACGATTCGACGTCTATTCCGGGCCTTTCACACGGAACGATCAATACATCGTTTCGCCATTCAAAGATCGATTCCTCTACATGGCGGACGTGCCGTGGGGTGTGGCGAAGCACCTTTTGCATGGTCTGCAAACGTTTAAAAAGGGGACGGTGGTGGAAGTGATGCAAGGTGGGACGCAATATTCAAGCGAGGGTGATGCTTTGAGTCGATACGGGAGTGGATTTATGGAAGACATCTTTGTGAGGTGGCAAAAATCGCAATGGTTTAAGTTCTTGCAAGCTGAACAGGCGGATCGACAGAAAGCTGCTGCCGAGGAGATGGGTAACAACGCTACCACACCAGCAGGACCAGGAACCATAGCCAAGACGATAGAGGAAATGGAAGCGGAAGAAGATGAAGAGTTGCTCAAGTTTTTCAACAAGTACGACTCGCTGGACAAACCTTCTCTCGGCTATCGCACCATCGACCAGTGCCCAGGTCCAGGCGACGATACCGTTCATTCTCCTCTACCTTTCAACCCAAACCAACCCGAATACGTCGCTTCCAACCCAGACCCCTTACCGCAGTCGGAGGACGAAGTGGTGGATGTAGTCTTTGTCGATTTCATGCGCAAACTCATGGTCGAGCTTCTCAATCGGTACGATCTCCAACGCAACGGTACAGGTGGATATACAGTGGATCAGTTGCAAAGGTGGGGAGACATAACGACGCAGTTATTGTATCCCAGATTTGCAGAGCTGGAATGGCAACCGCAGGAGGGAGCGCTGAAAGCGGTCAATGCGCAGGCAAGGAGGGCGGGCAAGATGGGGTATGCTGCTTTGGATAGCGAGCCTGATTTCGACGCTGAGGAGCAACGGCAGCAGCAGGGTGAAGCAGCCGCAGGAGGTAACGTTGCTACATCATCACCGGTGCAAAATGCTTCTGCGGGAAACCCTCAATCAGCATCAACGTCTAACGTCTAAAGGGCAACTCAAACATTCGGCTTCTTCTCAAGCATAGTCCAACGCGACAACCGAGCACATAGAGCCCAGAATCTTTTTCTCTCATCACAGCATTCATTTCCTCTCATCACAGCATCATGAACATCTATCGTCTCTCGCATCGCTTCGGGTTTTCTCCCGCACATCGCAATTCAAGCTTTTCAAACCAATCTTCGTACATTCTCGCCTGCCACTATATCAGGGATGTCTTGCTCATTCGATTCTATGCAAACAATTATCACGAGCACACCTTCAGTTCCCCTTCCCACTCTGATGAGCCACCGTTCCCTCATGCGTAGCCTTGACACTCTGCCTTCCATCCATCCTAACCAGCCAGTCTGCCAACCACTTGAACGTTGGTGCCTCTCCGCTTACCAGCCCTCCCGCTGGGCTTGCCCTCAAATCGTCCAACAGTGGGAAAAGGAATAGATCGGCCCAAGTGATTCCACTCTCGGCGTTTCCACCTGCATCTCCCAAGATCCAGCCCTGGGCGCTGCTACCCTTGTTGTGCGATTTCGCTTGGTTCTCCACAATCTCAAGAAGGGTGTGTATACGCGTGAGACCGGGTTCAAGGGCGACATTGATGGTTTCGAGGTCGGCGCCGTTCTTCTTCATCTGGGCGGCAGGTTTGATGAATCCGCCTTCCAGAGCAGGGAAAAGAGTTTGAGAGAAGCTCGACACGAAACCATCCAATCTGGCCCTCAAGATAACACTGGCGGTATCAACGGTTCCACCTGCAGTCTTAAGTGCAGGGGTAAGCGTCTTTACACCCTTAGGCGTGTGCTGTACGATAGGTGCAAGAGCTTCATCGACGTATCTTCGGATCGCATTGCTTTCGTACAGCGTCACAATATCGCTCGGCTGGGTGTAGAGTCCATCCGGACGATGAACGAGGACGGGAAGGAGACCGTATGGGTTGCGAGTCTTGATGTCGTCCGAATGAGGAAGTCGAGCGACGGAGATGTAGTGAATGTTGAGTTCCGAGAGACCAAGCTTGATGGAACGGGTGAAAGTGGAAGAAGAGGTACCGAAGATTTCGATGACACCGAGGTCTTCTGGTGCTCCGAGGCGGTCTGGGGTTGTCATGTTTGCGGATTGTGAAGAGGGTGTCGAGGTTGACTGGGTGGTGGTGATGGTGGGAAGATGGAAGAAGAGCGAGCGAGGGAGAGAAGCGGGAAGAAAGTAGAGCTGAGCTCGGTTCTCGGGAAGCACTCGAAAAGGTGGAGGTGTTCAGGCCAAAATCCGGGCACTTTTGCTGCGCACGGCCTTTCTCTCTCTCTTCTCTTTTCCTTCGCATCGGCATGTCTGATAAACACATTTCGGCACACTCAGCGTGGCACGTTCTCGAAGCGTCAATTCATGCAAACCACGTCCACAAGCGCTGCTGCCAACTCGCTGACTTCGCTGAAGCTGTCGATGGAGGGCACGACGACAATCTGGCTCTGTCCGGCGAAAGAAGAAGGAGTGCGGTTGCTGGGTCTTAATTACCACTTCTGTTTCTTCTTCTGCCGGCGGTAAAGTTGCGAAATTGCCCGCTCGCCATAACAACGGCCAGCTTGTTGCCAGAATCGTGTTCCTGACCAGCACGTGCACATCGATCCTTTATCACGATTCGGCACATCATTGATTGTTCTTGGGGTGAGGTCTCAGTTCTTTGCAAGGTTGCGTCTTTGCACAGGAGTGCGCAGAAGCAGCTGAAGCACGTCGTAGTACTGATGTGAGGCGCGCTGCCGAGATGTGCATGGCTTTCTATTTTGCCGAGCGAAGCTTCGCACTTGGAACGCTTTCGAGCACATATGCGAGGCTCTATCGAGAACGGGGCGCTCGTGACAGTCGACTCAACAGGACTGCCCTCACAACGCACAAGTTTAAAAGATCGCAACATGAATCGGGACCCGATCCATTTGCTGATTCGCGATGAAGCATACATCGCCTTAACCTGATCACTACGGTGCTGCTGTCCGGATTTGTGTACGCAGCGAAGAAGATTGGACAGCTTTTGCACAGCGATGGAGCTGTTTCCGAAGAAAGGGAGTATATTGTTGCATTGCCCGATTGATAGTACAAGTGTAGTTGCCATGGATCACAAATCCCAGTCCAGCTCATCATCCAATTCTTCCTGTGTCTTTTGTCTTCCAGAATCTCTGATGCTTCGCTGTCTCCTCTCCCCATCTTCTTCCTCTTCTTCGTCACCCTCCTCGATGGTATCCGGCTTGGAGGAACCCAGATTCGTTGGTGCACCGGGCACTTTGGACCTCTCAATGGCCCCCACTGCCGTGAGCAACAGCTCGATATCCTCGCATTTGGTCTTCATTCCATCCAGCCCAATCTCGGGTCGCAAGCCTACGATCTGTCGATGCAGCTCTCCGTTACGGTAGATGAGCAACGTGGGCAAGTTGCGATCCGGGTAGTTGGGAATGCACTGATCTCCCACAATGCTAACAAACTTGGTCGCAGAATACTTGGCCGCAAGCGTATCCAGGTATCCTTTCAATAAACGACACTGTTCGAGTCCGTCTTTGTACAAGAAGCATACGACGCCGGTTCCTCCTTGCCTCTGCTTATCCGCTGTTGTATCCTTTGCACCTCGTCCTTCTTCCTCATCATCATCGTTATTTTCGTTTGTTGTGGCATTTGGATCCGCTTCAGGGTCAATCTTACTCGCTTCCGTGACTTCTCTCGTGTAATCCGGCCTGCTGATAGGGAATACGCGTCCAAAACGAGCTCTCTTGGTCTCTGTGCGCAACTGCGACATGCGTTGACGACGAATCTTTTCGAGCAACTTTTCTTCTTCGTCATCGAGTTCGCCTTCCAGTTCCAGGTCTAGGTCGGAGACGGTAGCTTGTTTGAGTGCCGCTGTTCGCATTTCATCCGCTGAAGGCAGCTCAGGTGAGGGCGAGCGGGAAGGCGGCTTGGGCGGGATGATTCCGTGTGCTCGTAAGGCATCGTGGAACTCGGTGTCCTGTGTAACGTCTACTTCGGCTTGCATTTTGGTAGCGTATCGAGAGGCTAGATGCGTAGTGCTGAGGTCGGGTCAATATCGTGATGGTGGTGATGGTCGATGAGAATGAATCGAATAGGATCCGGTCGCTTGATGATGTACAGTCCACGGCTATGTGTTGGTGTCTCGCTCTCTCCCGGTGTTGCATGTTCTTCTTCTTGCACCTTCCAAAAGGGTTCAGGTTGGCTCGGGCAGTGCAGGTCATCTTGGCCGATTTCCGAATTGCGAGTTGCGAGCACCGCTTCACTGAACTAACATGTAGATCATGTTGGAAAAATCAACAGTGCGGCCTGACGAAATTCCGCATCAAAGAGCACACACGAAAGCTGTGTGCTGGATTTCCTGGACAGGGGCTCGCCTTGCCTTGACATGTGCAACAGCAAGCAGTCAAGCGTGCAGAGCGCGCGTATGCGTGTGTGTGTGTGTGTGTTTTTCTCAGAAATAGAGAAGACCCTGAGATAGGCGAAACAAACACCAAGCAGCACGCACATCCCGAGCTCTAAGTTCGGTTCCCCACGCTGTCTTGGCCCCTTTTTTCAAACAACGCTGCCCAACGCTAGGACTGCAGTCGCTTGTTCCGACGTACGAAGGGAATGAACGCTTGAACAGCTGGTTGCTCCCCTGAGTCGGAGTCGATCCGAACAAAGCTCAGCAGCTTGAAACCAAGTGTATTTCAGCTGCACAGCACGCAACACTGACACAGCGTTGAATTAGGCTACACGGCTGTCTCTTCTCACTACCATTTTCAACTTCAACACTCTTCGCTGCAATCTCACGCCCCTTGACGAATGCCTTTCCTCAGCTGACACCTCCGCTCACAATCTCCACAAGTGGTCACTCTCTCCAACTCGAACACGCTTCCAACCTAGAATTGACTCAGCACTCGAGGCGGCATTCCTATCGTTAGATCTGCACTACCAAACGGGCCATCTGACCTCCATGCTTATCCATCGCTGCTTAGCGTTGCTGGCCTAGACAGAACTCGATCTTTTCCGATGCGTATACATCCGCTCCTCCGCCGCACGACAGCCAAAGATGCCGGCCTTCTCTAGAGCGACAAAAGCTGCGGCAGCTACCGCAGCTCCACCTGCAGCATTGAAAGCCAAGGTCGATCAAACACCTTCTGATGATGCAACCACCAGCGGTGCCCGTTCGGCCGCCAACCTGACACAGCAATCACTTCATGTCTTGCACCAATTCTTGGCATACGCCGACCCAGAATCGGCCAGCCTGCTCCCACTTTCCAACGATGCTTCATCATCCTCGATACCCGCTGGCCTTGATCCAGTCGAGCCAGAAATCCCTATACCCGAATGGAACATCCTATATACCACCACAGCGCCACCGACCACACCAGGCGGCTTCGCATCTTCCATCACCGTCCGCTCGCATCCGGATCCGAACCGATATCTCTTCAGCGTCCAGTCAACTTTGCCTGGCGTCACTGCAAGGCAGTTCTGGTCCCTCATGGCCAGCGCAGAGAACAGAAAGCTGTGGGACAACACTGTAGAGGAAGGCGCAGTCAAGAGATGGCTAGCCAGCGAGCCACGCAATTCTTCCGAGTCTGGCTCTGATGACCTTACTTCGGCTGCAGAAACAGCACGTTCCATGGCTGCTCGTGTAGAGCTCCTTCGATTTGGGAGCATCTTCATGGTCGCTAAGGCGCGAGATATGGTCTTGCTCAGTGTAGATGCACGCTTGCCTTCCAAACCCAACCAAAATCCTGCCACTTCATCCAGCCCAAAGCGAGAACCAAACCAGGAACCGCTTCGACTCGTATCGACCTCGCAGAGTATCGTCGACCCAAGTTTGCCACCACGCAAAGGATATACCCGCTTCGAGCTCAAGACCGGTGGATTCATGGTAGAAGATCTTGGAGACGATGGCGTTCCAGACAACGTCACTGTCCCACACAGTCAAAGCAATGCCTCTGAGCTCGGGAAGAGCCCGACCTCGGCCGCATCTGCCAAAGGCTCGCACATACGCAAAGGCTTGCTGGCGATAGGTCGCCGCGCAAATTCCAACTCCTCAAGTAGCTCAGGCAGCAAGCATCTGAGAAGCCCTTCGGGCACTGCCGAAACAACAACGACAACAACTCCTCGCTCGCCATACCGCGATCCGCGTGGGCCAGCTGTTCTAATCACTCAAGTTTCTGATCTTGGAGAGATGGCAGCATGGGTTCCAGCCTCTGTGATCAAGATGGTCGCCTCTACACTCGTGCCTCGAAGCATTGCATCCGTCGCCAAAGTCGCCAAGACTATGCCAGTCTCGCCCATGCTGTACTATGATTATGATCACCGACAGCAAACCGAAGCCTCCAACGATACTTCGGTGGCAGACCCTCTGGGATCAGCAGGTGGCACCTGGTACCGGCATCGTGCACTGCCAGCAATGGTGGGTCAAGGCTACCTTTGTAAGCCTCTCCCGCCTGCAGCAAAGCCCTCATTGTCAATTCCAGCAATCCCTATTGCTTCTGAGCCCACTTCCTCTGCCCAACTATCCGGTGTTCCCGAGGCCATCCCAGCAGAGACAAGACCAACATTCGAGCGCGGAAACACGGTGGCTTCTGTGGCGACCGTCACCGACAAGGTCTTGCAGGACGTCATCCCGCCCCAGCAAATCATCAAGGAAGTCACTTCGGCCGCACCAACACCAACACCTCAGCCCAAGAGCCCGCTTCCGCCACGCACGTCCTCTTTGCCCAGCACACCGGTCATTGATCGTACGGCTCCTTCCTTCCCTGGCTCTCCAAACAAGCCTCAGTCACCAGGTAGTCCCCTAGCTCGACCTGCAATGCTTCTTGATCTTCAGAGCCTCGCGCCGCCCAGCTTTTCTAACAAATTGTCGCACAAATCAGGAGGTGGTCATTCTCCTGCTTCACCCGGCATGTTTACCTCGACCGACACCGATCTCGCCTCGGACGATCCCATGTCGTGCTCTGTTTCGTCACTTACCTCCTCAGCAGCCATGTCACCAGCACGCATGCGGAAACGCTTCATTCCGATGACGCCTTCAGAAGGCACAGAGACAGTTCCAGGTTCTGTCGCAGGCAGCGACATTGAAGAATCTGGCCGTGGGGACTACATCTCCAAGGGTAGATCAATCGATCAGCCTGTATATGGCCTCGCGGCGTCGCAATACAAGCGAGCGACTCTCAATCTCGCACCGGGAGAGCAGCATGGAGATCACATGGAAGCAGTCGAGTACATGGACGACAACAATGATGATGAAGCAGCAGGTGATGTGACTCTGCGTCAAGATGGACCTGCATCGCCTTCGTCTGCTGCTTTGGCCATGAGCCCGGCTGAGAAGCGCTCGAGGATGTTGTCGAACGAGTACTTCGCCGCCCACGTAGAGAACGACAAGCGGAGGACACAACAGCGCAGTGACGACTCGAGCAAAAGTAGCAAGAGGCATACTTCTACGACACGTAACGACAATGAGGGCGAAAGAGGTGATCGGCAGCGACGAGCAGCTCCCGAGTTGGATCGCAAGATGCGTGGCCTCTCCTCGGCGTTGTATGCCGAAATGGAGCGTAGGCAACACTCGCAGTCAGGCTTCTCTCCACGGTCGTTCAAGAGCAACTCTCCGTTGCCTAGCATCGACGTTCAGCACGAAAAGCCGATCGCCTCGCACGAGAGCTCGGATCTGGTAGCTTTGCTAGCAGACGCTTTGGCCGAATCAATGCCTTTCATGACGGATGATCACGTCCAGGTGAAGGAGCAGGCACGACGTGTTAGTGCCATGCTTCTCGCAGGGTCGGATGCGCTAGCGCTGAGTCTGGCGCCCGGTGCACGCGAAAGTCTTGGTTTGCAGCTGGATGGGCTGAGTACGCCATCGGAACACTCTGAGCCTCCGACGCCGCGGTCTTCCGGTGGATATAGCAGCGTGGAAGACCACCATCAACAGCAGCAACAGCAGGATGGCAAGGGCAAGGGCCGCCAAATGGCAGACAAGTACCCGGATAGTTTAGGTGTCTCTGCTCGTCCAGGCAAACCTGTTGGTGCTGGAGTGCCACAAGGATACCGCCGCAGTCGCAAAGTCTCTGTCAACTCAACTGCCAGATCAATTTCGATTTCCGCCGCACGACCCGAAGCCGTCGCCATCACCGAAAGTGTCATTTCCATTCGGAACGCTCGAACTCCATCCGCCACCTCTGTTGCTCAACACATCATCGCGGAACAACGTTCAACCACTTCTTCTTCGGGCTTCACCAACCAGTCCGGCCCAAGCTCGGGCTCCGAATCCACCTCAACTTCAGCAAAGGGCAGTTCGCACCTTACGCACACCAGTACGGCCAATACCTCCCTACTACTCGACGACTCAACTGCTGACCTGCCTCAGCCGGTCAAGGCAGCAGAGAAAGCTGTCGCGACCAAAGCTGTTGAGACGTTGCGTGAACTCGATCGGAACAGCCGTCGCTCTGTCAGGGCCGTGAAGCGGAATCTTGTCACCAGCACACCCGGTAGCGCCGCGAACACACCAAACGCTGCGGGAGGGAAAACGAGAAGCACGAGCGGCTACACGACACGCCTAATCTCCGGCTTGGCATATTACAGCGGTTATTCGAGTTGGTACGCTGTTCCGCCAGCTTCAGCTTCAGCATCGGCAGAAGCAGCTAGTCGTCCTCTTTCTCGGGCGTCTGTCGCTGGCGGTGGAGCTGCAGGTGTTGTGGTGAACGTAGGTCCACGAATTCCATCCCAACACTCGATCGGCCGCCGTCGAACACGGGCGAATTACAAGTTGGAGAACAACGCAAAACTGCACCCTTTCCCTGGTAGCTTGGGCAAACGTGGGGGGATGCAGTTTGGCCCCGCAACGAACAAGAATGCTAAGGATAGCAATGGTGAAAGGGTAGCGGAAAGGGTGGTGGAGCGGTCGGACCTGCCACCACCGATAACAGGGTTTGGAGTGGGGAGGATGCGGAGGTATCCTAATGAAGCAGAGAAACGTATGAGTAGGAGTGGAGATAGTCAACTCAGGCGAGGAACCAGTACCGGCAGCGGTGGAGGAAGAAGGGTCGGAGAAGGTGTAAGCAGCGTTATCGAAGTTGAAGCCGATGCAGAAGTGGTAGATGAGGCAGAGGAGGAAGAAGATGAGAGTTGGGAAGACGACTCCTTCCCCGCTTCCGGTGCAACAAACGCTGCGACCTCAACTCCGCTGCATGTTGACGCTCGACCTGTGGTTGTGTGAAGTTATCTCGCAATCATATCTATACTTGATACATGCTTTTGCAATTGCACAAGTTCACGCCTGTTCTACAGTCTCTCTCCGTATTTCTGAAGTGATTGATGGCGACAAAGGCGAAAAGTCGGATTTTGAGCGTGGGATCTGCATGATTCACACGTTTCTCGCTTTCTTGGCTGACGGAGATCTTCGGTTAGACTCCGGCTGTGAGCGGAAGCGGAGTGACGCGATTATGTGTCTCCGTGGGCTTGGCTTGCGATTTTCTTCGAGAATTTCCAAAAAAAATCAGAATCTCGCAATCGCAATCAGTTGGCTGAGTCGACCTGATGGCAGATTCTTCTCAGAACTGTCACAAAAATCGTCTGTGCTCAAGAAATGGTGAATCCGCTTACAGCCTTGAGCTCGCTTGTGCAAGATTCTCGATTCCGATAAACAGAAGGCAGCACGAGGCAGCGACAGGGCAGGCAACAAGGCAGCAGCTAACTTGGCAGTTTCACACACGGACCCTCTTCTTTAGTTAGCCGTCACACAAAATCAGCAGCCTGTCAATCATCAGCATCGCACCCTGCAATCACACAAATCATTCATCCTGACAACTGCGCTTTGTCCTCGCTTTCTCGCTCATTCACTCTTCGGAATCACCGTCCGGACTTGAGTGTGTGTGTGTCTTCTTGACACTTGCCATCTCTCACCTTTTACCCATATCATACCTCATCTTCTCCTTCTCCTTATCCTTCTCCTTCTCCTTCCTTAACCGTGTCCTACTCTCCCTCTTCTCCTCCTTGACCTTGCCGAACAGCGAGTCCATATATCGACTCGAGCCAGTCACTACCGGAGGACGCTCTCTTTCACCTCTGTCTTTGCCGGCATACCCTTCTGCTGTGTTTTCAGCCATCGCCTGGTCAGGCAACTACTTCTGGACTCCATCTATGCTACAGCTCCGCCAGCACCATCACTGTGTCATTCTCGCAACTTCTTCACCCTCTCGACGACACACGACCCAGCTTCTGTCGACATCGTCCTGCACACTCGACCCGTCATTCAGCTCGACCGTATCGGATAGCCTTGTAACTGGCCGCACTCGATCAACGTCGCAGCAAAGGTCATCTCACGATTGACTTCCCAGCCATCAGCGAGATTGCTTCTCAATCCTTTCTGACGATACGACACCCCTTCTTCGGTGTTGCTCCTTATCTCTCCGTCCTGTCAATCAGCTCCTCGGCGCTGCCGCCAACGGGCCACTTCACGAAGCTCGAGCCTCAGTGTCAAACATCAACCTACCATTGGCGTACTGGATGGCTTTGACTACCGCATTCTAGACCACCCAACCAAAGCTCGCTCGGGTTGTGAGACGTCATATGGCAGATCGTGACAACTCTTCCTTCGCTCCACATAGATCTCCTTCCTTCTCCCAGGCAGCTCGTCCTTCTTCCACCTCGGCCACATCGACTCCACTCCGTCCCGTTGCGAAACGTAGCGTCAGCGGCAGCGTCAACTTGAACTCAGTCGCATCCTTTGCTTCCGTCATCAGTGCTGCACACTCTTTTGGACGTTCGAGCACAACAGACGTCATCCCCCCGTCCTCGCTTCCACGGAACAAATCTGCCGCCACCCTGTCCCAGCAACGTGCGGCCAGCGCTAGTCCGTTGATCTTCGGAATGTCCAAGCTCGACTCGGCCGCGTGGCCTGACGCCCCTGTCAACAATAATGCAAGTCCCTCGAGCGTTTGGAATGGCCGTCCTCCTTCCACCATGGATGGCGATGCTGTCACTACTGCATCTGCCTCCAATGTGAGCACTCCCAGCCGTGGTCCAAGCGCTCTGGATTCCAAAGACATTACAGCCAATGCTCCTGTCTTCACCCCTTCACCGCTGCTTCCTCAGGACGGTTCTGCTTGGTCCATCGCACGCCCTGCATCTCTCACTTGGGCCAAAGACTTATCTACTAGACCGACACCCGCTTCTGACATTCTTCCCGATACAACCGCCTCAAGTCCTGGCGCAGTCAGAACATCGCCTTCGGCAGCCAAGACAGGTCCAGCTGCTGCCTCGGGCGAGAATGTTACGTCTTCGTCACCCAGCAGCACAAAGACAAAGTCAGCTGCACCCATCCCAAAGCGAGCACCAATACGATCGGCCACCTTTGATCCCAGCCATCTCGCTAGCAAGAGGTCCATCACCGACGATACCGACGATCCAATTCCATCAGGACAGCCCGCTGGAGCTGACGAGGACGAGGAGCTCGTTGGTGAACTCAATACACTTACCATTTCCACCGATGACGCCGCAACCTCGGACGCTGCAGCGGCTCAGCAGCATGGACTGGCTCACTCGGGCTATAGCTCGCCATCGGCTTTCATGGTTGCGGGGCATCACGCACATCGTTCTTCTGGATCCTTTCCTCCACCACCTTTCAGCCCTGGTGAGGCCTTCATGCACCCTGCGGCTTACCTTCCTGGCAGTGGGGCTCGTTCACCTGATGGATATACTCACGGCTACCCTGGTGTCGCACACATGATGCCCGGTATGCCTCCTATCGACATGTCTGGCTACGAGTCGTATCGTACCACGCCTGATCCATACGCACCTACCATGCCTGGCCGAGCTATCTTTGCCTCGCCGGGCTCGCAAGGCTCTACACCACAAAGCCCATCGTTCGGATCGGCGCCGCTCGGTCCACAGTTCAACGCATCGATGCGCAACGGTGAAGCGCTCTTCTATCCCGGTGTCGTACCCGGCTTTGGACCACCGCCATTGGCCGGTGGAATGGCTTCGTCTGGTCGACCGATGATGCCACCCGGCACACCGCAGTACGGCTTTGGCCCTGGTGTGGATGGACGCTCTTCCCAGCTCGGGCAATCACCCATGATGGCACCTGGGATGCCAATGCCCATGGGTGGCATGATGCTTCCTCCCACCAGCCCATCTTTGAACCCAGCAGCTCAGATGCCATCCACCGGTCCTGGCCCTGACAGTCGTAGCTCGCCAAGCTTGAGTCACCAATCGTCGCCGTACGCTCCTGGTCATCATCAACAACATCGTAGAATGGGTTCAGGTGCTGCAGAACCTTTTGGTCCTGGAATGACCATGTCGCCACGCCCACCCTTCGCAATGACGAATCAAGCAGGATCCTTTGTACCAGGTCACCATTATGGAATGATGGGAGGCGCACCACCCATGCATGGCAACATGATGCCTTGGAATGGTCACCGCTTCCACGACCATCGTCGTGTGCCGACAGGGCCAGGAGGAGTCATGGCACCCGCAGGCGGTTACGGTATGACAGGTACAGGTCCCATGGACCCCCACTTTGCTGCTCGTAACGGTGGTGGTGGATTCTACGGTGGACCACCTCCACCATTCCAGCCTTCCGGTGGCTACGGTCACCATCATCACAGCGGCAACAACTCCGGAGCAGGACCCAGCGGTGCTGGCTCTGCGTCGCACTCGCGCAGCCCATTGCTCGAAGAATTCCGCAGCAGACACTCCAAGAATCGCAAATTTGAACTCGCTGATCTTTCTTCCCATATCGTCGAATTCTCCTCCGACCAGCACGGATCCCGATTCATCCAGGAAAAGCTCGACACTGCTTCCCTCGAAGAGAAGACAGCATTGTTCGATGAAATTTTACCCTCGGCGCGACAGCTCATGACCGACGTATTCGGCAACTACGTCATCCAGAAACTCCTCGAGCACGGCGATGACGCTCAACGCGAAGCGCTCGCTGAGCAGATGGAGGGCTATGTCCTCAGCCTGAGCCTGGGCACGTATGGATGCCGTGTTGTCCAAAAAGCATTCGATTACATTTCCGAGGAGCGCAAGCAGAAACTGGCGAAAGAACTCGATGGACACATCATGAAGTGCGTTCGGGACCAGAACGCCAACCACGTGGTGCAAAAGGTCTTCGAAAAAGTAAGGGACGTCGAAAGCATCAGCTTTATCCCCGAGGCCTTTGTCGGACAGGTTCCAAGCCTGGCATCACACTGTTACTCCTGTCGCGTCTTGCAGAGGGGCTTTGAGTTTTGCACGCCCGCACAGACGAGCGGTCTACTCGAGGAACTTCACGCCGAGTCCTACTCGCTCATGCAGCATCAATACGGAAACTACGTGATCCAATGGGTTTTGCAGAGGGGCAGATCAGAAGATCGGGTCAAAGTTGTCGAGAAGATCAAAGGGGAGATTCTGACGTTATCGAGGCACAAGTTCGCAAGCAATGTGGTAGAAGAGGTGATCCGAACGGCGGATAAAGGGGATCTGGACTCGATGCTGGAGGAGATCTTGTCTACAAAGGAAGGCGAGAAGGAAGCGGGAGCGGTGGCGATGATGAAGGACCAGTATGCCAACTATGTTCTGCAGCGATTCTTGGAGAGGGTGACGAAGGAGCAAAGGGCGAGGTTGGTGGAGGTGCTGACGCCAGCTTTGGTGAACGCTAGAAAGAGCAACGCAGCACCACCAGGAGGAGGAGGAGGAGGGGCACCAGGTAATGGTGTCGTAGGACAAGGAGGCCAAACAAAGCATCTCATCGCCATCGAAAGGTTGATTGACGCTCTGCAACATCAACAGTCACAGCCGACGGGAGAGGCTGGTAGCGGAGGGACATCGACTACACCGGCAGTGGCGGCTCCGGCGAAAGGTGAAGCCGCTGCAGCTGTGGCACAGAGCTGAGTACCGCAGTGAAGAAGGACACTTCTTATGCGCTTTCGTTTCTTTCCCTCTTACCCGTTCGCATCTCGCATTAGTTTTTGTTTTCTTAGATTCCGTCATCACCAATAGACATTTCCAGCACTCCCATCTGAATGCCTACTGCTGACTCGTTGTTGTCATGCGTACCATCTTATTTTGCCTTTAGGCTTCTCTGCTTCTCAGTGCGGGGCAAATCGTGGCTCTCGTGACCAGACTTGCTCAACCAGTCTGTCTGGATTCATACGAAGCATGTCACCGTTCGCAAGTATCAATTAGGTCCTCTGCCGATGAGGCTTCGTAAGGGGGATACGTCGTAGATTTGTGGAGCGAAGCAGAGGGGATGCGCTCCTATGACGACAGGTATATATTTGCATTTCGAATACAGCGAAGCAGCTATGTCTCTCTCAACAAATAAAGAGCAGAAGCCCGAATCCAAGCCCAAATGACACCAATGCTGCAGTAGACGCTTACCATCATGAGCGGTAGGAATTCCATCGAGGAAGAAGCTGGTTTGGTGGTTGACGGCTCTTCTTCCTGGCTTGTTGGCGCAATTTGAATCGCTGTTGGGGTGGCAATTGTGCTTGTTGCTGCGGTCTGCTCTGCCGTGGTTGGCGCCGTCGAAGCGATTGGCGTCTCTGGTTCTGTTGTGGCCGGTATCGAAAGCAGGTCGGCGGAAGTGGTGGCAGCAGGTTGTGGAGCATCGTACTCGGCAGTGTTGACGGCTGAAGTCGAGTCCGTCAATCCATCGAGTGTTGCGTCAGCTTCACCAACAGCAGTCACAGCATCAGGTACATCGATCGTAACTGGTATCGAGAGAGTCTCTGACGTGCTCGGGATGTCATCCTCGATGTGTTCCATTGACGCATCTGTGGTGACGCCGGCTGTTGCTGATGCTGCTGGTATCGCCGGAGCCGCTTCGATCGTCGTAGCGACAGCCGGTAATGACGAAACCTCTTGCACGCCGCTGATCGTCGCTAACGGCGTTGATGTCACCGCAGCTTCCACGACCTTGGCTGGCAGTGCGACATCGTTGATACCTCCAACACCCTGAAACATCATCGGATGCACCACCGAAACGTACACCTGCAACCCTACGAAACCCCACAAATACAGCGTCTCCAACCTATGCACCAGCAACCCAACATTCGACTGTACCGGTCTGAACACCCTCTTTCCGAGCGTTCCCAGCACCACCAACCCCCAACCAATCGAGTACCCGATCTTAATCGGCCCTTCCTCCGGCGTGAATAGAAGTGGGAACAGCGAGACGATCCCCGCTACACTCAGCAAGACGAACGTACGGAAATGCGCATAGTCATCCGCTGCCAAGAAAGTGTACGGGATCAGAGGCAGCATGATCGCTTTTTCGTGCACGTGCCAGCCAAAGAGGAATGATGCGAAGCCGCAAAGGCTGACCGAGGCCAAGAAGGAGCGGTAAGTTGGAGTTTGCCAGAGTTTGACCATGTATATCGACATACAGGTGAGAGTGAGGAGGAAGCATGTTGCGGGTGTGATTTCGGGGAGGACGCCGAAGGAGATGTTTTCGACGAGACCACGAGAGGCCGATGCAAATGCGGTGCCAGAGCTTGCGGAAGCAGCGTCGAAGCGTGCCAAGAAGCTTGCGGGGAGGAACGCTCGTAACGCTGGCACGCGTGGGAGCAACTTGACGAGAACACGATCAGCAAATGTCCAGAGCGCCCATGCGTTAGGAGCCCAATAGGCGTGGATGAGACCACGGCTGAAAGGGAACAACCTCTGCACCATCTGTGACAGCACTCCTAGCGGTCCTACTTCGTGTCGCAATCCATCAATCGCAAGTGGAGCGAGACTGAGTACGAACGGTATCAACGTCACCACGCCTACCGTGATCAGCCGTTCTAATCCGCGGCCCAAATCGCTCGCCTTGCTGCCGACGGGGAAGACGTACGACCGAAGAAGGAAGATCAAGAACGGTGGTGCGACGTAGACGTAGATATGCTTGAGGTTGAGCAGCGAGCTGAACAAGAAAGCGCACAGTAGCGGCTTATCTTCTCGTGCGGCCCAAAGCGACCAAGCGAGAACGCCGAAGAGGAAGCCATTGTACTGGAAATGAATGTGGTCAATGATGATGAGTCCGGGATGCATCAACAGACTCGCTGCTAAGACGTGCGACGTCGAAGCGCCGACAGAGGACACGTCGTCCGCGTAACCAATCTTAACCTTCCTCTGCGCGCCGAGTCTCGCATGAGCCACCAATGCCGCCGCAAGAACCAACTCGGTAACTACAACAGTGGCGCGCATGTACGCCTTACACGACCATTCTGCGTACTCCAATCCTTCGTGAAGGCTGACGATCAACGGATCGACAAATGCTGCCGGTTGAGCAAGTATCCAAGAAAAATAAGCAAAGAAGGGAGGATAGTCGAGCGTCCACTGCGATGTTGCTTCAAAGTACCAATCTCGAATAGGTAAGGTACGTGTGATGGCGAGCCAATTGCGATGCACCTCGAAATCTGTCGAATGGTATGTGGGCCAGAGGAGAAGCTTGACGGCTGTACTTAGGGTGAGTAGCTCCCATTCGAATTGCAACAAGCCCAAGGTATTCTTGGTTGGCTCGACGTCCGCATTCGTCTCGGCGGGGGTTTTAGCGTCGAGTGAACCCTTGCCCGCGAGGGTGGTGGTGGTGGAAGAGCGTGTTGCCTCGGCCGCTATTACGCTCGGCGAGCGAGGCAGTCGCGATGATACGCTCATCGTTTCCAGACCTTCGATGTGCGGTGGATCGAATTGTACGATGTTTGCAAGTTGGCGATGCTGGGTGTGGGGAAGGTCGAGAAGAATCAAAGAAGCTCGCGTGTCTGTGCGTTTAGGTTGCCGGAATTAGCGTGTGTTGGTCTTCCGGGACCCGTGGAAAACAATTTAAATAAAGAAAATAAACATAAAAAGCTGAGCTGCGCACAGATCTTTGCTCCACCTCAGATTGACCGTTTTCTAGCACTTTCCCTTAAACCCTTCGCTTTCTGTCCTTATTATCACCACCAACCTTTGACTTCAATCTCTCTTCACAACACCCCTAAGTCCCTCCAGCGTCAGAAGAGCAGCCCTCTTGCAATATCATGGCCACAAGCGACACTTCATCCGGCGGCGCTGTCGCACCAGCGACCCCACGCTTCGACTTTTACCAGACAGACACGGTCGTCTCCCTATCAGTCTTTGTCAAATCCGCTTCGACTGAAACGCTTCAAGTTGACATCGCTGAACGATCGCTAAATGTCAAAGCAACCTCCTCCACTACCGGGTCGGAATTTGTCCTTCGTATCGACCCTTTGTTCGCACAGGTCGATCCTTCAAGTTCATCCTACAAGGTTTTATCGACGAAGATTGATGTCATCTTGCACAAAGCACAACCGGGAGTAAGGTGGTCGCAGCTCCAGGGAGGATCCAGCTCCGAAGCTGTGATTAGCGCCTCTACACCGAGCTATGCAGCCAGCCAAGCGGCCGAGGCGAAACCCAAATCACCAGCTCCACGAGCCAGGTCCAAATGGGACACTTTCAACCCGGACGCAGACGACGATACCAACCCCACCGGAACAACAGCAGCAGACCAAGGCACAGAAAAAGCAGCCCAAGAAGCAGACATCAACCAATTCTTCCAAAAACTCTACGCAGACGCAGACGACGATACCAAAAGAGCCATGATGAAGAGTTACCAGGAAAGCGGCGGCACAACGCTATCCACCGATTGGAACAAGGTTGGCAAAGAAGAGGTCAAAACGCATCCTCCAGAGGGTATGGAGGCTAAGAAGTGGTGATGTAGCGGGGGAAGCAAAAGCTCGTTCGGGGTCCAATCAGGTCTGAAAAGGCTCGAAACTTTGTTCGCAATCTAAGATAGTTGCTCGTTCATGTTCAAACTTTCATCATGGCGCAAGGCTGATGCTCATGATACACCATCCTGTGCAGACGATTTTAGTTTGCCAAGTGATTGAGATTTCTTCTTCTGCGAATGCGCTACCTTCAAGACGCTGCGTTGGCACCATGGCTAGCGTTAGTGTTGTTGCTCGGCCTTCCCTCACCACCCTTTTGCTGTCCGCGACCTGCACCTCCATTCGGTCGTCCAGTGCGTCCTGCACCTGCACCGCCCTTTGCGCCGCCGCTGCTGTTTCGTCCGCCGCCACTAGCGCCTCTTCCACCTTGCTGCTGCTGCTGTTGTTGCTTCTGCTGCAAATACTTGGTTCGCTTGCTCTCCTGCAAGATGAATCCGTCCTCGTCGACCTTTGGCTGAGCCTTGGGTGCTTGTGCTTTTGCGGCTGCAGATTTGCCATTTGCATTGCCAGCACGACCACCTGCGTTGATGCCCTTGTTGGCACCGCTGCTCTGCTTGCCTTTCTTGGGCTTGGGTGAGAGCGGCGCTTCGCCACCAGCAGCCTCGTTCGATGCAGGCTTGGCGGCAGCAGGAGCAGAGGTAGAGGCAGACTCAGGCTCTGCGGCTGAGGGAGTGCCAGGAGCAGGCGTCACAAGAGCAGAAGTGGTCGAAGATGGAAGCGGCTCAAACACAGGAGCCTCACCAAGGTCGTCATCGTCCTCCTCGGCAAGAGCAGCCCAGTTGAGCTTGGGCTCGCTCTTGACAGCAGTGGTGTTGATGGGTTCTTCGACAGCCGATGCAGCTGTTCCATCAGCTTTGGACGAGGTGGCCGTCTTGTCGCCCAGAACAATGCCGACTCCTCCCTTCTGTCCCTTGTTGGTCTCGGTAGCTCCTGTTGCAGGCACAGTGGACGGCTGACCCCCCTCGGGCTCGGACTTGGACTTGTCGAGAATCTCGCTAGCCTGGATGAAAGAGACGGGTCCACCGTTCGGAGAAGCCTTATCGAGTGGAACAAAGTCCTTAGGTGGACCATCAAGACCTGTTGCCTTGGAGTTGGACTCGTCGACGGTTGCAGATGGCGGAGCAGTGAGCTTAAGAATCATAGATCTGAGTGTAGCAAAGGTGACATCCGGAAGAACCTCATCGTTGGAGCCCTTCTCGATGTTGGCGAGAATCTCGAGTGCGTCTCCTCCACCGCCTTCCAAAGGTCCGTTGGCAAGCTGATCGTATACCTTTGCAACAGCTTCGACCTCCTGCCCTGTCGACATCTCGAGTGCATGGGGGATGGTGCGGGAAGGAGCGAATGTGGAGGGCCCGGCGGGGTTGGGGTGGAAAAGGTTGAAGAGGTGAAGGAATTGAAGCAGTAGGACCAGACTCGACTTGCTGCTGTCCGAATTTGTTGAGGATGAGGCAGCGGGCTTACTCGCCTCGGCCTCCACCTTTTGTACCTTGTTCAAGAGAAGTTTGAGCTCGTCAACAGCTACAGTAACAGTGGCATTCTTGTTCTTGGCCGAGAGTTCAGAGATACGGTCGAGGATGACCCTTTGAGCAGGAGAGGAGCTAGCTGAAGCGTCAGTGCCTGATGTCGTTGAGGCTTCTACGGCGTTGACGGCGGCTACAGCAGCTTGAGTTTCAGCGTGCTCGGCAAGGTCTTGGCTGGTGACTTTGAGACCGTTGGCGACCTGTTTGGGGTTTTCTGGTGCTTTCTCGATCAGAGCCGCAGAAGTGGCATCCGGGACTTTGACAGCGGTAGCATCAGCCGACTTGGAAGCGCCCTTGCCCTTCTTGACAGATTTGGGAGCGGGTGGAGCGGCACCGGGGATTACACGACGTGCTGGCTTGTCGCCTGCGCCTGGAACATTACGAGCAGCCATGCTGATGATATCAATTCTGGCAGGAGCTTGCGGCTACTTTTCTGATTTCTGCGATCGTTTCCTTATAGCTTGATGTGAGGTCCCTGAAGTAGCTCGCCAGCCTCTGCGATCCGATGCTTCCTGGTATGTATGCGGTGCTAGGGTATGGATGTTCGTGTCTGGAACCAACGGAAGTTCGAGAGTTGGAGTGAAAAATTAGCACTTTGAAAGGAACGTGGTTGTTCTAGATGCCGAAATGAAGGTGAGCTGGAAGAAAATCCGATGTGTTGACGATGGGCAAACAAAGGGAAGGTGGAAGATGAAGAAGGAAGGACGATGGCGTAGTTTGGTTGAACATGAGAAGCGCGCGACGCACCAGCCACGCAAGCTTTTTGCGGGTTGCGGCTATCACAAATCACAAATAATTGGCTCAGGAAACCCGGCCGACTGCCTTGTAGAAGCCTAGTTTTAATTGGCACTTTTTAACGACCTTTTTCAGGTTCCTTTTTGAGCCCTTTTTTTTGGGTTCTGCAAATTAACCTGGTTCCTCGAAATGCAGCAAACAATGGTCAATCAGGCACAGACTGTTCGGGTTTGGCGGTGTAGGCAGCCTACAACCAGCTCGTGTATTACTTCGAGAGTGCGATCGCGTGGCCTCGAATGAGCTCGATGCAAAGTATATGATTTCTTCACTGGTCGAGAAGTGTGACCAGTGACATTGCCCGGTCTGCCATCAAGCGAGGGAGGACCAGCAGACAGACCGGAGGGATTGGTGAGACAGGCTCGCAAATGCACCCTTTTTTCCGGAAAAGATGTCTTGGCCTTGAACACGGTCCGTGCATACGGAACCCGAGCCGAACGAGCAAGCTTGCATCATATCGAGACGAACACAACAGGGCACAAGCATGATTGCTCATCTTGGACTGTCAATCGCACGAGGTGACCAAGACTTGTCAAGTAAGATTGACGGATCCGTTGAGGTTGCGATTCGTAGGCAATTCATGGAAGAGGAACGTTGGAAAGGTCGAGTTGAGAGACCGAGAAAAGAGAACCGACAGCCGGATCCTCCAAGATCTCGAGTTTGTTGTACAACGAAGATGGTATCTCGTGGAGCTCTCAGCAGATGTGCTCATTGCAATTGCGGGGTCCGGACGTGCGTATGCGTCATATTGTATCATGAGATGTGCTCGGGCCGCATGTTGGTGCTCTAGTCTTGTGTGTGGGGTCGGCTCTTACTCTAATTTAGCTTGATCAATCAATCTCACGGTGTCCAGCTTGCGGTCAACATGATGCCACACTAGCGCCACAACGTACGAACTTGCATAGTAGTTAGCCGGCTCGCGGCGATCAAGAGCAAGCGTGCGAGGACGCAAGCAAGAGCAGAAGCATAGCAAATATTTCGGTCTCCATTTTCGGGTTGGACCGCGGCGGATTAAAAATGCCGCTTTTGCATTTTGGGCTTCTTTTTCCACTCTGCTGCTGCTGCTGCTGCTGCTGATGATGGTGCAGGTCTCAGCGGGCTGCGGCCTTGCTGTCCGGCAAAAAAGCACAAAATACCACAAAAAAGGTGGAAAAAGCAAAGTGCGACTGTTGATGAGTGACGACTTTTTCCTGCAGAGCTGAGTCTGTCTGTGACCTCTTATGCAGCTGAGCGCGGTCAATTCGCCAGCCAGTCAGTCAGTCAGCCAGCCAAATCGAGCGCAATTGGCTGCCCCGGATCAACTTTGCTGCTGCGCTCTGTCTCTTGGCAACGCTCCGCATCGCATCGCACTCACTGCAAAGCCAACACATTTGCGCGTTCCAATCACCAACGTCGTTCACTTGTTCAGACTGCACCATCACCATCGCGGCGTGCACACCTATCGCTAAGACTATTGCCGCAGTATCTTCCTATCACATTCTACTCTCTGTTCTCTTCAACCTCACCATCGACGCATCGATCGGATTTGACCCGCTAATCATCTTCCTGATTGCATCAGCTGGCCTTTCGATCAAGTATTGGCAGCCCCGACCACCAACCACGGCTTGACATACGACTCAGCCTTCTTCTTCTCTCTGTGACCTAATCAGACGCGTCTACCAGCGGAACACGCTCAATCGTTCTCTCTTTGGAAATCTGTCACACGTGCCAACTCTGGTTGCTCTGCTAGGGCGAGCACGCATCCTGTATCGACGACAATAGACGGCTTGCGGTGCTCAATCTGACACACCACAGCTTCAATAGACGGTCGGACCTCCTAGTCGCTTCTAAGCTCTCAATCATCACCTCGCCGGCTGCTTCCACGAGTCAAGCAACATCACCATTATGGCTTCCAACATGCTACGAAACCTGTGGCCTTCGGGTCCCGCGGACCAGGTGAGTAACGTCCTCTGAATACCATCATGTCTCCATTCCTTTCGCTTCCGATACGCTCTTTGGTCCGATTCGATCCTCGCAAACGATCCCGCTCCGTCGGTCTTCCGAAGCTGGCAACCACATTCCAAGTGGCTTGCAACAGAGCTCAGTCTGCTCCACTTCTGCGAATTTCATTCAGTCTTATGAGGCACGCCCCACACGACTGCATATATGCTTTCGTTGGCAACCGAAAAATAAAGGCTGCTGCGGCCAAAGCTTGCGTCAAAACGCGACCGACGAGTTGCTCATGAACGCTGCCCTGACTACACGGCATTTGGGCCAAAGAGCTTGTCGTTTCGTTGCTTCAGACTGCAACCAACCTTGTGCCAACAGAGCTGCACGAGAGCAGTGACATTACTCTTGTTTGTCCGGTACAGTCTAATCTAACTCATGCCCTTTGCTTTCTGCCCCTCTCCCTCTCTCTTTTGTGGCCCCTGCGCCTATCTTGCTCCTTCTCCGCCTCCACACGCAGACAACCCCGAAAGCATCTAGCTCTCAGTCCAATGGTACCGAGCGCAACCCTTTCGAAACCATGCAACCTCCTACTATGACCAAGCAGTCGTCTCGATCGTCACTCAACTCCTCCATCCTCGGTACTCATCTGCCAGGAGATGTCACACCAGGCATGAGAACACCAGGCGGCATCACTTCGCATTCCGCTATCCCTACCACTTCCATCTCGCTCGGCGACCCAGACTTCACCATGAAGCTGCCACCACCAAAGCAAAAGAACGACCAGCAGCAGGTCTACGCAGCCGATCCATCTGCCTTGAACAACATTCCCTCCCCCATGACGGACGCACCTTCCACCGCCGTTTCAGCCTCCACCTCGAACAACGGCGCCAATCACGCCGATGCCAGCGCCAGCTCAGCTACCACAAAGACACGAAACACAGCAGCCCCAAGAGGTCACCTCACCGTCAAGATCATCTCGGGCCGCAACCTTGCCGTCAGCAGTCCTGCTGCGCGACCGTACGCCGTCATTCAATTCGACAAGAACGAGTTCATTGGCCGAGAGCCTATCGATGAATTCGGTGCCGAAGCCAAGGGTGTGGCTCAGCCTCGATCGGAAGCCGGCGATGTGGGACGAAGCCGTGCCAAGACCGTCACTCCGGCCGATGCACTCTCGCGAACAGGCCAGAACCACAACCCAGTCTGGAAGCACGAAGTCACTTTCGATGTCACCAAAGACTCGCAGCCTATTTACATCAGCGTCTACGATCGTCATTCGGAGGACGAAGGATTCCTCGGTCTGCGCGAGATCAAGCCTCGTCTCGTTCACAAGATGATGAGTGACCAGTGGTACACCCTCGAGTCGCGCGACGATCAAGAAGGCATGGAGGGGCACCGTGGCGAGATCCGCGTTCAGATCTCTTACGAACGCATGCCGCAGAAGAAGCTCACACCACACGATTTCGAGTACCTCAAGCTCATCGGACGAGGCACCTTTGGTCGTGTCTTCCAGGTGCGAAAGAAGGACACCAAGCGTATCTATGCCATGAAGGTGCTCTCCAAGCGAGAGATTGCGCTCAAGAAGGAGGTCACACATACCATGGGCGAACGAAAGATTCTCGAAAAGTCGCTCGACTGCCCCTTCCTCGTCGGCCTCAAGTTCTCGTTTCAGAGCGCTACCGAGCTTTACTTTGTCACCGACTACAAGTCTGGTGGTGAGCTCTTCTGGCACTTGCAGCGAGAAGGCCGTTTCACTGAAGAGCGTGCACGCTTCTACATTGCCGAACTAGTCCTTGCGCTCGAGCACTTGCACAAGTACGATATCGTCTACCGTGACCTCAAACCAGAGAACATCTTGCTAGATGCCACCGGACACGTAGCGCTATGTGATTTCGGTCTCAGCAAGCCCGACTTGGGCGCCGGTCAACTCACCAACACTTTCTGTGGTACCACCGAATACCTTGCTCCCGAGGTGCTGCTCGACGAATCAGGATACTCAAAGTTGGTCGATTTCTGGTCGCTCGGTGTTTTGCTGTTCGAGATGTGCTGTGGTTGGTCGCCCTTCTACGCGGAAGACACACAGCAGATGTACCGCAACATTTGTTTCGGCAAGATCAAGTTCCCACGCGGTGCTATCGGCGATGACGGCAAACAGTTCGTCAAAGGTCTGCTCAACCGTAATCCACGTCATCGTCTGGGTGCCCAACGCGATGCTCAGGACCTGAAAGAACACCCCTTCTTCAAAGACATCGACTTTGATGCTCTTGCAAAGAAGCAACTTACGCCACCATTTAAGCCTTTGGTCGAATCGGATGAGAGCACGGCCAATTTCGACCCCGAGTTCACAGAGACAGACCTCAAGGATGTTGCGGTGATCCCAGGATTCGAAGGCTCATCGACGGATGCAGCTAACGCCTTGGAGAATGGAGACATTTTGTCGGAGAAGGACGCCAACGGCAAAGGTGTAGCCATCAGCAACAAAGGTAGGGGTGGAGCAGAGGAGGACGACCAGTTGCTCACCAGAAGTATTCAGGACAAATTCCGAGGCTTCAGTTACAGCGGGACGTACGAAGGCAGTGTAGCGGGAAGCTTTGGTGGCAGAAGAGGGTCAGGAGGGTTTGGGTTGGCAGGTGCAAGTTTGGGGATGAGCAGGATGGGCGTCAATGATGATGACGCGATGGATGACGAAGCTGCGTTCCAGCAACTGGATAACGACGAGCCAATGTACACTCGATAGAGAAGCGAGCAAGTTGACTCATCCACAACAACAACAACAACAATGAGAGAGATACGCCATCTGTTCTCTTTGAAGTCACTTTGACACGGACAATATTTAGCCTTTTGGCACACAAGAACATCACAGGCCCATCATTCATACAATGTTTTTCAACACACATCGAGCCTTGTTCCTATCCAAAGAAACATCATCGACCCGGTTCAAGCAATACTCTCTTTGGGTCCTAGTAATCTTTCTTCTTCCTCATAGCAATTCGATTAGACATACATATGTACCAGGAAGAAGAACATGCCAATTTCGTTCGCATCCTTTGCAATTGATTCTGATCATGCCGAAAGTGTGTCTTTAATCCGTTTCCTGCTCCAACCAGCTTCCAAAAGCGTCTTTCCTCCTCCTTTCCTCCTTTGCCCCTTCTGTTCCAGCTTCGTCCTCGTCGCCGCTATCTTCTCCCTCGTCGTCTCCATCTTTGCCGCTTCTTTTGAATCTCGGTTTGCCATTCATCGTGAAAGCGTCGATTCGTCTCTGGGCAAAAAATCGGCCTTTCATCATGGCCACGCATTGTTTCGCTTGTTCGTTGGTTCTAAATTTGACCGTAATGATACCCTCAGGTTCCTTGTCCCAGAGGACGACGTTGGTAACGCCGCCGATTTTGGCGTTGCATTCCTCGCGAACGTCATCTTTCAGGTCGAGAAGGAGCGTGGGATCGTCTTCGAGCTCGAATAGTGTAAACATCTTGGTGAGGACGACTATTCTTCCACCTCCTCCAGCTCCATCGTTGCGAGATGAAGCATTGTTGGGGTGGGCAGCAGTGGTAGAGGTCGCAGTCACGATGGACGAGGACGGGTGATGATCGTCATCGCTTTGGTCAGATTCATCTCTCCAATCCGAGAGTTTGTTTTCAAGTCTAGCAACCCGTTTGGCGATCTTTTTACGGTCTTGATCCGTCAAGTTCCTCTTTTGACCCGTCGTTGGCACGTCCTTCTTTGCCTTTCCTTTGCCCTCATCGTTCGCTTCTGAATTTCGATTACCCTCGTTCTGCTGTTCATCCTTGCTGCGACTACTGCTTTCGGCGGTGGTGGGAAACTCGGCTCTTCTCACCCTCATCAACTTCTGCCCACTCTGCTGTTGTCCCGTTTGTTGCCCGATAGCAGCCCTGATACTTGTCTCGTCCAACATCTGAATTGCTAGCTCTACACTTTCTGCTTTGAAGTACACGACCAATGCTTCGCCTTTGAACATCCCCGTCTTGTCATCGTAGTACATCTTGACGCGTGGATTTCCTGCATCGTCCTCGAGTAAGACGCCGTATCGGGAGAACGTACGGGCTATTTCTTCGGCTGTAGCGTCGAGCGGCAGATTCGTAATGTAGAGTGAAGTGATAGGTTTGGGTCGTTTCGATGGCGGTAGCTTATCGGCTTTCGATACCGTAGTAGAGGAGGACGGAGAGGGGGAACGTTTCCTCCCGCGTCTCAGGACAGCTTGGGAGGGTTGAGACTCGTCAACGCCTTGCACGGAGTAAGCTGCTTGTTGAGCGCGTATCAAGTCGTCGTCCAACACTTTGACCCAGTGTCCAGATGGTTGGTTCGAAGCCGATGCTGAGGTTGAAGCGACCTGCGAAGGGTCAGAAGAGATGTCGTCTTCTGTCTCACCAAGATCCACCGTCGGTCGGTCACGTTTCGCAAAAGTTTGCCATTCCCATTCGTCTCCTTCGTCGTCCTCGTAGCGCCAGTTTCCAGATAAGCGATCCAAGTAAACGCGCGGATCGGTTGAGCCACTTGCTGTTGGCGGAGTAGGATGCATCCTCGTTAGTGCAAGTGAAGGAGGTAGGTGGTAGATAAGAAGAAACTTTAGGTGAGAAGTCAGTTAGGTGAGAAGTCAGTTCAAAGGCGAATAGAAAAAGGTGGAGGAAGGACGTGCACCCAAAACACATTTTGTCGAAACGCGGAAGACGGACGATTGCAGCTGTCGACGTGGGCGAGGCGCAACGGCACAACAAGGCAGCATTTCACAGCCGATACTCGGCAACGTGGAAATCCATCATCGGCTTTCAAACACCATCCTCCAACATCCTTCCGCTCGAACACCACCCTTTCACCACACCCTCCTTCACTGGCAGCGCAAAGCTTACCTTGAGCACACTTTACAAGATCGTATCAAATCCTCATCGGGCCTACTTGGCACTGCAATCGTCGGCCACCATGTCGTATACCCCAACCTCATACTACGGCCACTCGGTCAAAGACCGTACATCCGAATTCCATGGTCTTGTCGAATCCATCGCATCACGATCATCAACCCAGCCCGGATCCAAGCAAAAGCTTCTCAATGCTCCAGGCTCCTCCCCTAAAGGCGAATTTGCACGTCGAGCCCAAGCCATCAGCAAAGACATTGCATCCACAACAGCCAAATTGCAACGTCTTGCCCAACGTAAGCCCTTCTCTCTCCCCCTTTTCACTTTCCATTCACCACGACTGTCTACTGACCTTTCTTCTTGATAAACCCAATCGACCTCCCGACGGCAGTGGCGCGGCGTAAAACGCTATTCGACGACCGACCGGTTGAAATCTCCGAACTTACTTACATTATCAAACACGACATCGCTGCGATCAACAAGCAACTCGCCGACCTCCAAGCGTTCAACAAAGCCAACAAGTCTGGATCCAGCAAAAACGTCGATCGTGCCGAAGAGCATCGTGGAAATGTTGTTACCTTACTGCAAACCAAGTTGGCAGGTGCGACAACGTCGTTTCAAGACATTTTGGAGGTTAGGACGCAGAATATGAAAGCGAGTAAAGATAGGAGTGAACAGTTCATGTTCAGTAACTCTGCGGCTGCGGGTGGTGGGCCGCCTGGAGAGAACTCTGGTAAGTTGCGAATGTCGGGGAGGGGATTCGATGCTGGAACGATGAAAGCTGATTAAACATTGCTGACCAACACAGTCCTCCGTTCTCGTGGTAAACACTTCGCTCCTCCGTCTTCTTCTGACGCAAATGGGAACGGTGCAGACTCGCCATTGTACAATCCGACACGAACGGGTTCCGCCATGGCCCATCGAAGTTCGCCGCTCAATCCAGCGACTTCGTCCTTTGCTGGTGATGGCTACGATCCCAAGGGCAAATCCAAAGCCTCCGCTGACGGCGATTTCCTCGCCCTCGACATGGGCTCATCCCCCTCTGGCCCCACCGGCGCTGCCGGTGGCGACCAATACCTCCAAATGCAACTCATGGACACCCAACAGACCAACTACATGCAACAACGCTCCACGGCGATCGAATCGATCGAAAGCACCATCAGCGAGTTAGGCCAAATCTTTTCGCAGCTGGCACACATGGTGGCGGAACAGAGAGAAACCGTGCAACGAATCGACGACAACGTCATGGAAGTGGTCGATAATGTGGGAGGGGCACAGAGGGAGTTGTTGAGGTACTATGCGAGCGTAAGCAGTAATCGGTGGTTGATGTTGAAGATCTTTGGTGTGCTGATTGTGTTTTTCTTACGTAAGTATCATCGTTGTCGTCGTCGAATATCAGAAAGATCTTGATGGGGCAAGGAGCTGACTTGTCGACCTTTCTTTTCTGCTTTTGTTGCGGTTGTGTTGGGCGTGGAACAGTCTTCATCTTGGTCTCGTAGAGCTTTAAACTCTTCCACCCTCTGCAATTTCACACACACATGGAACCGCTCCCACGACACCACAAACACGCACATTCGTCTGGCCTATGAATTGCACACACTTTCTTGCGCGTGCTCTATCTTTCTCTTGAGGCGACCTTGATTGCTTTGTCTTCTTTAAGCGTCACAGTTGCGCCATTCAGGAGGCATATAATCCAATCCCAACACGTTGAAAATCTCCTCTTCCGTCTTCGTTTCGACCACGCTTTCCTCTGCCAGATTGGTCAACCCGTCAAAGCTGAAATTGTAACCTTTGCTTTTGGCCCACAGTCGTAGATCGCGTTCGAACGTCATGCTGCCCGTCCAACCGAGGACGGTGGCACCGTAGACGCGAAGTGGGCAAAAAACGAGGTCTACGCGCCGGTGGATCGGGTGTGGGTTAAGGGGCGTGAGAGGGGGTAGGACGACGATGTTTGCTATATCGATATGGATGTCCCCTTTACTCAAACCGGTTTGGTGGTTAGTAGAGGAGCTGTCGGTGGTAGAGAGAGAGAGAGGGTCGGGGTCGAGAAAGGAAGGAGCAGGGGTGGAAACGTTTACAATGTGCGTAATGAGACCTTTCCTCTTCATCCCTTCTAACAATCGCATATGAAGTGCGCGACTTGGCGCTTCTCCATGTCCAATGATAACGTCCAAATCGTACGTTCTCTCTTTACCCCTCCTGTACCCTCCGCAGATCTCGTACTTGACTTCCACGTCCTCTGGCAGTATCTCCCGCACCAACTTCATGATATCTTGCGTAATACTTTGGCATTCCACCCTACCAATAGGTTTCCTCAAATCGCCCAAGATCCTCACCGATTCCTTCGCCGTTAGATGCGTCGCCAACGACTTGCCCCTATTCAGCACATCCGCAAAGCTCCTCGCCCCTGCATTGTATGCTTCCCTCGCACCGATCGGTCCGATACCATAAAGCTCGGTGAAAGCGTTCATGACAAACACCGCTCGATCGCGCTTAATGACCTTCGCTTCAACAATCCTCCCTTCTTCCAAGAATTGTTTGATGAGCGAAAACACTTTCTTGCCCACTCCTTTCAGTTTTTCAACCTCCCCCATGCGAATCTGATACAATTCGCTATCGAAGGCAGGGGAAGGGATGGTGAAGGGGTAGGCTTTAAGTGCAGAGATCGCTCTCATGTAGGCCATTTCCGAGTAAGTGTCGCCGGTAAGGCGGCGTTCGTTTCGTATGATTTCGAGTTCGAGTACCAGAGGTTGGTTCGGACAGATCAGGGGGGAGGGTCGACGGCAGGCGAAGCGTGTATTTGTGTAACGTGGGACGGTAGGGGGGTGGTAGAGCGGGGTGTAGAGTGTCGAAGGCGTTGCTGCTGGAGACGGCGATGGGGACGGGGTGAGAATGGAAGTGGAAGGCGGAAAGTAGGACGAAGACGAAGACGAATGTTTTGGCTGCTTCGAATTATGCTGTGTAGGTAGAAGAGGCGAGTCTGAGGGGCTTCTCTTTCTCTTCTCCCCTACCATTGTCTCCATATCGCTCCTTTCCTCTTTGACCTTCTGCTCTTCAACGTCGCTCTTGACCACCACAGCAGCGTAAAGATCAGGATCGACCAGCGTACCCGCCTTCTTCACCGCGTCCAACCATTCCGGTGTCACAACAAACCTCCTCCAATCCCTTTCCACTCCCTCTCCCAACGGTCTATCCGCTACCTCTTCCCCCCCTTTTTCCTCCTTTCCCTCCTCCCCTTTCCCTTCGTCTACCTTTGCAATATGAGGGAACACATTCAAGTCACCATCCGCAAAATGCTTCGCAACCCGCTTGGGCGCCTTCAAAACAGTCACGACCACGTTGGCCGCATTTGCATTGCCCGCAATCTGCGCGCCCAACGTCTGAGCCAGCACCTCCAATTGCCTTGCGTGCGAATCGTCGATCTTGTCTCGTAAAATGTGAATGCGGGTGGATTGCGAGAGGATACGCTGTGCGGTTTTGTCGGAGCGCGAGGGAGAATCGATCGTGTCCTGGTATCGTACGGTTTGCGGAGCTGCGGGTGGGACAAAGGCGCCTGTTGAGGAGGAAGAGAAGGGCGGTTTTGGCATGTTCAAAAGATGTCTATTGTGAGCGGGGCATGGTGGGTCCGAGGTCTTGTAGGTGTGCGGATGGGATATCGTAGATGAGCTGCAGGTCACCGTGTCATGGTCGATGAGCTGATATGGCGGAGTGCCCGTAAAGCATCAATTATCAGTTTTGCCCGCTCCAAGAAATGGAGGCGCTTTTTGCAGGGTGCTAAGAGATGCAGTGATGGAAAGACGAGGTGACAAGCCAACTCGAGAATGGTTCGAACGAGGAAACGGTCCCAATAAATAGTGCTGAGTCGCGCCGACCTGTACTACCCTGACCAGACGGGCTGTTGAAACGGTCAAACGAGCAGCGATCAGAAGCTTTCCACTTGGAAGCCTGTCGTTTGAGCCTAGGACCTACGTGGGCTGCTCCGATAAAGGAAGAAACTAAGAGCTTAGACAGTAAGATCTTGAGCGGGGCTGCGTCCTTCGACGGACGGGCAAGGATGTACGACGAAGCTCAACCTTAAACCCAAAGGCAAGCACACCAGGAGGTCGCACCGTTCCGCTACGGCGTACAAACTTGCTCCGGTAGCCTTGAGAGAGAGAGAGCGTAGACTCGAGTCAAACAGTTGCGACGCTCGATCGTCGAAATATGGACTCGGAATCGCGCCACTTCGGGAGGCCAAAGGAGAGGTGGAATAGAAAGAGAAGATGGTGAGGTCGCGGAGAGCAAAGGGGTTCGCACAAAAGCGTGCATACGGCAATGCAGGCAAGCAAAGGGCCTTATGCTCACTCACCGGCAAGCCACCTTTTTTCGCACCACCGACACACCAGGTGGAGGCTTTTCGATTTACCGAGTTCCGCTCTTCCGAACCGCCTCGACATGGAACCCACCAGACGTGTATACACTCTGCACTTGGAACAATCCACAGAGCACAGTAGTAGTGGGTTCAACTTCATTTGCAGAACAAGGCTGCAGAGCTTGACAGCTATCGCCAACGCTTGCAGCTTAACTTTGGCGGTGTGGTCAAAGACTGCTTGGCACAAAAAGATGGGGAAGCTGATGTCTCAGAGAGCTAGCTGCAAACGTGAAAGTGCAGTGTTAGGGCACTTTGTATCCGACGTAGCTGTCTGCGGCACCTTTGATGCTGGACAAGAAAGACAGAAAGAACAACATGATGCTTTCACAGCGATGTCTTCTATTGCACGTCGATATGGGGATCTAGCAGCCGCATAGCCTCCACGAAACTGAGCGTAGTGAATGACAAACTAAGAGTTCATCAAGCGGACACTGCAGCTTTGAACCGCTTCCATGTCTGACATGTACGACCCTATGTCGTTGCACAGGAAGAGCTCGTAGCGCAACAAGGCCAATACAAGGCGTGAGTACATGGCAAGATCAACAGACAGCCAAAAACAGTACGAGGCACCGGCCACTGCAGCTCTCGACAGCTTCCAACTTCAAAAACAAGGTGCCGACAGCTTCCGTGGTGCAATGTCTATCACAACGAGCTGAACGATCGCCTAGAATAAAGATAGCCCTCGTGGACATGAGATCGGTGAATGACAAAGTGCATCTCACGGAGCAGACACTACTATTTGAACCCTTCTGAACAACGAAACAACAATGCTTTCCAAGGGACAATGACTAGAATACAAGAATGTGAATAAACAATCTGAAAGAATGACAGCTTCCGTAAAGCAGGAAGGTGGTAAGACAAAAGACGGATGCTATGAAAACAAAGGTGCTGGTATGTATGCGAGACCAAAAAGTCCATGATGGTGATGATGACGCCAAGGAAATGCTGAGACGGTGTTACAGCGAAGTAAGCGCCATCAGCGCTGCGATGACGCCAAGCGAGAGCGCTAGCGACGGTATTGAGCCCACGACTGACGCCGAGCTCGCCGCTGCTGATGAGGATGCTGTAGTAGTGGTAGTCGAGTTCTGCTGTTGTTTTGACTCGCTCCACGTTCTTGCGCTTGTGTCGTCATTACCGACCGCTGTGGGTGTTTCTGTTCCGTTCAAGTTGATATAGAAGAGCCTTTCCATACCTGCCTGACTGTTAAACATGCCCATAGGGTCGTGTGCAATCCCTGGAATATAGTCGACTGTGTGAGAAGCGGGGAACCCTCCGTCCATGCCGGCGAGATGCTTCATAAAGTTGCGCCCTCTGCCTAGATGCGTTGTTCCCTGAGCAAGGGCTTCGCACCTGGTATCACCAGGGCCGTGATCGGCGAGTCCGTAGAGATACGAAATGATACGACGACGATAACGAGCAATGACACTCTCCACATCATTGGTCGAGTCGAGCGAGTCAGCGATAAAGTCGGATAGATAAGACTGCGAGTATCCGTCAAGACCAAACTTCCAATTGTTGAAGGTTTCGGTGCAATTGGCATAGGATCGCGGCCTCCAATCGTTCAAGTATGCGTAGGATCCGGGGTTGGCAATGACAAAATGCACTGGGACAGTAGCGGAAGGAACAGCACCGATCAAGGCGTAGCGTTGGACCATCTGCGCACCCAAGCTATGACCTGCGACAATGATGGTGTTGATATTGGGAAAGATGGTCTTGTTGGAGAACCATGCTACCGCTTGGTCCAGAGCCTCGAAAGAGGAAACACCGGGAGGCTGGAATTGCTGTCCATTGGTGTCATTGATCGCTCCTGGAAAAATGGAATCGGCGCCATCGGCCCAGTCACTGTCGTTCCAAACCAAAGTGGTTGAGTTGGGATTTTTGTTGGCGTCGACGGGATAACAGCCAGGATCCTGCGTATTGGGGAAGAAAGGAGCCATGATGACGACCTCATCGAACTTCAAGCGGGCCTGATGAGTAGTTGTCTCCCTGCGTGAAGAGGCATTCACAAGGGCAGTACGTGTTTCGTCGAAGTAGCTCCAAGCATCACGTCCGAGGCCGTGAAGGGTGATGACGGCTCGCTGCACTTTGGTTGCGTTGTAGCCGGTGGAAATGTAGTTGAGGAGGTAAAAGTCGGTGTCGTCGAGACCTTGAAGCTGAGCGTCGGTAAGCTCGATACCAGTGCTGTCGGAGGGTGGTGATGCTTTAATGGCAAAGTTTCTGACGAGGGTACGATTGTTGTCGGTAGCAGGAAGCCAGTCCCACGCCTGAGCGACGCTGGAGAAGCTGAATGCTGTGGCCAGCAAGAGAGGTAATGTGCACTTGAGCTGCATCGTGATGGCGGCGTACAGTGCGATATGGGCCGGAGAAGATGCAGAGCTGGACGAGAGAGTGCGACGACGAAGATGCGTGACGAGACTGGAGATATCTTATATGAATGCAAGGGAGGGTATGATGATGTATGGAAACTGGCTATGGAAGCATGTGTCGCTGTTGTTGGTGATGCCGGGCCGATCCAGTGGTAAGGTCGTAAAGTACAAAGTACGAAGTCCGACTAAGTCAGCCGAGCTAAGAGTTGGTTATGCTACAAGGATGACTCTTCGTTGGTCGAAAGCGAGGTCAAAAGAAGGGCAGGGATTAGCCGTCGGCAGCCAAGCTGAGTTGCAATGATCGGCAGGTGAAAGTAGTCGGTGAGCAAGACGTAGCCACTGTGATGGGCGATGTTGTGGTATGAAGAGATACTCCGGAGCCGTAAGACGATAGCGATTGTTCTTTTAAGCGATAGAATCGTCGGAGCTGAAGTAGCGGAAGCGGAACGATGAAGAACAGGAACGGCGGTTGGATCGGAATGAAGGAAGTGGACCGGTTTTACGGGTCAAGGATGATGGTGAAGAGGTCGGAGAAGAGGACGGAGTCTGTTTTGGGAGCCATCGGAGAGCTTACCACGAAGCGATTGATGTCCGAAGCGCTAGGCGAGAGAACAGGGCGGGTCGCATAGATTCCCAGCAGGAACGGACTGAACATCCGAATGCACGACGATGCTCTTTTGAGAGCGGTAGCAAGAGAAAACGAGGAACAGAGAGAAGGGTACAGAGGCGTCCAACCGCATGGTGTGCATGGTTTGTCTGCTCCGTTGAGGGCATTGAGCGGCGACTGAGATCTAAGGTAAAGCCCAGAAGCAGACAGTCATTATCGTGCTTTACATTACAGCACTCTAAGCACTTCTGCGTCGGAATACCCGAGGGGGGGGTGAAGCAGCAATACCACACGGTCGTTGATACTGTTCCTTAAGCAGTGCCATGAGCCGGCGAGTGTTAATGTTTATCCTCGGATTGCTGATTGCTGTTTGCTGAAGCAGCACACGACGCCGAACCAGGAAGAGAAGAGTCTCCGTCCTGACTGTTCCTTGCCTTTGAATCTTGAGCAAAATTTAGCGGATGCGCTCCGGACATGTGCCACGCGCAGCGTGCATAAGGGCTCAGCGTGTTGGTGTCTTGGCAAATAGCCATTTTTATTTTAAAGGTGCGAATGTTTTGTTCGTCGGTGTCCTTCTGCCTGTTGTTTTCCGCTACAATGGCACGGTAAGCGCCTTGTGTCCTACACTAGCATCTGGTCGGATATGATCCTTTCTACACAATCAACCTCTCCGTTGGAACTGTAGTGAAGAGAGAGCAACAAGTTAGAATAAAGATAAAGTGCGGTGTTCCGAGGAATTGGCAAGTCATTTCCAAGCTCTACAGGAAATGCTTGGCTGCATGTGTCACCTTCAAGTGCGGACTTTTTCTGTCACTTTTTCACTAAAATTCGCCGAGCCTCTTGGCTTTTGGCACACACACACACACACACACACACACACACACGAGACTGCCAGAGTGCTGCTTGCTCGCTGGCTGATCTGACTTTTGGCCAAGAATTCGGTCTCAACCGTAAACTCACCTTGCGTGGTGGCTGTTGTTGTTCTCCTCCTCTTGTGTCGATCATGATGCTCGCTATGCCGATGTCCCTGAAAACTTCTTGGCTCTCCTGTTGACTGGAGCGGAAGTGTGATCCCGAGAAAGCTATCTCTCTTCAGACTCTACAGTGCAACGAGATAACAGCATTGCTACAGGAACTCTCTCCTCTTGGTGGCATATTTCTTTCTCACAAAGCTTGATCTTTAGAAGAAAAGTTGGCCTCCTCGGCCTTGCGCCTCATACGCCGAGGTCTGGAAGCGTGACGGAAAGCAATCTATGTACGTCGATCATGACGAAAAGGCAGACGAAGGCAGGAGCGGGAGCGTTTCTTGGAACTCAGCTGGTCGGGATTGCTTTTTCCAGCTTGTCAAATTGGGCCTTCTCGCAGCCATTTGCTTTCCGCCGGGAATGTATGTTTTTTTAGTGTGTTACACCGACCAAATCTCGTTCGATTTATGTCGAAAAAATGATCGCAGATCTTACCGGCAAGGTACACTTTTTATCGTGGCCGATAAGCAAGGCTTCGGTGCCGTCATGTCTCCACATGTTGAGCGTAAAAAGTTAAGCTCAGCACACAGGCCATTGGCCTGCTGATGACATCGAGAAGCCTCATCACGACAGCGACAGCAGCAGCTGTGCATGCAAAACCGGCTTTGCGTTGAATCGCCGGGAAACGGACACACAGACCTCTTGACTTTCTCGACTTTCTTCCTCGCTCGTGTCCCCCACACCTTGCTGCTCTTGCTCGGAATCCCACCTCTTCGTACTTGCAATCCCTACCATCACAGCTTCAAAGAGACGGCAGCGCTCTTTCTCATCCTCACGATTCGTCCAGTCCATCCATCTCGCATCAGCTGCGGCTTCAGTCACGATGAGGGTCGCCGTGAGGCGGCTCCCCTGTTGGCAGTCGATTGACTCATCGCGTCGTCCGGCTGCCAGTCTTGTCTCGTCAAGTACCAGCACCCGCGTCAAGCCACGAAGCTTCACCTCGGTAGCTTCATCGACAACCACAAAGCCACCGCGTCTCGGCACGAGTCGCTTCGATATCAACCTATCGTCGAGCTTCGTGGTCCGAGCGCAACTACGTTCTTTCAGGCACATGGCAGCGGGGGGTGAGGGGCAAGAACCATCGAACCAACCAACACAGCCTGCCACATCTCGTAGTGCTTCGGATAAGATCGTTGCAGCGGCAGCACCGCCCTCCACATCCACAACAGCCGACAAAGCCGCCGAACCAGCAAAGAAGGAAGCGGACGGAGACGACCCTCTCAATCTCAATGGCCGAGTCAAGACCGTCAAAGAACAACGCTTGGTCGATTGGGCCATCATCAAGAAGCTCATTCAGTACGTCTGGCCAAAGGGTGACTTCGGAACCAAGCAACGAGTTGTACTGGCGCTAGCGCTGCTCATCGGAGGTAAACTTCTCAACGTTCAAGTACCATTCTTCTTCAAAACCATCGTCGACCAGCTTAACGAAGTCGTCAATGCTCCTCTTGACATGTCAAATCCTAATACCGTATGGGTTGTCGCAGGAAGCGCTGTTCTAGGTTACGGTCTTGCCCGCGTGGGTGCAGCTGCGTTCTCGGAACTCCGCAATGCAGTCTTCGCCAACGTGGCCCAACGATCTATCCGTCGCGTCGCGCAATCCGTCTTCACTCACCTTCTCGCCCTCGATCTGGGCTGGCACTTGACACGCCAAACCGGAGGTCTCACACGTGCCATCGACCGGGGCACCAAAGGTATCTCCTTCTTGCTCACGAGTATCGTCTTCCACATCGTACCCACTGCCCTCGAAATCTCGATGGTCAGCGGCATCCTCGCCTACAAATGCGGCCCGAGTTTCGCCGCCGTCACTGTCGTCACTATGGCCGCTTACGCCTGGTTCACCATCCGCACCACCGCTTGGCGTACTCGATTCCGCAAAGAAGCCAACGCTGCCGACAACCGAGCCGCCACCACCTCCGTCGACAGCTTGCTCAACTACGAAGCGGTGAAATACTTCAATAACGAGTCTCACGAAATCGCGAAATACGACGCGGCCCTAGCCGATTACGAGAAGAGCAGCATCAAAGTCGCTACGAGTTTAGCTGCTTTGAATTCGGGTCAGAATGCGATTTTCAGTACGAGTTTGACAGTGATGATGTTTTTGGCGGCTCAAGGGGTGGTGAATGGGACGATGACGGTGGGTGATTTGGTCATGGTGAACCAGTTGGTGTTTCAGTTGAGTTTGCCGTTGAACTTTTTGGGGACGGTGTATAGGGAGTTGAGGCAGAGCTTGGTGGATATGGAAACGATGTTTAACCTCGAAAATGTTAATGTTGCGGTCAAGGAGAAAGCAAACGCTCCGCCACTGAAGGTTACTGGTGGTGAGATCAGGTTTGAGAACGTTACGTTCGGGTACCATCCTGATCGACCGATTTTTAAGAACATCTCGTTCACCGTTCCAGCCGGGTTCAAGACGGCTTTCGTAGGTCCATCCGGTTGTGGTAAGAGTACGATCTTCCGTCTCCTCTTCCGCTTCTACGAACCTCAGAGCGGAAAAATCTACATTGATGGACAAGACATTACCACTGTCTCTCTCGAATCTCTTCGTCGACACATTGGAGTGGTACCCCAAGATACGCCGCTATTTAACGCCGATATTCGCCACAATATCCGCTATGGTCGTCTCGACGCTTCCGATGCTGACGTAGAGAAAGCGGCTAAGGCGGCGAAAGTCGATCAAATCGTACGAAACCTTCCCGAGGGATACGAAACCAAAGTCGGCGAACGAGGGTTGATGATCTCGGGTGGAGAGAAACAGCGTCTCGCTGTAGCGCGGCTGCTGCTCAAGAATCCAAGCATTTTGTTCTTTGACGAAGCAACCTCAGCCTTGGACTCGTATACGGAGACTGAGCTTATGCGAAACATCCATGCGACGTTGTTGGACGAGAAAAGAACGGCGATCTTCGTAGCTCACAGGTTGAGAACCATTTCCGATTCGGATTACATCATCGTACTACAGGCTGGAGGTGTAGCGGAGAGAGGAACGCATGACGAGCTGCTAAGTCGACAAGGATTGTATTGGGATTTGTGGCAAGCTCAATCGACGGTTGGTGTGGGTCATGGTGCGGGGGCAAACGAGCATTTGGAAGATTTGGAGCGTTCACAAAGTTTCTCTTCCGACTCAACAAAGGCGAGTTGAGAACTTGCCATCACTCTGCAATACAAAAACGTCTCAAATCGCACAACTGAGAGCACGACGGTCACGGCGTTGATCGTGAAAGCGTCATGAATCGAGGAGAAAGAGATGCATGTGTATTGGTACAGATTGCACGAACAAGAGTTTGAGAACGTCTATGAGCGGAACGAAACTCGGTGTCGATCTACAACGGCCGAGATGTCTTCCACGACAGACTGCCACGAGGGGGGCTGATGTTGGGTAGGGTCAAAGTTCCAAGTGATGCGAAGCGATTCGGTGGTTGCTTTCGTGACGAGGTCTTGTGACGTTTCGCGGATGAGCGATGGTGAGATGCCGTTGGCTTGGTCTGTTCCAGCAATGCTTGGCTCGGCGACAGGAGTGACTTCGGTCTGAGCCTCATCGTCGACGAAGGCTTCGATCTCTGCCTCTGTCGTTGGAGCGGTTGAAGTTTCGGTTTGTGCCTCTGCAGGGGCGGCAGATGTGTCAGGTGCCAGTTCCACACTCGGCTCGTTGACAGCATCGCTTGGGGAACCTCCTGCCTCCGTGGCGGTAGTACTTGCTACTTCCGCCTCCGTGATTGGGGCCGGAACGGTCGGCAAGAATGTAGCTTCCTCACCAGCTGAACGTTGATGATAGGTCTGCGTTGTTGTTCTGGTCGCGCTCTCCAATGCTACAGCTCCAATGCCCGGCAAGTGTAGTGTCGAAGGGGGCAGCGCCTTAGGCTGTTGCGTCGAGGTCGACTTCGTATTCACATCAGCTGTCGTATCTTCTTGCACTTCTTCAGGCCTTTCCACCACCTCCGCTTCCGATCCTAGCAGCTCGGTTGCATCCAGCTCCGCTGCATCTTCGGATTCGGCCAGCTGTTCTTCTGCTGACGTCACCTCGACCGCTTCCTCGACTTTTTCCTTGGCAACCGCTGGTCGAAGATTGAGGTAGGTCGCCAGCCCATCTTCCATAGCAGCCCGAGTTTCTTCGTTAAGAGCGATAGAAGTCTTTGCACTGAGTCGCAAATCCGTCGTCCTCTCCGGCATCATCATATCGCTTTCCGCCTTCTTCACCCATCTTGCTGCCTGGATGCCCCATCCACCTTTCGCACCTTCCGCTGCCTCCGATACGGTCTTTTGCTTTCCTAGCACGATCTCTAGCTTGCTTCCACCCACCTCTGCGTGGCCTGTCTCGGCTGGATGATATACGAGTACGATCTGCTCGACACTCGATTCGTTCGTGCCTTCACCCTTCAGATAATAGCCGTTGCGTTCGAGCCAGATATCAAGCGAGAGGTTCTTTTGCGCTCGGAAGAAGGTTGCGGGAACAAAACGGGATGCTTCGCGACCGAAACGAGCTCGGAAGTTGCGTGCCCATTCGGTTACGTGTTCGATAGGCCAGGTTCCGGGTCGTGGTGCCGCGAGAGGATCCTGTAGTCTTGCGAGCATTTCTTCCTCCGTCAAACTCTCGTCGGCGAGGGTGAGACCATTGCTGCTGAAAAGAACATGGCCGAGAGTGGCACTGCACTCCACTTCCTGAGCCCCTTCCGTGTTACTGGTGGAAGCGTTGACCAGAGCTGAAAAGGGTTCTGCGAAGGATAGGTCGCCGCGATCGCTCCATCCTGCGAGCTTCATTTCCGAAAGCTTGGTGGTGGAGAGCATAGAGAATGCATTGAGATCCGGCACGTGCGATACGCGGAAGGAGATTTCGGAGGAGGAACCGTAGAGCAAATCGTCGGCTTGCTTGACCCAGGAAGTGGGTTCGTTGGGCACGAATGGAAGCATCGAGTATTGGCGCAAAGTGTCGAGCTTATCGCAATACGCTGCTGCACCTAGTCGTTTGGATGCTTCGACGCTTTCAGACTGGTACTGCCGCAAGAGCAGCACTGCCTTCTGTGCGTCTCTCTCGTCCAGGTAGGCGAGGGAAAGCTTGACCTTGCCGTTCTGAACTGGGCTTGCTTCCATAAAGCACCTCGAAAGCTGCGAGATGAAGCGCACGAGCTCCGATGGTAGGACCTCGCCTGCGCCAGAGTCTGTTGATGTTGCGTCTTGAGTCTCGGTCGAAAGCAAGACCTCCTCCTCTCTTGTCTGAACGGACTGCTTGAAATCCTCCACCCACTTTGTCATGCGTGCAATACCCTGATCCTTGCCTTTGATCCAGAACCCAAGTTTGTCGTGTCCTGCTCCTTCCTCTGCTTTCTTCGCCGGTGCATGAGGCAGAATAGCCACCTGCGCCTTGCCTGCCTCCTGTCGGACCTTGCCTGACCCTCTTGCCAGCAATAGATACAGCTCGGCTGGACGGAAGGCGATATGAACCGACCGCTTCTGCGATTCCTCGCGCTTCTCCCTGTCGGCCCTTTCGCGTGAATCTTCCATGCCAAATCTGTGAATCATGATCCGCCTCGTGATCTCGTCCTTCCTGACTTTGGCACTGTATCCTCCCGGAATCTTTGCTGCTCGTGCCAATGTTGCAAGCTGGTCTCGAGTGAAGGAGGACTGGATACGGACCTTGGTGCGTTCCCACTGCTTGTCCTCGAAGCTAGCCTTCGGATAGGCCTTAGCGAAGGGGTTGACATCGTCTCGCCTGGGACGCTGCTGTTCTCTCTGATTGCGTCTGGCCTTGGGCTTGAGTGAATCGAGGTATTCGAGAGTTGGAGCTGCATCGGAAACGTCATCTGCCAAGAGACCGACGTTCTTTTTAGGCTTCGAAGGTGTTGAGCTACTCGGGGCTTCAGCATCTAGCGAGGAGAATTTGCTCTCCTCCTCGCGATGAATCGTCGAGGCGCTGAAGAATCGTGGTGATGAAGTCGGTCTTAGTGACGTTGTACGCGTAATTGCTGAAGAGGAGCCTGTGTGTAAACTGCATCGACACGCCGAAGCTGCTGGAAGACGTGAAGGTCCTACACCATTGTTGGCGATCGATGCTGCGAGCTGATGTGTGCGCTGAGCACATCTTCGTGCCGCCATCGTCCTTGACACCGATATCTATCGCAGACCGATGCGCCGTTCGACAGGAGGAGGAAGAGAATGCGGATGAGGATGAGGATGGTAAAGAAATGTGGAGCAGGAAGAAGGCAGGCTACGGTGAAAAGTTGGCCTCTCGTCAGCCCGGCTAAAAGAGACATTGAGAGCAAAAGCGCAGAAAACCTTGACCTCCAAAAAGTGGATCTTCCAAGGGTCCGACTTCCGGACATCCCATCCTCCTCTTTTTCTGAATTTTGTTAAGTCAGCGTCAGCGCACTCGGAACCGTCAGGCTGCAGATTTCCGAGTTTTCACGAGTTGAGTCAGAGAGCCAGAAAGCGCAGAGGATCAGGAGTAAAATGCAGGAGCAGCTCGACAAGGCCTTGTGCTGTTCCCCGCTTGAGCTGCCTCGCTCCCCCAGACTGAGTTGAACGAATGAGGTCAAGCACGCCGGTCGCAAAATCTTCTCGGCGATCTTTTGCTCAATCTTAGCTGTGCAACATCGCCTTGGAGTATGACTCTCTTTTCTGCGGCCGTGCGTGAGTTGTGTCACTGCAAACAAAGAAGGTGTGACACACGTCTTTGAGCAACGTCGCTTTCCACCCCACATCCTGTTTCTCTTTCTTCTTCCCTCACCATCGCAACAACACCTGCTGCAAGCGTGAACAACAAGATGCTCGCTCCTGCTATGCTTCGTTCGGCTGTCCGAGCCTCGCCAGTCTCGCGCCTCGGCTCGCTCTCGCTTCCTGCTGCTCAACAGTTCAAGAGCACCTGGGCTCACGTCAAGGCCGGTCCTCCTGATGCCATTCTCGGTGTCACTGAGGCCTTCAAGCGTGACCAGGACCCCCGCAAGATTAACCTCGGTGTCGGTGCCTACCGTGACGAGAACGGAAAGCCCTACGTCCTTCCTTCGGTTCGTCAGGCCGAGGAGCTCGTCATCACCTCCAAGGGTGACAAGGAGTACCTTCCCATCACCGGTCTCGCCAACTTCACCAAGAACGCTGCCGTTCTCGCTTACGGCAAGGACAGCGCTCCCATCAAGGAAGACCGCATCGCCATCACTCAATCCATCTCAGGTACCGGTGCTCTCCGCATCGGTGGTGCTTTCCTCCAGCGCCACTACCCCAACGCCAAGGCCATCTACCTTCCCACCCCTTCGTGGGGTAACCACACCCCCATCTTCAAGGACAGCGGTCTCGAGGTCAAGCAGTACCGCTACTACGACAAGAACACCGTCGGTCTCGACTTCAAGGGCTTGATTGAGGACATCAAGGCAGCACCCGAGGGCTCCATCGTTCTTCTCCACGCCTGTGCTCATAACCCTACCGGTGTCGACCCTACTGTGGAGCAGTGGAAGGAGATCAGCAATGTCGTCAAGGAGAAGGGCCACTTCCCCTTCTTCGACATGGCCTACCAGGGTTTCGCCAGTGGTGACACTGACAAGGATGCCTTTGCCGTGCGTCACTTTGTCAAGGAAGGCCACCAGATCGCTCTCTCGCAGTCATTTGCCAAGAACATGGGTCTCTACGGTGAACGTGTGGGTGCTTTCTCCATCGTCTGCGCCGACGCCGAAGAGCGAGCTCGCGTTGACAGTCAGATCAAGATCATTGTCCGTCCCCTCTACTCGAACCCTCCCATGCACGGTGCCAAGATCGCCGGTACCATCCTTGACGACCAGAAGCTCTACCAGCAGTGGCTCGGTGAAGTCAAGGGCATGGCTGACCGCATCAACGGCATGCGTTCCACGCTCAAGGACTTGCTGGTTCAGGACTTGAACTCGAAGCTCAACTGGGACCACATCACCAACCAGATCGGCATGTTCGCTTTCCTCGGTATCTCGCCAGAGCAGGTGGCCAAGTTGGTCAACGAGCACCATGTTTACCTCACCGGTGACGGACGTATCTCGGTCGCCGGTATCACCAACCAGAATGTCAAGCACCTTGCTGAGTCGCTGCACAAGGTGACCAGCTGAACGGCTGCCAATGTCAAAAATTAGTCTAGATTGCAGTTTGTACTGCAGCGGCTTAATCCATAATTGAAACAGAAAGCCTTTTCATGATGTGTCGGTCACATCGTCATGTGCTGAGGGATCCCAGCAGACAAGGAGACAATCTATACGAAGGCAACGGTGATCGCATGAGCGTTTGGAGTTTTTCTTGTCGAAAGGAAGGTGATGATAGCGGTTAGGACGAATCATGTACTTGAGCAAGGGTTAAATATATGTTTGAAGCGGGCTCACAGATCTGTGCTGTGTGCCACATGGCTGTTGTGCAGTAGCGATGAGAGACAGTGATGGACATGTGCGGGACGGCATATAGCGGAGAAGCGCATTCAAGCACACAAGATTGCCCATCGGAGACTTCCGAAGGGTCCAACCCGAAGATCAGCTCCTTCAAAACCGTCGCCGAAAATTCCGACACTTTTCGTAGCCTCCTGCCCTTGATCGACTGATCATATGCCCGTCGTTAGAATTGAAGAACTCAGCTTCACTAACACTGTGGAACAAAGCGGTTGGGAGAATTCATAGGTAGACTCGACAGCCCATACACACCGTCGAGACTGATATGGGAGCAAGGGTATAAGAAGGACCTGACACAAGAGTCAAGATGTTGCAGGCAGGGTCACTTCAGGTCAAATGTTGGGAAGTTGACCGTCAGAAAAGGCAGAAGCAGGCAAAGATGGGCATGACGGCCCAAAGCTGCATGTTTTGCAAAACGAATTTGACCGACGTTCAGTCGAATCAGAAGCGCTTGACTGCTTTGGCTGCTCTTCGCTGCCGCTGCTTTACTGCAAGTGTGTCTTATCGATAGAAGAAAAATCGGGCAGACCACGGCGAAATTCAAGGCTTGCATGTTTGTCGGTTGATTCCGTCGATTCCGCGCTTGTTTGCCTTCTGCCTGCTAGAAGGAGCATTTTCGAGATGACCGACCTTTCCAACCAAAATCAAATCAAAAATAAGAAATTAAGATCAGGACCGAGCGCTGGCCGTGCGGCCGCGGCCCACCAAAATGGTCGCGCTTTTCTTCAGAGAGCCTGTCTGCTATGCTATATTTTTTCCGTTTCTTCTTGATTTTTTGGTCAAGTTGTGAGCGAATTCGACCCCAACCCCACGTCGCAGTCTGTGCCCTTCTAGAGTGTGTGTGTGTCGTGGCCGACAGCGCTTCGCTTAGCATCCGCTCAGTATTCTGACAACCGCGACAAAAATTGCCCTGTGTGTCTGACCTGCAGCATCCACCTTTTTTCGCCTTTCTTTCTTCTCATCACCAGCTGGCCTTCTATCCACAACCTCTCCGCTTCGTCAGACCCTTCCGAGAGTTACCTGCTGCCAGCGTGAATCGGCGTCTTTCTACACCCTCGACTTGGATCCAGTCGCTGCAGCTCCTTCACCTCCTACAACCGCCTCACCACCACCTCCCCCGAAAGGTCGATTCAAGAACAAGATGCACGCACTTCGAGCTCTTCAGCGATCTGGTCTCCAGAAGGCGGTCGCCGCCGCCTCTTCATCGTCTTCGACTCTCTCGCAGCGATCCTTCCATTCGTCGCGACGTGCGCTCGAGTTCACCAAGTTCAACATGCCCGCCATGTCCCCCACCATGACCGAAGGTGGCATCGCCGCATGGAAGAAGAAGCCCGGAGAGGCTTTCTCGGCTGGTGACGTTCTTCTCGAGATCGAGACTGACAAGGCTACCATGGACGTCGAGGCTCAGGATGACGGTGTTCTCGCCAAGATTCTCGTTGGTGATGGTTCCAAGGCTGTTCAGGTCAACTCGTTGATTGCTATCATGGCCGAGGAGGGTGACGATCTTGCAGGCGCCGATGACTTTGCTTCCAAGGCCGCTTCTGAGGGTGGTGACGCCAAACCCGCTGCCAAGGAGGAGCCCAAGGAAGAGGCCAAGGAGGAGTCCAAGCCTGCTGAGCAGCCCAAGCAGGAGTCTGCCCCCGCTTCCAGCTCCTCTTCGTCTTCTTCTTCGTCCAGCTCGCAGAGCTCGGGCGACCGCATCTTTGCTACTCCCGTCGCCCGCAGGCTGGCGCAGGAGAAGGGCATCGCTCTCAACAAGATCAAGGGCTCTGGTCCCGACGGTCGCATCATCAAGGTTGACGTCGAGAACTACAAGCCCGAGGCTGCCCCCGCTGCCTCTGCACCTGCCCCTGCTAAGGAGGCTTCTTCCGCTGCCCCCTCCAAGTCGAGCGGCTCTTCTGCTCCCGCTCCTGCTGCTTCCAGCCAGGGTGGTGACTACACTGATATTCCCGTCTCCAACATGCGCCGCACCATCGCTGCCCGTCTCGCCGAGTCTAAGTCGACCATTCCTCACTACTACGTCAGCATCGACGTCGAGATGGACAAGGTCCTCAAGCTTCGTGAAGTCTTCAACAAGGCCGCTTCCGAGAAGGCTGGTAAGGACCTTGAGAAGGCCAAGGCTGCTAAGCTCAGCGTCGGTGACTTCATCACCAAGGCTGCTGGTGTTGCGCTCAAGGAGGTTCCCGAAGTCAACTCGGCCTGGTACGGCGACTTCATCCGCCAGCACAACAAGGCCGATATCTCCATTGCTGTCTCCACCCCCACCGGTCTCATTACCCCCATCGTCAAGGACGTCGGAGGATCCGGTCTTGCTACCATCTCGGCCAACACCAAGCAGCTCGCTGCCAAGGCGCGTGCCGGCAAGCTCTCTCCTCAGGAATATCAGGGTGGATCCTTCACCATCTCCAACATGGGCATGTTTGGCATCACTCACTTTACCGCCATCATCAACCCTCCTCAGAGCTGCATTCTCGCTATCGGCGGTACCGAGGCTCGTCTCGTACCCGACGCAGAGAGCGAGCAGGGCTTCCGCAAGGCTATGGTGATGCAGGCTACCATTTCGGCCGACCACCGCACGGTTGACGGCGCTACTGCCGCCAAGTGGATGAAGGCCTTCAAGGATGCGCTGGAGAACCCTCTCAGCTTCATGCTCTAAGCGTGAAAGCATCGATCAAAAACGCTGCGAGATGCGACTGCTCGACTGCTCGACTGCTAGCAAGCAAGCATTCCCGCACAGCACACCACTCTCTACTGATAGCGAACAAAGCAGATAGGCTTCCACGTTTGCATACCCTTTCTTCTTTCTGTACAAAATATTGATCTGTTCATGCCATATACTTTTCCAGCATCACGCAAAGGGCCATCGGCGTGACACTCGACCTAAGCTGAACGCAGGGCAGTCATCTGGTTGATCAATCGAGCCGAGGTCATTAAAACCCGATGTGATAGCTGAGGTGAAGGTCCAGGATGGTCTGAGATCATTTCTGCATCGGGTCTACAACACGATCAGATCCTTTTGAATCAGATCCGATACGGACAAATGGCAATGTACACCGGATTCGGGCTCGCTTGCGGTGCCGACCGTCACAGACACGGTACAGCATCATAACTACGTAGGCGCTGTCCAACCAGATTGACAATGAGCGGCCAGGCTTGAGGGAATGTTGAAAGGGAATAAGTGTGGTGGAAAAATGACGTCGGAATTTTGGCGCAGGGTGGAGGCTGAGACGTTCAAAAATGCATAGCTAATCCACTCGCCAGCCCTGTCACGTACCGCAACAATGATCCCCCGGGGAACCGCTTCCAGCGTCGGTAGCATGTACGAATGCAGCGGACAATATGTAGCCTGTCCAGCTCGCATTGTGGATCTTGGACGACATGCAGCAAAGTGATGGCATCAGGTGACGAGGTTTCACGTAAGACGTTGCCCGTATGGCCACGCGAATGCCGCGCTTTGTTTGGCTTCACTTGCTTGCCAATCACCCAACCTCGCTTGTAACGCTGTTCAGGGTCTCAGAATGAAAAGAGATGAATCAGACTCCACACGTCAATCATTGACCCTCTCTCGACAGCGAGAGAACCGAGGCATCATCGTACACTTCGCGATTGGTTATGGCGTAAAGTAGCGTGACCTACCTTTGATGAGATGAGAGCAGAGAGAAGGAATGACGGACGTCGGCGGCGCCAACAGTGTCGGTGTCGGGATTCTGACAGCAAGAATGAATCAGATCTTATCAAATCTTTCGTTTTCCCCCACCCCCCGGATCCACATCCCCGTTTGTTCGATGAATCGTGCTTGTCATGAGCCTTGCAGCAGCTATGAGCGGTCTGACAAGAGACCCTGGCGGTAAAGATGTTTGGATCGTCCTCCACCTTGTGCTGTGTTATGACCGCTTGATTTGCTAGGCCACAGTGCCCAAGACGTACTCCGTGCTCGTCCAGTGCTGTGTTGTGTGACGGGCGGTCAAGCAGATCTGCTTCGGCTTGCCTTTCGGTCTGTTGTGTTTGCATATAAGGATCTCCTTTCCTCGTCAGAAGAATATCGTCCTCCATCAAACCCCTTCCATATTCTAGCCTAAGCTCTAAACAAATCAGCAACCATGCCTTCTGCCGACAAATACACCGACCCTAAGGTAAGTCTACATGACCGCATGGCTACAACTGCTTCGCTGCAACCTTCATAGAAGCTAACCATACTCCCTATCACCCATTCCCTTGCCTCCCCAGCTCCGTGACCAGGTCAAGAAGGAGATCCAAGAGTCCGACAAGGGAGGTGCTCCCGGCCAATGGTCTGCGCGTAAAGCCCAATTCATGGCGCAAGAGTACAAGAAGCGCGGTGGAGGCTACAACGACGACGGCAACAAGGACAGCAACAAGGACGAATCGCAAAAGAACCTGTCTAAATGGGGCGATGAAGAGTGGCAGACCAAAGACGGTTCTGGTAACGCCAAGCAAGAGGATGGTAGTCGCAAGCGATACTTGCCCAAGAAGGCATGGGAGAACATGTCGGAAGAGGAGAAGAAGAAGACAGATGACCAGAAGCAGAAGCAGAGCAAGCAGGGAAAGCAGTTCGTAGCCAACACGGACCAGGCTAAGAACTCGCGTAAGCAGGTTTCGGAGGGTAAGAACGGTAAGAAGGATGACGACGAGGGAGAGGAGGAGGAGGACGACGAGGACTACGAGGAGGATCAGGATGACGATGAGGAGGATGATGGCGAGGAAGAGGAGGAGAGCAAGGACAACGGTAAGAAGGGCCAGTCCAAGTCTCAAGCCCAAGCTAACGGCAAGAAGGGCCAATCTAAGTCCGAAGCTCAAGCAAACGGGAAGAAGGGTCAGTCCAAGTCCGAGGCCCAGTCCAACGGCAAAAAGGGTCAGTCCAAGTCCGAGGCTCAAGCCAACGGCAAGAAGGGTGGTGCTCAGAACAAGTCGCAAGCCAACGGCAAGCAGAGTGGTGGCAAGCAGGGCAGTGCCAAGCAGAACGCAAAGAAGGATGACAACGACGAGGAGGAAGAAAACGACGACGACGACGACGACGACGATGACGAAGAGGAAGATGAGGACGAGGCCGAGTACCAGGACGACGGCGAAGACGATGCCGAGGAGGCCGCCGAGGAGGAGGAGAACGACGAGGAAGAGGGTGATGACGACGACGAGGAACCTCAAGCCGGCGACAAGCGCAGCAACGGTACCCAGCAGAAGCAGCAACAGCAGAAGAAGCAGAAGACTGGCAAGGGTAAGAGCAAGTAAGCTCTTCAGCCATAGCTTGTTTCTCTCGCTCGTTTCATCGCACGCTCTCTGTCTCTCCCCTCTCGTCGCCGTTCCTCTTGCTCTTGCCCGCTCTTATCAGTTTTTCCCTTTCCATGTTCCCACTCGCACACGCTCTCTTCTCATAGTATACCATACACGATGTACCTTATGTTCGTGATCGTCAATCTCTAATGCATCGTCTCAGTTCCTCGAATGGCGCCTGTGCATCTTTGGTGAGCACTGCTCAGCAGCTCAGGAAATTGAAACACGCGACGCCAGACGCCTGCGCTCCCACCAGCATGCCGCAAGCTAGCCTGAGGGGTATATTCCCGCGTCCATTCGACGTGGTGTTTCGACGGCAACTTGGTAATAGGGAAAGTCCATGATGGGAGGATAAAAGCCAGAGTACTCCCAATCGATAATAGCATTGATCGTGTTGGTTTCGGGATTCACTATGACATTCGAACCAGTCAGGTCTCCGTGGCACAAAGGGTATGCGATGTCGGAACCAGCCGGCACGGGTGGTATGGGTTCTCTAGAGGCTGATGCATAAACCATGGGATGTAGACATAAAAGGCCTGCAAAGCCCGTTGCTTCGCCTCTCGTGATCTCTCTCATCTCGAGCACCGTATCATCAAGTTGCCTGGACACCTCTGCTCTGGATTGCTGCTCGGGGAGACTCCGCATTTGTATGCCAGGGACTGTGCCAGTCGCCAGCGCAACGGTCTGGCCATCATCATGATATGCAAGCACCGTTGGGACAGGGATACGAGTATTCCGGGACATAAAAGCGATTGCTGCGGCTTCGTTTCTCAGCCTGGCCGCACATTGGCGAGCTAGAAGCTCGGGGTTCTCTACATTGGGTCGCATCTCTTCGGGGCGCAGTGACTGCTTTGCGAACGCGCTGCGATGGTTGATGGATGTTTTAAAGTACTTCTTATCTGTACTTCTAATGAAGGGTCTTGGGCCAACCCATGCCGGCCCGTCGTCTATTATGATCGGACTGCTGGAATCCATGTCCATCAATATCGGTATACTCGAAGCCTGAAAAGAATATCTGAGAATGTTGTCATATGCACAGCAAGTTGCATGGCAGAGGCGTCTTCGTCTTTAGTGATGAGCGCAGAGGCAAGCTATTGGACGTGACAGGTCCCGATCACAATTTCCAACGCCAAGTGTGAGTGGGACCTGAGTGCAACGCGAAACGCTGTGTGTGACAGAAAGACGAGCGCGACTCAGCAGTCAGGCGGTCAAGCTAGATGCGGCGACTTGTGTGGTGCCAAGTTGGCTCTCTGGAGAAAGATAGAGATAAAACGTAAAAAGGCATCGCGACGAGGCCAAGTGGGGCACCAGCGCAGTGTCGAGTCTCACTTGAAAATGAAAGTCGAAGCGAGAGCGTGACTCTGTAGAAAGGTCAGGCCAAACTGCGCGCTTTGGAGCCAAGGCCTGTACAGAGTGTCGCTGCTTTCTGCCTCTCTTTTCCGCTGCTGGCTGGCTCTTGGGTGTGGTTGCTGTCGACATGAACCTCTAAAAGAGGCGGCAGCACACCGCGACATGGCGAATTTGAGGTTTTTGGAGACGAGCCATCGTCGCTCTTCGCCTCTCTCTCTCTTGCCATTTGGGCGTTCATGAGTGTGCCCATCCTCTCGCCCTCATCGCTTTCCTCTTTCTCCAGCCTACCTCCGTTCCTACTCTCCTCCTCCCCACCGCATCGCCGCGTCGCTACTCTGGACGGAACGTATCGTAACTTCTTTTCTCCCGACTACCATCACAATCGTCGACACCACGTACACCACTCACGTTGTCGCTGCCAAGTCGTCCGCTCCCTACACCTACATTCGCTGTCCATTCCGTCAACTGACTTACAGCGCGCGACTCTTACGACTCAGCACTTAGCGCTCTCTAGTTCGAGAGAGTTTATCGTCCACTTCTTGATCATACAGCCCCGTCTCTGGTCCATCGTCACTGTATCTTCGTTGATACACGAGTTCCTCAGTTCCCCGCCTCTTATCGACATCAACCTCGGAGATCACTCGCTCTTCGCCTGCCTTCTCTGTACTTGTGCCTGACAACATCCATCCATCCGCTCATCCATTTTCGCGCTCAGCCCAGCGAAACACCGTTCTTGTCTCTCTTTGGTGCTTGTTTCGATCGTCCGCCATCACAGCCGTCGTACGGAAGCATCCATCCGCTTCGGATCGCCATTCGCGATCATCTCATCATCGACACGGTATTACTATCTTGCCCTCATCATATCACCGTCATTCTCTTGCAGTCTGGCCGCATCCATCCGTGCTCGCCTCTAATCCGCCGTCAAAGCCATCAGGCCCCTTGGTTGTCCGCCATCGATCGTGATTAGGTTCGCATATCGCCCTCCTGCAAGGACGGCTTCTTGAATGCGAGGCACCCTCGAATCATTCATTGCGAGCAATAGCAACTGTAGATGCTGTGCTTGAATCCTTATTGCCAACACCGACTCGCATAAGGGTAGTGTCAGCACAGTCCATCCGTATCACGGCCAACGGCCACCGGCTCACCCGATATCAGCAGCACGCCTGCTGGCGTCCACTCCTTTACAACCAGCATGGCACCACTCTGCACCTCGGAGGAGGTCAACCTCCTCGTATATCACTACCTCAAGGAATCCGGTTTCCACCACGCATCCTTCTCTTTGCGGCATGAATCACGTCTCGATGACTACCCTTTGTCAAAGGAAGCTATTGTAGAGCCAGGGCAGCTCGTTCGATTCCTCCAAAAGGGTCTCCTCTACGCCTCTGTTGAAGCACACGTCCAAGACGACGGCACGGAGAGGCCATGCTCAACCGCCCTCCACTTGGTAGGACCTGCCCATGTTTGCGACGGCAAACCTCGATCAATACCACCGCCAGCCAGCCCGACACGCCTTTCGCCTGAGCCAGATCCGTTTGCAGCGCAGCAACCACGACCCGAACACAAGGAAGCAGCAACGCAAACACCCGCAGTCCCAAAACCCACAGTCAAGGCCGTCAATGGCGTGCACGCCAACAGCAGCAGTAGCAGCACCAGCGGCACCAAGGCAGCAGCGTCAACAGCTGTGCGCAGCGCCGACCCTCAGGATCGCTCATCGAAAGTCGCGTCCTCATCCAAGAAGAAGCTCGAAGATGTAGCTGAGGACGACGATGCAGCCTCCTCCACATCCAAGCCCAAGGATGCCAAGCGCAAGGCCTCGACTTCGGTCATCTCCGAAGCTGACCGCGAAGACAAGCGTGTGCGCAGGAACGAGACCAGTGCCAAGGCGGATGACGCTGGCGCGTCCGCACTGTCGCGCGAAGCCGGCGAGTTTGCATCGTCTCGGAAGGATCGCCGCAACGGAGACGCGCTTTCACGGTCCGCATCTCCAGCAGCGGAAAAGAAGCATGTCAGTGAACAGCGTAGCAAGGACAAGGACACCAGCAGCAGCAGCGGCAGTAAGAAGAAGAAAGGTGGAAAGTCGGCAGCAGGAGAGAACGGCGAAGGCAACAAGAAGAGCGGCGAGAAGCAGTCCACATCACGCAGCAAAGATCCAAAAGCACCGATTCCACAACCCAAGGGCAACAACTTTGTGGAAGATGGCCAGATCACAACGCTCGCTGGACATACGGGAGAGGTCTTCATCTCGGCATGGAATCCAACGGTACCTAACATGTTGGCATCAGGTGGTGGCGATGCGACTGTCCGCATCTGGGAAGTGCCAGACAAGGCGGGCGAAGCGACAGATGCTCCTACCATTTGCAAGCACCTCCCAGCCGCACAGAGCAAGGACATCTCGACACTGGACTGGAATCCGGATGGAACGCTACTCGCTTCCGGCTCGTACGATGGTATTGTTCGTCTCTGGACCCCGCAGGGTGATCTTCACCTTGTGATGTCCATGCATCAGGGCCCTGTCCTCAGCGTACGATGGAATCGCAAGGGCACCATGCTTCTCACCGGCAGTGCAGATGGTACCATCATCGTCTGGGACTTGAACAGCGGCAAACCGCGGTACACATTCCCTCTCCACAGTGACAGTGTCCTGGATGTCGAGTGGCTGTCCACTGCCGACGGCTCGCTCAAGCCCAAGTCGACCTCAGATCTACCGCCCCCCATGCCGCATGGTCTCAGCCCGTCGGTCGCAGACACCTACTTTGCCACGTGCTCGGCGGACAACAGCATCAACCTGTGCAAGCTTGGCGAGCCCAAGCCAGTCAAGTCCTTCAAGGGACACACCGATGAGGTCAATGCTATCCGTTTCGACCCTTCGCAGACGCTTTTGGCTTCAGTGTCGGACGACATGACCGCCAAGATCTGGGCGCTAGACATTGGCGGCAGCGGATCAAGTGGAGCAGCTGCAGGTGCGGCAGGGTCGACAGGGGACAACCTGCGAAAGAGGGCATCGCAGCGTCGTGGTGGAAGTGCCCATCTCGAAGGAATGGATGTAGATGAAGATACACCGCAGCGTCCCTCGGAGGACAAGGATGGTGACCGCGAACGCGAGAAGGATCGCTCCACTCCTGGCTCTGTGGGTGGTAACACAGCACAAGCGTCTGGTTTGGCATCCGCAACAAAGGAGCGCGCCTCGCCAGCACCAGGAAGCAATGGTCAGTCAGGTGCTTCTCATAGCCACAGCAATTCGTCCAGCCTCCTCGCCACCACGGCCAAGGGTCCTAACAAGGGCCTTCGCCTTACCCTCGCCGGCCACACCAAAGAGCTCTATGCTCTGGCCTGGTGCCCTTCCGGTCCCGGCTCTGCCAACCCTGATCAGCCCAGGATGCTGGCCACCAGCTCGTTTGACTGGACGGCCAGGCTCTGGAATGCCGACAATGGCGATTGCCTGCGGGTCATTGACGCGCACGAAGACAATGTCTACACTTTGCGTTTCAGCCCTTGCGCACGCTATCTCGCTACTGGTGGTATCGACAAGAAGGTCCTCATCTCGCGAGTCGACAATGGCGCGCTGGTGCAGCAGTATCTCGGCGGTGGCGCCATCTTTGACATTGCTTGGAAGGACATGCAGGACACGATCGAGACCAAGCAGGAGGAAGGCGAGAAGAGCGAGGACGCTGCGGACAAGCCACGAGCACTGGCCAAGCGTCACCAGCTCGCGATCTCGCAGGCTGACCGAAAGTTGACTGTGCTCAACCTCGCGGATCTGGATGCGGTCAAATCGACTGCCAGCTTCAAGGCTCCTCCGCCTGTGGAACCAAAGGCAGAGACTGGCGCTGAAAAGCCTCCTAAGAAGCAGGCCAGAGGTGGTGTCTAGAACTGCAGCGCGCGTCAACCGGAAGTTGCGCAGGTTCTGGCACGTCGCGATAAGCATCTCCCACAAATGCGTCGGTGCAATACTGTTGGATTGTCGGCTTCAGCCAATTTCGCAAGTGTACGCCTCACCACGCCCGGCTACATCAATGCTCACCCGCGACGAATTGCAGCCAGTGGTAAACTGTGGTAGTGTAGTAGCAGTAGAACACGAGTCACATGTGTCTTATCAGTCAAAGAACAACAACGAACAAACGTTCGATATGTATCATTATCAGAAGTCTCAGGGAACATTATTGCCTTATACCATCCTTTGCAATGATCCGAAACGTGTGTGCCCGAAAGATCATCCATGAAGGCAGTATCGTTACCTAGATGGAGTCGAGTTGGGTTGTCTCGGCTCATCTGAGGAACACATTCGTTGCTGCAGAGTGAAGCCGCGTGAAGTCAGCGAGCAGTCGAGGCGCAGATCTCCAAATTCTCGCCCAAGGTCTTGTTGGCCTAGCGCAGAGGCGAAGAAGTGCGTCTATCGGCTGATTAGCCCTGGAAACTGTTCGATGACAGCCCGATAAACCGGCGAAACCAAGCCTCAGCAAGCTTCGGCCGGGCTTACACGTGACGCGTGGACAAATGCTATTATTGTGTAAAGAGTCCGCGCAGAAAGGCTATTGAGGCCGCAGGTTTTGAAGCTGTCTTGCTTTTGGAAATACTAATTTCGTATTCAACATTCACAGTGGCTGCTCTACTGCTGCAAAATCGGCTTGCGGAAGCTGAGCGAAGTGAGAGCTGCAGAATCAAGACAGGCCAAGACTTGATTCGCAGTCAATGAATTGAGGCAAGGCAGGCCAGAACGAGCTGCAGCCAACTTTTGGAGCCAATTCGAGCCACAGAGAGCCAGACTGGAAGCCAGTTGAGCGAGCGCGTCAGTCAGCCAGTTAGTTTGCAAGAGCTTCAGTGATCCAGGTCCGTTCATCGTCGGCTGCGAGAGTGAGCGAGAAGCTCAGCCAGACAGCCAGGCGGCCAGGCTAGCATCCGAGTTTGACATCATTCAACCTCTGCCACTTCCACCAACCACCCCTTCAAGACCACCTCATCACCTTTTTGTCTCTTTGTTCCTTCGTTGAACAAAAGCATCTTCGACACACACATCCAACATGTCTGCCAAGGTCGGAATTCCCAGTGAGTTTCGCTGTGACCGATACAGCGACGCGCGCAACTCTCCTCGATCTCCTCGAACGACAATGGCTATGGACGATGGCGACGACGATGATGATCATACCGACAGCATCAGCGACCAGAACGACGATCAGTAGCAATCAGATGATGTTGCAGCAGACGTGGCGATTCAGCATGACAGGATGAATGATGTATTTGCAGGTATCAGCAGGAGGCAACAGCATGGTCAAACGTCAAGGATGCAGTCAGCATGGCGTATTACGGATTTCGCAACCTTGTTGATGGATACAGGACGGTATACGAGACAAGCAGGCAGCATCATGCAGTCAGTGTTACCGATTTGTTGCACGAGAGGACAGACATAGAGATCATCGAAATCGCGGCAGAGTTGGTTGGGAATACGTTGGAGACAGCATCACCCAGGACGCAGACATCAGCATCATCGAGTATATCGTCACAGCAAGAACGTCGCAGCAACACCGTCATCGTCTCCCATACAGCCATTGCCGCCGTTGATCAGAGAGAGAGCCGCCGTCGCACATTTTCTACCTGCACCAACAGAATCGATTTACTGACTCTTGCCTTCACCTCTCGCCAATGTTCACGCATCCCTTTTCAACCTTTGCAGAGGACGTCGCTGCCGTCGCCGCTCCCCAGGTCGGCGGTGTCCGCCTTTTCGGAAAGTGGGAGTAAGTATCTTGACGCACAAGTCACGTTCGACACAAAGAGACAAAAGCAGTCCGCTTCAATTCGCACGCACGATGGAATATGGAAGCAGCATGGAAATGGAGTCGGACTGGACAACAAGACCAGCGAAGTCTTGGCTAGCATCAAGCGAGGAGCGGGAGCATGGTCATTCCAGATAGCCGGTTCCAATACGTTGAAAGGAACAGCCTCTTGTGATGGCACAGTGCGCAGTTCATTGGCTCAGAGTTTGGAATAGATCATCAAATTGGAGCATCGCACTTAGGCGTCGCTGCGGCTCTGCTTTTGTCGTCTTGTCGTCTTTCAGATTACCGCCAGCAACCGAATTGTAGACTGACCATTTCTCGCACCTCTCTATCTCCGTCTTTTACTCACCACAGCGCCCAAGAGGTCGAAGTTAAGGACATCTCCTTGACCGACTACATTGCTCTCCGCAATGCCGTCTACACCCCTCACACTGCCGGTCGTTACCAGACCAAGGCTTTCCGCAAGGCCCAGACCCCCATTGTTGAGCGTCTCGTCAACTCGCTCATGATGCACGGCCGCAACAACGGCAAGAAGCTCATGGCCGTCCGCATCGTCGCCCACGCTTTCGAGATCATCAACCTCCTCACTGACGCCAACCCCATCCAGATCCTCGTTGACGCCATCATCAACACCGGTCCCCGTGAAGACTCCACCCGTATCGGCTCGGCTGGTACCGTCCGCCGACAGGCCGTCGATGTTTCGCCTCTCCGCCGTGTCAACACCGCCATCACTCTCCTTACCACCGGTACCCGCGAGTCGGCTTTCCGCAACGTCAAGTCGATCGCTGAGTGCCTCGCTGATGAGCTCATCAACGCCGCCAAGGGATCTTCCAACTCGTACGCCATCAAGAAGCGTGACGAGATGGAGCGTGTTGCCAAGTCGAACCGTTAAACGGTTTTCAGCCTGCTCTTTGCTGGTGCGTCGACAGCGCAGCGGTGCACGCCTCTTTGTACGGTCACAACCTTTTCGGGATTCCTTTTGTACTTTTTCTTCATGCGGCGATGAAGAGATTTGCATTTGCTGTAACAAGCTGTCTGGTCGGCGTCGCGTCCGTCCAATCCGTTGGTGGAAGGTGTCGAGCGGCTTCTGATCTGTGGAAGCTCTGACATTTGCTATCAACGACTCACATTTCTACCCTCCTTCCTATCTTTCCCCCTATTTCATGCTAGCTCGTCTTCCAACGGACGAGCGTTCCACGATCAAAAAGGTCGATTCGGTTTGCCTTGTATACCAAATGACCAAAAGGACTTGTCTTGTTCAACCCGGCAAGCTCGTCCTCCGCATCTCACTTTTCCTTGTGTCCGCAAGCAGTAGATTTAAGCTGTTTGTTTGTCATACTCCTGTTTCTCCACAAAAGAATCACACACACCACATATCGCAGCATCAGAAGGCTCACAAAGAGTCCGCAGCAATTCTCATACACTATCATGTTCCAAAAACATCGTTTGTCTGTGCTCTGATTGTGATCATCTTTGAGTCTGGGTCCACTGGTTCCACATGAGTTTGACCTCGGCGCAATAGTTGAGAAATCATTTAAACTTTCTCAGTGTTGCCCACTGTCACGATCGGGAGGTCCGATAACCAACTTTCATCGAATTGCTCATAGACGTGGAATCACAGTCGGTGATCAACGAGGTCTCATGGGTAAGATGCTGCCAAGGCGGACGAGACAAGATTGAGAGTTGTGAAGGTCAATGAAAGTCATTGAGTGATGCAATGGTTGATGAGAGCTTTGTATTGTGTAGCGGGAGCAAGTGAGGCGAAGCCAGGCTGTACGCGTCGCGCCCTGGAATGCCATTTGAAGATGGTTCCAGGGTCTGGCAGTGCAGCGTGGCCAGCGCGTAAGAAAAGTGACTTGGCGGGAATCGGGCTTTCCGGTTGTGAGAGCAACACTTTGTGGCTCAGCATTCTCTATTGTTCCTCTGAAAGTAGCATACAGCTCGGCCATTCCTCGACCGACCCGACGACCACGCCAAGCCAATCATCATAGAAAGAGATGCTGAAACAAATTACGCCTCAGTGAAGCACGACATGAAGCCAGCAGCAAGCACCTACGGAACACCACGATTGACACGATGAGCCAGCAGGACGTCGACCTCGAATTCGAGAAAGCGTACCAGCGCCTCTTTGGATCCTCCTCGACTCCGCCAGGCGATACGAACGTTGGCAATTCATCGGGTCATGCAGCACACACTGAGCTCTCCAGAGCACCCCATCAGGCCACCTATCAGAGGGCAACCCCGGGACCCTCCTCGTCGCGGTCGGTCGAACGACAGCATTCAGGCCGTAAAGATGCAGCCTTGCACTCTTTACTACGGAAGCCATCTGAGCTCAAAGCTCCAACATCAGCGAGGATCGCGCGATCGTCATATCCGGACAATGCCGCCCAGCGTATGCGCCCTCCACAGCCAAGATCCTCTCTGTCAGGCTTAGAAGCTTTGGTTCGACACGGACCATCTGCCGCTTCTAAGGGCAAAGCTCGCGCGGGCTCATACATTGAGCCTGAGGATCATACACGCAATGATCAGCGAAGCGCGCGTAGTCCGGTCGTGCCGGCTGCAGCAGTACAGCATACAAGCGCCCCACCTCAGGAAGGAAGCATTGTTTACTATCCATACCCTCAACCGCAAGCGCCGTATCAAGTGCCAGGAACGGTGATGACATCGATGCCTAATCAGGCCATGACGTGGACTCAGCCTATCATGCCAGCCGGTCCCGTGGCGACTCTGACGTACCCGGGCTTCAGCACCTCTATCACCTTCTCGCAGCCTCAATTCTTTGCACCTCCACCACCTCAGATTCAGTCGGCTGTCAGCCCGGTGCCGACCGATACCTGGCAGAATGCTCCGGCTTCTTTGCAATCATATACCCAACAGCCAGCAAGCCCTTCGCCCGCAGGCGCGCATACAGCTTCGCATCACCATCCCGAACAGGAAAGACCCAAGCCGGCCAGAAAGCCAAAGGCTGCGAAGAAACGAGCCTCGACGTCCTCACATCCGTACAGGGAAGATGATGGACGATATACCGACATCTCCAGGACAGCTCAGACAGAAGCTGTGCGGAAACAGCGAGACTCAGCTTCAGGTCTCGAGCCAAGATCTGACGAAGAAATGGGAGAGGAGCGGCCGAAGCCCTTTGCCGGTCTATCACCGCAGACGCAAGCCAAGATGTACATTCAAAGTCTCGGTATCAGGAAACACGGAGGCAGGCGACCAAAGCTGGATTCAGTAGCAAAGACTGATTCCAAGTCGCGCAAGACTTGGAAGCCAGTATTTGATCAAGATGGTGTACGTGTACCAAAGAAGCGAGGTCGTCCACCACGCATAGCGAAACTCAGTCCGGAAGATGAGACGCCCTTGCCTGGCGCCATAGAGGAAGCCGTACAAGTCAAGACGGAGGTCCAAGAAGTGGTGATCCCCGCTCAGGCTGCTGCCGCTCCACAGTCGACGGGCGCTTTTGACGGTTGCCTTCCTTTATCCGAGAGTGCAGGTCCACCTTACAACCTAGAAACGCATACGATGTTTGTGCTTTCTGCGCGACGATTGCGCTGGCTTGCGCGCCTCGCTATCGTCAAAGCGGTACCGGAGGCAGAATCCGAACGGGTCGGTCTGCTAACTTTGGACGGTGTTGCAACATGGGCAAGATGGAGCAATTCTATCGCTGCACGTCTGCAGGGGCTTGTCGCGAACCCCGCGACTGCTCTCTCCGTCTTGGAAGCCATGCCGAGTCAATCCGCACCGTCCTCTGCACCGTCTCAAAGTCAGGCCGATCCAGCAGGGCTCTTTCCTCGCGATACCAGACGAGCCTACGTTGCGATGCGTAAACAGCTGCACTCCGCCGCTCGAACGGTAACTGAGCGCATCTGCATCCGACGCCTTTTGCGGTACGTTACGAAAACCGCGTCCAAACTCGAAAGCATGACATCGAAGGAAGTGCTCAAGGCGTATCTACGAAAGAAGCATCGTTCGGCCAAGCTTGCTAAGCATATGCTGCGGTTCTCTCGTCCAGCATCGTTGGACGCCAGGAAGATGTGGATTGTTTGGGCTCGAGCGGCTCACGCTAAAGCTGCGGCAGGGAAGGGCTTGGCGGGCGAGCAGGACAAGGAGAAGCAGAGGAGAGTATCCTTCGCTCCATCTACAACGATGGATTCGAATATCGCACAGCCAATCTCACCACTGCGACAAGACGTGCCAAGGATCAAGCTTGAACCAGTGTCTCCATCTGCTCAGCGTGTCTTGCTGAACTCTCGATCAGAAATGACAACTTCGCTGGAGACAGGTGTGCAGGTGAAAGCAGAACCTAACTTGGAAGGCGTCATTACACCGCCGCTCCCTGGCTCGCCGGTTGTGAATGCTGTCACCGCTTCAGGCGAAACGGTTGGTGACGTTGAGGTAGGACCTAAGACCCGAGAAAGTGGCCAAGAAAAGCGACCACCGCTGTTCCTGCGACGGAACTTTCGACTCTACCGCTTGGTCGGATTGTCGGGTCTTCCGCTGTCGTGAACTTTTGTTGGCAGATGCGATCTTAGTCCTTGCCATCTCATCAACAGCCACACTTGCACACACACACACACACACAGAGATCGACGAATACTTCCAGAACAACTTTGACATGTTCGCGAACCCCACAATATTCCTCGTCCGTTGGATGTTCAAATGTTAGCCTTGACCTTACCTTCGTTCTTGAGCTCCCTCAGGAGACCCATGACGCTGACCGCGTCTCCTTCCTTGGCACCGTGCTTTTCTACCGCTTTTTGAACGATTGGGTCTCGGGTACGCATGAAAGGGTTGTGATTCTTTTCGTCTCCGATGGTGTAGATGCCGGTTGTTTGGCCGTTGTTCTTGCCCTCTTTAAGATCTTGAACGAGCTTTGAAATGGCTGATTCGGTAGAGGGTAGGATGGCGGCGCTAAAAGCTACGTTGGCTTTGGTGTATTCGTGACCGCAGTAAACAATCGTTTCCTCTGGGAGGGTGGAGAGTTTGTCCATTGCAGCGAGCATTTCCTGGGGGGTACCTTCGAAGAATCTTCCACAACCGGAGATGAAGAGTGTGTCTCCCGTAAAGACTCCCTTTTTGCCGGTATCTTTGTCAGAAACGTAGTAGCAAATGTGGTCCTGTGTATGGCAAGGAGTTGCCAAACACTTAATCTCCACCCCCTCTAGAAGGTCATTCACTTCATCGCCCGCTCCCACCTTCTTACTCAGCTTCGGAATCTGATCACTACCCCCAAAAACCGGTCGACCAGGATAAGCCGCAATAAACCCCTCATTCCCACCCGAATGATCATGATGATGATGCGTCGTCAACAACCCCACCACCTGCTCCTTCTTAATCCCTAACTTCTCCGCTGCAGCCGAAACCTTCGCTACGTCGTACGGATCCACAAAAACCGCCTTCCCATCCACCGAAGATTGCAAAATGTACGCATAGTTATCCTCCCTAACGGGAACCGGGTGAACCTTCATACTGCGCGATAGAGAGGTGGTGAAATTTCGATGGATACGGGGAAAAAGTGAAGAAGTCGTTGTGAAGCGTGTCGCAGGTAGAGTTGTGAGTATGCGCTTTGAGTGGATCATCAAGATGAGAGATCTGGTGATGATGGATGGTGAGGAAGGTGGTTGAAGGTGAGGCACACGACACACAAAGTCTCAAACGGTGAAAGGTCGAATGTCCGTGTGTCAGCTTGAGCTCGGGCCACCAAAGAATGCAAAGCTCGGCTGCATTGCCGCGTTCAGCCTCCACACCGATCTGAGCTCAATATCACCGATGAGAATATCGGGTTACTCGCACTCTTCGACATGTTCTCAGCTTCTGATTGACGCTCTCAGCCTGTCACTTCTCTTACACTGTCAGTATCATATGCTTTCTGAACGCTTTGTGAGGTGAACTGTAGCATCGATCAAGTGGGAATTGCCAAAAACATCGAGACTGGCTCTGCTAATATCACATGATTGTACACCCTCGCGCGTCGTCATCGTCATCATCATTGCCCTCCTCATCGCCTCCTCTGGCTCGGTTGCCAGCCACAAGCACGCGCGACCACCTTGGTGACCCACCTCGGATACTGCCTACTAGCATGTTTGTTGGTCTGAAGCCAGTGGACGACTCTCCACCTCCAGCCACTGTTGCTGTGGGTAGCCCGAGCGCCATAGCCACCGCATTACTGACTTTGTTGCGACCACCTTTCTGCTTATGAGCTGCAGCACGTTGTTCTGCTTTGCGCTTCTGCTTCAGATGTGCATCTACAAGTTGCCAGCCCCAGAAGCTCTTGACGACCGGCTTGAGGTCGTTGCATTCGTCGTGGCCTCGACCGCGCTCCCGGCCGTCGATCGAGCTTCGCTCTGAAGTTCCATGCACAAGAAGACCTTGTCGCTGCGCTGCTTGTGCTTCATTCATCGCAGAAGGCGATGAGGGTGCGATCGTAGCAGCGGGGATCGGCTCCGGATCGTCATAGCTGAAATGTCGGAAAGCATAGCCACGCGTACCTTGTCGCGGACGCACGCCTCCGTTTGCTCCATCGGCATGGTTCAGCTGCGAATAGGTGTCCTTTGAGAAAGATCGACAGTCGACCAGACTGAGGTAAGCGTTCTGTTCCTTACGATAACGTGCCAGCTGGACAAATTGGGTTGCAACCTCATCGTTGGCGTGCGTGTCGTCTAGCTCCAGGTGGACCAGGAAAGGACATCGTTTGATGAGAAGAAGCAGCGCTTCTGCCGTCAGGTGTTTGGCTGACGAAAGGATCAGGTGAGTGAGTCGAGTACCTGTCGCTGGGATCAACGCCGACACCGCTTCCTCGTCGTATGATCGCATTGCCTCCTCTGGCGCTGTAGATGGTGTCTCGTTCCCTTGCCTCCGACGGCTAGCAGATCGGCGCGCCATGTGCAGCAACGAGCCTCGGAGCCTTGCACCGTGCATTAAAGTATCTTCGTCCGGCACTGCCCGACCAAACGCCTCAGCATGCGATTCCGGAGGTGTGATAGCCGACAACACCGCGTCAGTAATCTGTGTCGCCCGCTCCACGTCAAGCTTCTGCAAGTGAGGTACAGTGGCAAACAGCTTGACGAGGCCCGCATCCTTGATTGCGGGCCCAACGTTAGCCAGCTCGAGCACTTCAAGATTGGGCACTGCATGTGCGAGTGAGATGCAGGCCCGGTCTGTCAATGCGCGGCACCCTGAGAGATTGAGTCTCTTCAGACAAGGGAAGGTTCGACGCACTACTTCGTCGTCTTGCTGGCTTCCGGCCTGACGAGGAGTCAATGTAACAAAGTAACCTTCTGGACTCCGATCAGCATGACCACTTCGAACGAGGGCCGCCACTGCGGCATCGTTGATGTCAGTGCAGTAGCTCAGATCTAAGACCTCCAGGTTGGGCCACTCCTTGCCCATCTGCTGCAGCGTGCTGGCTTCAAAGCCAGAGACGCCCGCAGCGTGCAGCTCGCGGAACTTGGAGGCAAGGTTGCGCTCGTTGAGGTCTGTTCGAACTTCGCGTTGCAGCCTCAAGGCGGAAGTTCTGTGAAGCATCAAGCTGACGTTTTTGCCGTCAATCATGGGACATCGACTGATGTCGAGCATCTCGAGGTTGCTATGACTTTCTGCGAGCCAGTAAAGTGTCATAGGGTCGACGCATCGTAGTCCCCCGAGTCTCACCCTTCTTAGCTTCGATGTACTTGAGATCAATGTGTTCAGCGCTTCCGTGGAGACTTGCTGACAGCCGATGAGATCTAGTTCCTCGAGTAGATATGCTCCGAAGCTGACGTCCCAATTTCGCAGAGAAAGCTGGAACTCGACCGGCCTGGGTTGCTGCGCTTCGGAAAGTGCCACGACTACGCTTGATTTCAAACCTGCGAGTCCCTGTAGAGCTAAGCGTCGCACGAAGGGACCGGCAGCCTTTGCAATCCTCATCATAGCATCTTCTGATATGTCAGGATATTTCGAGAAGTCGAGGCTTTGCCACAGCTGACCGTCTAGCACGTAGCCTTGCCAGGTACGCGACACACGGCTCAGACTTGCCAGCTCCCGGATACCTGCATCTACACCGTACCACCGTGTCTCGAATGCTCGTTTGCCCTGCCAGAGGCCGCTGTCCACTTCCTTCCGGTGTTCCTCGGCGTGCAGATCCACTAGACTCTTGAAGATCAACAGGACGACCTCGCGGGGGAGCTTTACGAACGGATCCGACTTCCGCTCCTCGATGTGGTGTGGTGAAATGAGGACAGGGCTACCGGAGGCAGCAACGTCCACGCCGGCTCTCGGGCTGCTATGTGCGGCTCTCAAGAGCGCGGGTCGGGAAATTGAGCTCGATTGGACACGTGCAGCGATGAGCATCTCTTGCGAGACTGGCGAAACTGTCTCGCGCACGATTGCGGCTGCGGATGATGAAGCGGGTATCTGCTCGAGCTGCTCTTCATGCTGCTCATCAACGACGATTGAATCAGGACGCGTGCGATCTCGTTCTCGATTTCTCGTCAAGAGCTCGCCGAGGCTTCTCAAGCTGACAGTACGGCTTCGGCTCTTTGGCGAGATGCTCGGAACCGTCGGTGTAGATGTTCCACTTCGATCCAACGAGTAGCCACAGGTGAAAAGGCCACCATTTGGCGCCGAACTGATGGTAGCACGACTCGGTGGACGTGATTCACCGCTATTGCGCCTCGATGGACTCGCGGAGGAGATGGCTGTTCGGAGAAGCGACGAAGCGGGGTCAACCCTACGGCAGCTTTGAGCGATTTGAGTGCTCGCTGCAGGTTCTGCGACTGACAAGGCTGCTGGGTGAGACCTTCTCGAACTTGAGTCGGCAATCAAAGGGCGAGAAATGGAGTCTTCACGCGAGCGTGGAGAAGGACCCATTCTGGCACCTTCTACGTAGGCTGTCGCAGCATAGTTCCGTATTTCGATGCGACGACGAGCATATTGCTGCGAGCGCGGAGCCAGGTCCGGGGCACTGTCACTCCTCATGAAGCGTAGACTTGCGTCCAAATGCGAGCGTGCCGCTGGAGGAGATGAAGCCGTCGAGAGATCTGGAGTCTGCGTGCCTTGGATACGACTTTGCAATGCTGGCGGAAGGTTGAGCCTCTTGGCAATGCGGCTAGATAAGAATCTGTTGGCAGCAGCTGCTCGAAAGGCTGATGTCTTTGACCGCGAGCTGCTGCTCGAAGGCTGCGGCAGGGGTGGGGTGTATTCTGGTGCCTCTTCATAGGAAGGGAGAGTCTCTGAGGGGTAGAGGGGAGGCGTAGAGATAGGATGAGCTCCGAGTCCGTCACCTGCAGGCTCGGCCTGGTTCGCAGACCCGTGTACTGTGGTGTTTGTCACGAGCAGGGTATCGATGGATCGCTCCAGGGCTTCTTCCGGGTGACCTTGCTTTGGCGACGGCTCAGCATCGATGGTCACTTCGAGAGCATTGTGATTCTCGTCATGAGCGCCATCAGGGGTTGCAGGCGCCTGTTGTAGCTTAGGACTGGCGGTCGGCGAGCCGAAGTGGAAGCTTGTAGCAGCTGTAGCATTGGAAGCGAGGGAGCTGGGTCCGAAGAAGTCGAACATGTTAGAGGATCCGACCGAGGATCGAGCTCTGGTATGGGATGGGCGACTGTCGCTGGGGTCATCGGTATCATCGAGCGACATTGCCTCATGCTTGTCATCCACGTAGTCATTAGAAGTGCGTGTCGTTGCCTCTACCCCGTTTGGGATGTTCATGGGCTCCGGTGTTCGTGAGGATCCTGCTGCGTTCGTATTGTATGGGTTCAAGATCTCGAACGATGGAGAGGAAGCATCGGAATCGTAGGCCCTCTTCTTCCCCTTGTCGTTGCTAGCAGGTGGGGCCTGCATAGTGCATGTGGACTGTTGAGGCTGCTTGTTATAAAGGTAAGAGATTGCTTGCTCTGCTTGTAACGGGCCGCGATGAATACTGCTGATTGTGTGATGCGCGGTGCCGTTTGAGCTGCGGTCAGGCTGACGATCAGCGAAGCGTCGTCCAATGTGTCAAGAGATGCTTTGATAGCTGGTGTCAATGATAGCTGCAACGTCGAGGATCAGCTGAGGAGCGGTTTAATCACTAGAACAATGTGGTGGAGAGGAAAGAGGCAGCAACGAGGGATCAAGTGTCACTTGCGGTTTCGGAATGAATAGGTGGGGAAGTCGAAGTGAAGCCAGGCTGACCGGCTCAAAAAGGACCAAGACAAGGGATAGCTATGGGAAGAAAGAGCGCAATTGCTCAGAGAGGCATGACTGACAGACTGGCGCAGCAAAGCACACAAGGTTCTGGCGCATGATGCAAAGCGCCCTTGATACCTTTGCTTCAGCTGTTAAAAATCACATTGTGCTTGAATGGCTTGGATGGCATCGTCGGCAATTCTTCCGACCAAAGGAAAGGGCGGGAGCAACCTAAGCTCTCCCGTCCTAATCAGCAAGAACAGCAGCACAGACTTTGCGCGTAGCCGAAGATTCACGATTCCCTAGATCGCATCACAGACCCTCGATTGTCCTCCACTCTCGCTAAAGTCACAGCATGGAATCACACGAGCAAATGCTAACTTAGCACTTTGTTCATTATACCTCTCTCTCTCACGAGAAGCTCAGCAAATCATGGTCTATGAGCTGCTTTCGGCAGATCCGCTTTGGCTGCATAAGACGCCTTGCTAGGGACGAAGGGGAAGTCACAAGTGTTGAGAAGAAAGGTGAAGAATGCCAAGCTTGTTCCAAGGCTTCTGCAGCATCTCCTCCGCGCTTTCTCAATCGGAGTTGAGTGTCATCCCGGCCAACTCTTTTTCTTGTACTCTCTCTCCCACTTTTTCGTTCACACAATGAAGTCTGCCGTTGCCAGACACTCAGCCAGACGTGAGTGACAGAGGGCAATTGAGTGACGCAAAGCTGGCTAAGCTCCCGGGTCCAGTTCTCAGAAATATGCGCTATGGTCGTATCGTGGCCACGCTAGCTGCCGCACTCATCTTCTCCCAGGTCTTTCCTTCCAGCATGGCTGTATGCGTCCTGTCGGGTAATCCGAAAAGCTTTCAGAGGAAATCGATCAGCGTGGAAGCGCGCAACACGGACCGAATGTCCGCTTCCTTTCGTCTGACAACCATCGAGATGCGGCACTGAGGCACGGCCTAATGGACAAAGGCAGGGTCAGCCGGCTCCCAACTTCGGCTGTGTGACTTTTTTTGATGCAATTGATCAGCTCCGATGCTCACTTTGAACCCTGAATTTGCTCGTTTGCGGGCGGGCCAGTCACTCTTTTGCTCTCTCAACCGTCAAAGCATTTTAGCGAAATTACTGTTAAGAGATCAGAAGGTGGCTTTCACCTTCTCTTGTGAGCCGACTGCGCAGGCTCTAAGATCTCTAAGCGCCGCTGACCGTGACGACCAGAAAGCTTGCAGCGCAAATCCGTGTGACTGTTGCCGTTCATCACCATGAGCCAGCTTTGACTAATTAGAGGTTTTGACATAACATCCTTGCAACCGCTGAAGTCCTCTCGCTATGATCAGAATCTACAGTGATGAAAGATCACAATCGTGTTCGAAGATTGTTGATCTCGCAGTGAGGCACTCTCATCGTGCCCTACTTCTGCAATGCATGCACGTCCAGAAGCAGGGTCTAATTTTGACGTGACTCTTTAGAGCCCGAGCGTTTCTACATTTTGCTTTCTCTTAACAATTATTAATTATTCAAAGGACAAATGGCCTTCACTTGTGAAGACCGAAGTTGAACCGCTTTCTGAAATCACGTACTTCCCTTTCTAAGATCACAGCGCGGCGCGTTATGCTCGAACGCTACGGCCGAACCACCGTTCATCGCAAACTCAATCGACTTCTGATCCAAACCATCATCGCATCCTCGTCTTGCTTCGTTATCTCACCCTCGCTTCAATATCGCGTCCACGTCGTCGTCTTGTACCAATGGCGATGAACTCCAGCGTAAGGATGTGATACGAGAACCACGGAGCTTGCAGAAACGATGAAGATTTTCCGAATGTTTGCCGCGCCTTTCTGCATCGAACGCTCGACCAATGGTTTGACCGATACAGGACCGCCAGTTTGATGACGCTGCTGTTCGCAACGTGGTCCCGGCAACACTTATATGAAACTTTAATTGCTTGCATTTCGGCTTGATGTTGGAAGGGTCATGGTCATCCGACTTGTTCACCATGCGAAGATCGCCGCATAGGCGAACGGCGAAGTCGGACGAACGAAGCCGGCCCGATCGCTTCGGATCTTGGCACCCGATGCTACTTGATCTGCCTCGCAGCATGATGGTCCCACTGGCTGTCGACTTCTGCGAGCTCAAGACCCTTTCGATATGCCGGCCCATCCCATCGAGCCGTCTCGGCCATGTGTCATGGGGATCGATACCAGAATGTGTGTTGAATGACATTGACTCGCTAGACGATGGATCGTTTGGCATTGATGGAACCTGTCGACGTGTGGACTCGGCTATGGACCCCGAAGTGACAGGTCCACGCGAGCCTCAACGCGACCTTCTTGATCCATCACCAGACTGATTTCGGTCAGCGAGCGCCGACATCTGAGCCTCAAGCATGAATCGCACAGAGATCGCAACTGCAACAGCTCGTCGGCAACACTTTGCCCGACAACTACCCAAGATCGAGCTACACGCCCATCTGAACGGCTCAATCCGACGTTCCACCCTTCGCGAACTTGCCGCAGGTAAAAACGTCAACCCTAATCACGCTGTGATCCTCTCAAAGACGCCCAAAACGCTCAGTGATGCATTTGACGTCTTTGCTGTCATCCACTCCTGCGTCACTACTTTGCAGGACGTCGAAAGGTTGGCATACGAGCTCGGACAAGATTTGGAAGAGGATGGAGTTGTATATGCCGAGATTCGAACTACACCAAGGGTCATGGCGAGCGGCGATGATCACGGCATGGTGGAAAAGGAGGACGGCTTGGACGAATACGTGAGAGCAGTGCTGGATGGATTTGCTCGGTACTCAGGAGACATGGAAGACGCTACCAGGTCGAACGCTACAGCGTCAGCGTCGAACAAGGTCATTCTGCGGCTATTGCTGTCCATTGATCGAGCCAAGCACTCTTCCACGCAAGCATTCACAGTTGTTGAATTGGCCCATCGATACCGCTGCCAAGGCGTTGTAGGTATTGACCTTTCCGGAGACCCTACCAAGGGTCAATGGTCGACCTTCGCCCCCGCCCTCGCACAAGCTCGGTCACTTGGCCTCAAAGTCACACTTCACGCAGGTGAAGTTCGAGACCGCGACGAAGAGATGTCGCGCATGCTTGACTTCGCTTCCGACCGGTTCGGCCACTGCTGTTTTGTCTCATTCTCCAATCTCGAGCGGCTCAAAGCGTCAGGGATACCAATTGAGTTGTGCCTCACCAGCAATCTGCTTTCCAATTCAGTAGCCGAGTTGAAAGACCACCATTTTGGGTTGCATTATGTTCACATCGACAGCAGCGCTCAAGGAAAAGCGGAGACTGTTTGCTGCATCTCCACAGATGACAGCGGAGTATTTGGAAGCTCGCTCTCAAATGAGTACCGGCTTGTAATGGAAACGTTCGGATTGACGGAAGAGGAGACCTTTCACCTCGCACGACGGACGGCAGAGGCGACTTTTCTCAACCCTATCGCAACCAACATCATGCCCACAGACCGAGAAGGGAGCAACAAGGCAGGCGCAAAGACACGCAATCGGGATAGAGAGGACCTGGAGCGCATCCAATCAAGATTTCGCCAGTTTCAAGAGTCTTGGGACTGGTTGTAGACTATCATAGATGATCAGATTGGAAGTGATATGCTGTGCTGTGCCATGAAGCTGGAACGAAGCGTGCTTTTTTTGACTTTTTTGCGTTACTATGATCTGACATCAAGTAAATTGAGCGACCTTCGATCAAACATCAAGAGAGAAAAAGGAGCGCCTTTACCGTGTTCCGTGCGAAGCGAAGAAGCTGCAAGAAGAAATGGCAAGAAAGCGCGAAGGCCAGACGCACGCACACGCCGCGCAGCGCAAAGCACAGCAAAAAAAGCACACAGAGCTCCAGTGCCAAAGTCGCGCGAGAAGCAAAGAGTGAGAGAGAAGCGCAAAAGAAGCACAAAGACCAACACGCTCGCTCCAATTTCCAGAACAACCAACAACTGCGCTTTGAGCTTTGCATATCTCTTCACCATCATCCGCACTTTCAACGACCGCGATCACAAAGCTGCGTCGTACCAGAGGCCAATCTATCCACACATCTCGGCTCTGAAAGCTTGCGTCGACTCTCTTCCGACTCTGCGGCTTGACTCATTGCGTCCCCCATCATAAACCAATCGGACACACCAACTGAAAAGCCGCTCGACAGGCCTCTTCTGCACATAACTCCGCATTCACAATGGCGGGCAGACTCGGCGGCATGATGCCCAACGCACCCATCATTCTCCTTCGCGAGGACACCGACATTTCCCAAGGCACTTCGCAACTTCTTCACAACATTGGCGCTTGCACTTCCATCGTCTCCTGTGTCGCTTCGACACTCGGCCCTCGTGGTATGGACAAGTTGATCGTCAACGAGCGTGGTCAAGCTACCATTTCGAACGACGGTGCCACCATCTTGAAACTTCTCGACATTGTTCACCCTGCTGCCAAGACGCTCGTCGACATTGCACGAGCTCAGGATGCCGAAGTTGGTGACGGAACCACCTCGGTCGTTTTGCTCGCGGGCGAGATGCTGAAGGAAGCCAAGCCGTTCATCGAGGAAGGTGTGGCACCACATATCATCATCAGGGGTTACAGGAAAGCCGTTCAGCTTGCTGTGGACCGAATCAAGGAGATGGCGGTGACGATCGACAAGTCGGACAAGGCAGCTTTCCACGATTTGCTCATCAAGTGTGCCGGAACGAGTATGTCGAGCAAGTTGATTGTTTCGCAACGTCCCTTCTTCAGCAAGATGGTCGTCGACGCTGTTACGTCGCTTGACCAGGATGATTTGGACCAGAGTTTGATCGGGATGAAGAAGGTGCCTGGTGGAGGTATGCAGGATTCGTTGCTCGTTCACGGTGTTGCTTTTAAGAAGACGTTTGCGTACGCCGGATTCGAACAGCAGCCCAAGAGCTTCACTAACCCCAAAGTGCTTTGCTTGAACGTCGAACTCGAACTCAAGGCCGAGAAGGACAACGCCGAGGTTCGAATCCAGGAGGTGTCCGAATACCAAGCCGTCGTCGATGCCGAATGGCAAATCATCTTCAATAAGCTCGAAGCGATCGTCAAGACCGGTGCCAAGGTTGTCTTGTCCAAATTGCCAATCGGTGATTTGGCAACACAGTACTTCGCTGATCGTGACATCTTCTGCGCTGGTCGCGTTCCTGCTGATGACATGAAGAGGGTGGTTCAAGCCGTTGGTGGATCTGTTCAGAGCACCTGCTCTGATATCCACCCCGACAAGCACTTGGGTTCATGCGGCAAGTTCGAGGAGCGTCAAATCGGTGGAGAGCGATTCAACATCTTTGAAGAATGCCCACAGGCAAAGACGTGTACGCTCATCCTTCGTGGTGGTGCTGAACAATTCATCGCTGAGGTGGAAAGGAGTTTGCACGATGCCATTATGATTGTTCGACGAGCGATCAAGAACTCTCACGTTGTAGCTGGTGGTGGAGCTACCGAGATGGAACTCAGCAAGTATTTGAGGGATTACTCGAGGACGATTCAGGGTAAGCAGCAATTGATCATTGGTGCTTTCGCCAAATCCCTCGAATGCATCCCTCGCCAGTTGGCCGATAACGCCGGATTCGACGCCACCGACTTGCTTAACAGGTTGAGGATGAAGCACGCCCAAGGAGCTCAATGGGAAGGAATCGATATCGACGCAGAAGACACAGCGGATCTCATGGAAAAATTCGTCTGGGAACCAAGCCTCGTCCGTATCAACGCACTGCAATCAGCAGCAGAAGCAGCTTGCTTGATCCTCAGCGTCGACGAGACCATCAGGAACCAGGCAAGTGAGAAGGCTCAGCCGGGACCTAAGGCTCCCCCTGGTACGATGCAGAGAGCGATGCGTGGTCGTGTACCCCGTCGTTAAATCGAGCGCGGAAGAAGAAGCTCCGGGCCTATTCGTCTGGATCTTTTCATCGAGCAGCGGTCGAAGGTCTCTCGAAAAGATGTAATTTTACAATTTCCTGCTCTCATGTTGTCATTTCAAACCATTCCTTCCAATCCATTGTTTGTGCTGGTAACAGGAGTCATTGTCTTAAAAAGTGGAAGGTTGCATAGCGTACAAGGAAAGAAACACTGATCGTTGAGCTCTGAGACGCTACTATTCCTTTTAGTGATGCGATGTATCCTTTTAATGATGCGATGGCGTATTGCGCCGAACTACAGCGCCCAATCTTCGACCCAGTGATCAGGCATCAGTAGCAACGCTTTATCGATAAACGTCAAGAATCTCGTCCTGTAATCTGGAGGCGTGATGATCGTCGGTTCGCCCTTACCTGCTCCACCTAGCAGCGCTGTTTCCTTGACGAAGCTTTCCACTCTCTTATCCCACGTGTAGGTTCGTACAAAGTCGATGATTCCGACTACGAGCTGCTTGCTCTGTCTGTCTACGCCGACCATGAGTGAGTAGTCCATGACGTTCATATCGGCCAAGAAGAGCGAGTCGTTGTATAGACTTGCGCGGAGAAGCTTCTTCGAGTGCTCGCGGATAAAGATCGGGTTGAGATGGTTGGTCTCGATGAGGTTCTCGTCAAGCAGCACTTCGGCGTCTTTGCCTGTCTCTTGGACGTAGCGATTGCGCGTGCTGCCTTTAAGATCGTACGATCGAATCCCTTCAACGCCGTAGAAGAGGTTCTCCATGACGAAGCAGTCCAGCTTGATGCTTTTGCCGGTTTGTGGGTTGCGGAAGCCAATACGGAAGCAGCCAAAGATCTTGGCAAGCGCGGTGCGTCGACCTCGCGAGATGCATTGCGACATGTAAGCAAAGTATTGCGGGGCGAACTTGGAGAAGGCATCCATCTCGAACCTGGACAGCTGCTTGACTACGAGGCGATGATCGCGAGTCTTGAGGAAAGCTGAACCCGACTTGCCGCCCGAAGAGTCCCATTTGAAGCAACGTGAGAGCGACTCGACCACCGATACGTCGCAGCCACACGTCCTGCGGAACGCATCGAACTGCTCAGCGAACAGGATCTTGCACCACAGTCGGGTGGACCCAGACTCAAATTCGCAGCGGAAGTGTCGGCCTTCTTTCTTGAGCGTGCTTTCCAGCTCGTTGCTGTCCATGTCGACGATGCCCCAGCCGTCCGTCGAGCCAGCCACACTCGCACTGCCAGGCATGAATGCTTCCTCCTTGTCCTTGACCAGCGTCGTCTCATTGCGCATGCCTTTGAGCCGCTCCTTGTACTGCGTCGAGCTCAACGTGAAGGCAACAATAGATGTCGGCTCGTCCTCGCGGAAGATGATGTCCGAGTCAGCAAAGACGTGCTCCGAATTGAGCATGGGATACTCGAGCGGTACCATCTCGCCCGTACGGAAAGCCCAGAATCCTGATAGCGTCTTGAGGAAGCTGCGCTCGAGGCTTGGCATCGAGTCCGAGTCCGACGTGAAGCCGCTGCGCAGATACGAAGGCAGTGTGAGCTGTGCATTGTTGTTGGTGGTCGCAAGTGAGGAAGCAGCAATCGATTGCGCATCCGACTCAAGCTCGCTCGCAGGCACAGGCGGCGAGATGTTGGTCGCACGGCCTGTCTCCTGACTTGCAATCGTGCAAGTATCGTCTGCGAGGGATGAAGAGGTTGCTGTCGCAGCTGTTGCGGCAGTGGTTAACGACGCAGCAGTATCTGCCTCTGCGTCGTCAGGTCCAGTCGTGCTCGATGCTGGAATCGCTGTGCTGCGGCGAGCCTTGATGGTTGAGTCTCTCTGATCGCCTTCCTCTTCCTCTGGCCCCCTTCCGGACATGGCTGCAGCGGTCTTCTTAGCTACATCGCCGCCTTCGCCCTGATTCCTGATGGAGGACGACTGCTTCTGCGTAATTTGAGTGATGGTCGTTTTGCGCTGCCTGACCGGCTGCTGACCGTGCGGCCTGCGACCCGACGTCGAAGCACCGGGACGCTTGGCATCGAAGCTGGTGCCTTCGGTTTGCAGGTCCTCGTCCGAGTCCTCGTCTTCGTCATCTTCGTCTTCGTTGTCGGCTGCGGAGGCGCCATCATCGTCGCTGCTTTCGGCTACAGACTCCGCCTCGCTCTCATCATCTCTGACGGCCTCTCGCACGCTGCTAAACACTTCAACCCTAGCTCGTGTCATCGCGACGGGACGAGCTCGCTTGGCGCGTTGGGCCAGCAGCATACGATGTTGACGCTCTCGCTCCCGCTCAGCTTCCTTGCTGATGCGATCAAAGTGCTTTGCGATCGTCGAGACGCGGCTGCGGGTACCAGGACCATGTTCGCTTCTACGAGCTACAGGCACACGGCTGCTTGCTGCTGTGCCAGCGATTCGACTGCTGCTAGCGCCATCGGACTGATAAGCTCCACTCTGGCTTCGGTTGCCGGTCGTGGCGGACGATGTCGATGTCGCTGCTGCCAAAGCTGCCGCAGCAGCAGATGCCACAGAGCGTCCAATGATGGGACGCGGTCCCGCTTTGAGACCCTCACCTTTCGGCGGTCGGTAGCTAGACGGTGGAGGCAACTGAGCACTCTTGTTGGGCGTTGCTGAGCCACTCCTCCTTCCAACTGTCGCAACAGATGTCGAGCTATCCGTGCGCTTCGCCCTGGGAAGGCGACTCGAGCGGCCCGAAATGGTTTCAAGAGGAGGACCGTTCCCATCAAGACCATCTTCGCGTGAAGCTGAGCCCTTTCGACTCCGCGAAAGCTCCTTGCCGTGGGCTGACACCAATTCTTCGGTCTTGCCGCGGCGCAAGCTGGGACGTCGAATCGAGCCATTGACTCCGCCACGCGAGAATGCGCCGTCCGTCGTACCTGACTGAGGAGCGCTGGCACCCGAGGCAGAAACAGCAGGGCCAGTGACGCTGCGTCTCGGACTGTCAAAGCGACGAATGAGCCCGCTGACGGAGCCAACTAGCTCGCTTTCCGTACAAGAGCTCTCGTCTGCACGAGGGAAGCCCACCGAATCAAAGGGCGCTCTGGACTTGCTGGAGAAGCTGTACGTTGGTGAAACAGGCGCCGTGACTGGGTTCGATAGCGCTCGTCGGCTGATCATCGGACGCACTTCTACCGGCGACAGATCTGCTACATCTGTCTCGTCATCAAAGTTGCCATCGCGATACTTGGAAACATCTGCCCGGCCGACCCTGTTGAGCTGCATCGGCACGGTCTTGGATCGTGATACTGCCTCCGGTGCTTTGCCATCGCTCTGTGGCCTGGCGGTGGTCAGCTGGCCCGAAGTTGAGCTTGTGAGAACGGGAGGAAGCTCACTCAAAGGTGTCTCGACGTTCTGAGATACAAGGTCGGACAGCATCGGCGCGACGGATAGATCTGCACCTGCTAGAGCGAGAGCCTCGACAGCTTGCGCACTGACGCTCCTGGTGGAGGCCACACTGGCTGAAGCTGACTTCTGGTGGTCCGACTTCTCTGAGGCGCGATCTTTCGCTTTGCCATCAGCGGCATCGGTGGAGCTCTCATCAATTTCTGCAGCAGGCGGCAATGTTGTGGATGTCGCATCGGACCTTGCTTCAGAGGGATCCTTCTCCGAGAAAAGACGCTTCAGGTGGGTAGTGGTGATGCGGCGAATATCCTTTTCTGAGGGAATGCAGTTCTTCTCGAACTCGATAAAGTCGATGTCCCACTTGACCACCTTCTCTTGCAGCATGCGTCGTGCCTGATTGAGACAGAGAACGTCAGTAGCTGGGCTGAATTCGTACAGTTCAGCGACCAGCGCTTCCACCTCGCGGCGATCGAGTTCGCATCGACGAACCATCTCCGAGACAGCCACTCGATTCTTGTCGCGGTTGATACCCGCTGCGTCGGAGCAGGCGTCATTTGCAAGGGCTCGGATTCGCGCCATGACGCTGTCCCAGTACGCTTGGTTCTTGCGTACAAAGGCGGCCGTTTCCTCGTTTTTGATGTTGCACTGCACCGCCGGGTCGATGAACAGCTTGAAGTGTGGCATCGTCACGCCAAATAGGTTGTCGATCTCTTCCGAATGAAAGCGTACCGCCATGTTCTGGTATGCAAAGTAGCGCACCTGGTCTCGGTAGAAGTCATGCTCGCATAGCTGCGTCTTGCAGTGATCGTGACGGTAAAAGTACAGCTCGAGGTACTTGGCAAAGCTGAAGCTCCACGTCTCGGCAGTCACCAAAGCGACGGGTGTGGCATTCTCGCAGACCTTGCAGTAGCTCCAACTGAGCAGCCGATTCTCTTCATTCGGAAGCGGGCACACAAATCGCTCGAGAACGACTTGAATGCGAATGCGGTTGTGGACGAAAGTGTTGTAGTGGAGCACGTTGTTTTTGCCACATCCTTTGGTGGCACAGCCCTTGGCGCTGTTGGCTGCAAGGCGTTCGATATGCTCACCTAGCGTCTCGTCGTTCTCGCCGTAGAACTCGATTGCTGCGAGATTCGGGCCTTCGCAGGGACGTGGCGTCACAGTACAATGGCGGGTGACGATGATCTGGATGCGCTTATGGTTGAAGATCGAGACCGATTCGGGCTGGACGTCGAGATACCTACCCCATTCGGTCAGCGAGGCACGATGCCTGTCCACCGTGATGGCAAACTCGGACTCCTTGGCGATCTGAGACGGAGCTCTGAGCAGGGCAAACAGGTCGAATACGGGCACGCGCTCGTTTTTGATCGTGTTGAGCAGAGATGCAGTGTTGGTAGCTGATGTTGCTGTCGAGCCTTGACTGACATGAGACAGACTTGAACGTGGTCCTGGTGAGGTGGTCCGCGATGGCACCTCCGAAACAGGCGCAGAGACGGACCTGCTGATCGAATGTTCGGAGACCAAACTGTGCGCGGCCTCAGATATAGTCGAAGGTGGAGCAGCGGTCGTGCCATCTTTGGCTCTGATCTGCACTGGAGACGATGGGCGAGGGGTGGGTGTAGTCGTGTTAGGCCCGCTCACTTGTGGACTGGCGGTCTCGATCATCACGGTGGCATCGCTGCCGTCCCGACGCTCAGCGGCGGGTGCAATGGAATGCCCAAGCTCCTCCTCTTCAGTGTGCTGCTTGGGTTGCTCCGACGCCTCAGCCACTACGTCTGGCAGTGGTGAGGACTCGCGTGGCGACGAAGGAGGTGCATCCGAGTTGCTGTCCTCGCCTTCCTCAACAATGGTGTCGTGGATACGCGGGGTAGGTGTCTCGTACTTCGGCGTGACACTGTCGGTGGAGGGAGAATCTAGCGGAGCTGCTGAGTCTTTGACGGTAGTTGATGCATACGCCTCCGCCATAGCTGCCTTCTGTGGCTTCTCGGCCATCGGAGTCGGTGTGCCTTCGTCCGCCTCACCATCCTCTCGAGCATCGACGCCGATCTCTGTAATGGAAGCAGGCGGCGTGGCAGCTCTATCCTGCAGCTTGCCTTCGTCCTTCAAGATCCTTTGGAGCTCTTCAGCCTCCTGGTCGGCGAGCAGCTGCATCAGGCAGTCATTGACACGCTTCAGCTGCAAGATCGGATAGGGCGCTGGGATCTGAATGCAGACCGAAGACGTGATGAGAGTGGTCTCGTAGATGCTGAGCGCTCGTAAAATGTGCGCTCGTGATCGAAGCACAAAGGTCTTGTCGTCTTCGCCGCGGACGAGCTGACTTGCTGCGCCATCCTGCAAATCCAGATCATTGTCGTTCGTGAGACGCTTGAGCTCATCAGCAGCGCAGTGAGCAGTATCAGCCCCGACGGTGCCACAGGGGTGCGATCCGTTCAGCAGCGTACTGTCCAGGTAGATCGTCTCCATAGCCGCACCTTCATCCGCCATGACGTGACCTTCCAAACGCAGATTGTAGGCGACAAAGATCATCATAGTCAAAATCTTCTTGACGTGACTGAGCTTGACGCCATCAGCTCCACGGAGCACGATAGTGCAGCCGAGCTGTTTGGGTGTGCCTTCAAACCGCATGAAGCTCTTTCTCCAGCCAGGCCAAGAAGCATGCTGGAAGGTCTCGACATTGAAGTAACGACATCGACCGATGCGTGGATCGAGAGAGAGGCGGTCAATCGAGGTGATGATATCGGCCTGCGTACATCGGCTGATGGCTCGGATGGCATCGGCCTTGACGCTCCAGACAACAACGATACCTTCTTTCTCCAACAACTCGAGCGCTGTGCGAGAAACGGTCTTCTCCACCACCACGATCTGTGGGCGCAGCGCAATAATACGAGCCACAAGGATGCGAATGAATTCATGCTCCTGGGCCATGAGCGGCTCGAGCGACATGAACTGGTTTGGACCACGATGGTAGTCAAGCGGAAAGCGAATGACGATGATGCGCGCGTTGGTCAAAGGGATCCGAGAGGCCATACGCTTGGTGGCAACGTGCTTGGTGCAGACATACCCATCGACGTACTCCGAATCGTCAGGCTTGCCTCCAGGGATCCGCTTGATCTTGACAAACTCGCGAATGTCACGGCTCTGGTCTTCTCGTGCATCTGGCTTGACTCGTGAAATTGTGGTCAGCACAAAGGGTAGCAGCACATCGCACCACTTGCGCACGTTGCTAATTCCGGCCTGGGTGAGTGTCTGTGCTGTCATCCTTCGAAGGTGTTCCAAAGCATGGTGAGTGATGGACGCCTCCAACAGCTCTGGCGTAATCCCTTCCGAGCAGATCCGCAGCTCTCGGTACAGTTCGGGCGTCTCGTTGTGATCGAGAGGCGCCTCTTCTTCATCGTGACCGGGCTGAGGCGGAGGGATGGGTGTTTCTGCTCGACCGTTACCGTGAAAATGGGAGCGGATCAGGGCGCTGGCTTGGTTCGGATCGAGTTGTGCTATCGTGCGTAGCGACCGCATGCGCGCACGTGTGACGGGTCGGGTGGTCTCGCTGACTAGACGCAGGCGTGGATAGTCGGAGGTCGATTGGATCGCAGACGGCGGCTCGATACCGGAGGCTGACGAAGTCGGAAAAGCTACTGCACTCTTGCCGTCTTTGGTCTTTGCCGCTGAAGGTGCTGGTGAGGGCATGGTTGTTGTTGCCGGGCTTGCTGCGGTAGGCGTCTTGTGTCGAGGAGAATGGAGATTCGAGCCATTTGCCGCGTCGAGCTGTGCCTCGGCCAGCTGAGTCGATGCAGCTTCGTCATCTTCGGGATCTGGCCGGACAGGAGCAAGTTCTTCTTCATCCATGCCTTTGCGAAAGGGCGCGACTGGCGTTGTGTCGGACTTGCGAGGACGAGGATGGCCTGCCGAGGCTTCATCGTAGTCACCCATGAGATTGTGATGGGTGTCTGCTGCTGCAAGTGAGTCAGAATCAGCGAATCCGAATGGCGCTGACGTGCTCAAGGATAGCCCGGCGCTGAAGGTGGAATGACCTGCAGATGCGCTAGCGAACAGATGATTGGCAGCAAACTGAGCCTGCGGGCTTCGTATCTGAGCTTCGAGAGGTGCCGAGATCATATCTTTGTCCGGTTGGACACGATTCGGATTCTTGCTCGCGCGTTGTGTCACTAAGCTGAGGCGCTGGTGGTGCTGGCTGCCCGTATCATGTCGATCATAGTCCTCAAGGGTGCGCTTGCAGAAGTTGCACACACGGATAAGACCTTCGAAGTTGAAGCGTTTGCCCTTGATAATGTGTGCTGCGCATCGTCCGCAAAAGATCTGTCCACAGATGCGACAGTGATGCTTGCGTCGGAACGGTGTGAAGACGGAGAGACACTCGCGACACTCTTTGGCGTTCTCGTCCGCCATCCAGAACTTGCGACTGAGTCCTTCACCCCTCATCCGACGTGCCACAGCGTCGGCACTGGTTTGCAGACCGACTTGCGCAGCCGATCGACTTGACAGTTGATGGTCTTCGATCGTGTCTGTCCTTTGAAGGCGGGTGGAGCTGCTGCGGACCGACTTGGTATCGTCGGCCAAAATATCTTTAGATAGAGGGAAGCCTGGGATGGCGGACCAGCCGTGCTTTGCCAGGTGTGATCGGTCGATGACGCTGTCAATGCCTCCACGTAGCATGGAAAGTGTGTCGCGTGACGAGTCTGGGTCCATGTCGCCATCGTCAGCAAGGACAGATTCGCGGTCATCGGTGTAGCTGCCAGCGACGCCAGGTATGTGTGATCGAGCATTGATGGCAGTAGCTGGTGAAGTGAAAGTGACGGCCGGAGCAGGTGCCACGCTTCGGAGCATGAGAGGTAGCCCGCGTGAGGTGGAGGAGCCAGCGCTACTCATGACGCCAGATATGGATCTCGATGTGGATATGGATGCTGAGCTTTGTGACGTGCGAAGCCCGGTATAGCGGGAAGCCTGGCCTATCTGCGATCTTGTTGATTCGCGCAGCAGTGGGGTGCCTCGAGTAGGGCTGACCACATCAGCTCGAGAGCTCGATGGCCCAGCCTCGGCAAGCCCTGAGCGACCAGATGGGGAAGTAGTGCGTTGCGCTGCTTGACTGCTCTCAGGATACTCGTCGATGTTGCTCAATCCCCGCGCTGGACGTGCCATAGATGCCTTTCTGTATTGCGGCATCGGTGCCAGACGACTTGAGCCAGAGTTTGACGATTGGGCTCCATTGTAGGAAGTTGATGCGATTGCTGGAGATCCGCTCATGGGAGATTGGGCTGATTGCCGATTGGAAGACTTTGACGTATAGCTTCCAGAGCTGTGTCGTGATGCTGATGGTGTATCGGAATGGTCGTAGATGCCCGGTAGATCATAATCGGTGGTGTGACCGCCTCCGAGAGCGGACTTGACACGACTAAAGAGACTTCCAAGTGCGAAGGACGACTCGTGCTGATCTTGGGAGTCGTCGAGGAAGCCGAAGGAGGTGAGACCATCTTCGCTTGACGCTGTAAGAGGAGCGCGATGCCCTGCCACTGCCGTCATTGTGATGTGCTGCTTATATCGTTTGATGTACAGCTGTTGCTGGTGTCGTCCGTGGTCGTGAAATGGTAATAAGAACGAGGCACTTCAAGCCTTATAATGCTGATGTGAGAAGATGCATGGCGGCTGAAGATGATCTGTCGACAGAGGCTCCTATTAAGCGTTGGCTCCTGGTGTGCTTCGACCCAAGCTTTGTGTGTTGGTGCGATGTCTCGAAGCTGAGACAGTCTCGATGTCGATGTGATAAGAGAGATACGAAGTTCGTATCGTGAATCAGGGTCCGGGCGTAGCTGGAAGAGGGGCACAGGAAGCGTGCTGCGCAATGTGCTGCAGAAGCCACACAAGCGCGCCTTCGCCAGCCAAAAAGTGTGCCAAAGTGGAGAAAGAAGCTCGCGACTCTCACGCTGGACCCTGAAGAGCTGCAGGTCGAGCTGATCAAAAAAATAACTTGGCTGTGTCTGGCTTCGACCTGACACATGGGAGCTATTCGCGGGCTCAGATCACTTTCCTTTTCGTCTGCTCTTCTCTGATTTCGATACTGCGCCCCTGGGATACAGGCCTTCGAGGCCCGCTGCAGGATCCCGAGGTGATTCCAGGCAATGAGGTAAAGGCAGGGGTGAGTTGGACTATCTCGATGATGTATGATGCTCTGCAATTGCCATTTGGAGGTAAAGCAGCCAAATTGTGGTCGCGAAAACCCGAGACAAAAGGATCGCAATCGGCTTCGGCGAGGTCAGACCCGATCGATGCGCGGAGTCAAAACATCAACAAAGCTTCGTGTGATTCCCAGCCGGACCAGACAACATCAAAGAAACCTTCTTCGCAGCCACGATCAGCTGACCAACAAGCTCGCTACGGCACTCGTGGCTGATGATCGGAGCAAACAAGCGAGCGAAAGAAGCGACGAGGCTCCCGAACCGCTGCAGGTATTGCTTGCAGGAGGAACGCAGAGGTACAGCTCTTCTATCGGATGGGACATGTGCCTTTGGGATGCGTATCCGACAGAGAACGTAAAGGCCATCACGAGGCTCGGTTAGCGGCATGGAAAGCTCTCGTCTCGCTCTGCATGCTGCTGTGCTGCTTAGGCTGAGCTCCGCTCTCGTCAATTCGAAAAGTGGAGAAGGCTCTCAAATCAAACCATCTTGTAAACCTTGTCCCCAACATCGCACGAGCAAATCAGAAATGCAAGTCTATGTATGGAATGTCGGGGCGGCGAATACGATTGCATCGCTCACTCGGACATCTCTATCAAGGTCCGATGTAGAGCTTGTTCTCTAGAGAAGGCTAGTGACGTAGTCAACGACGAGACAGGTGACGATGGGAGCGGAGAGGGCTGATGCATCGAAGCTGTCGAACAAGGTTATTTGCGGACATCGACACAACGCAACAACAATATCACAACGGTAAACAGGAACTTGCGTTCTTCCCTGGGTCTCAGTCAGGACTCGCACAGCCTCAAACCTTCTTCCCTCTCCGCCTTTGGCCCCAGTGGTAGAGCGATGGCCTGAATTAAGCCTTAGGCTGAGAAAGTAAGGAGGTTCGCCCTCTTTGGCGTTGGTGCTTTTTATGGCGCTGCACTAAATGGATAGCCTGCAGAAATCGACAGGCTGCAGAAACCAAAACAAACAACAAGCTTGCCTCTTTTCAAATCGAATTTCAAAGATGAGTCGAATTGTGTAATGGATGATCTGCAGAGCGTTACAAATTGAGGCGCAGGAGAACATGTGCCTTTGTTCTTTTTTCTAACTCGAGTGTGCAGCAAGCGAACCGTCGAACCGAACGCCATGTGCAGATGGTGTGGGAAAAGGCGACGTCGAGGCGGCGGTCCGACCTCCTTGCACCTTTCTCCCAGAGCAGACAAGAGGGAAAGCTTGTCGTTCGTCGTGCATCGTAGATCATGTCTTGGTTTCCGATGGAGCCTTGATGATCGACAAGTAGAATTGATCGACGTGCACGACGCCGTCATGCCGAAATGCTAGGTCATGCCACCATCGAAGAATAATGAATGAGCGGCTCCATTCATCTCATACCAAGTAACACCAATCGCCGAGCCAGTTCATGTCTATCGAGGCAGCGTCATCATTGTTCTGCTTTGATCGACAGGGGGTTTTCGACTTTCATTCGAGGGGCGATGGGAGCGTTCTCTTTCTTCAAGAGCTGCATGAGCGGGGAGTGAAACAAGCAGTTGGATGTTGGTCTCTTGCATTTTTCTCTCGCGTCGCGCGCGTCTGCCCTTCGAATTCTGCTTTCTGTCAAAGTGTTGTTCTCTCTGTCTGCCCTTCTGCCGCTGCTGCGATGATCTGCAACAAAGGAGCATGGTTCTAAACTCCGCAACAGCGTTATTCTTTCCTCGTCTTCCTTTTCTCCCGTCGATCTTCTGTCACCCTACATCAACACAGCGTGTTGTCGTGGTGGCTATCGATCCTCCAAAGCTCGCTTAAGCTTGTCTTCTCTTTTGCCCCTTTGTCCACACCCTTGTCATCCAACTGCGTGTGTGGCTGTGGATGTGTATTGATGCAAAGTGTCGGTTTGCCGTCTGTATTGTTCCTAGCTTTCCAGTCTCCGACCTCGCTTGTCTGTTGTGGCGAGTAAAGTTTGGACGTCGTCGTACACCGTTTGCACGGCATTTAGTCCCAGCTTTCTGCCGTGCACAACACCCGTCATCCGCCCTCGTCTTGTGCCCCCTCTTCCATCGACACCCCGCATCCTCTGCACCGATCGACCACCTCTTAGCTCTCAAACCGCTGCTCGAGTAGCTTACTTTGCAGCAATCGTGCTACCGTAAGACGAACGAAAGAAAAAGTTTGTCTCTCTCTGCACGGCGTCCGTGCCTAATCCTCCTCAAAGTGCCACTTTCTGTGCTTCGACGCCCCGTCTGGTACCCTTACCCTCGTCGACGCCCAGCTTTTGACTAAAGCGTCGACTTCCTCAACTCACTACTACATCTACCATTCTTTCCTCTTTCCTTCATCACCACCAACCTCCACTCCCACTCCTCTACCTTTACTTCTCTCTCAACACCATCGTTGATTCCGACAACACCACATTCTTTTCCGTCGATCGACCTTCTCTCTACTCTAAACACATAGATTGTTGCTCTGCGCTGAAATAGCTGCCTTGCACTTCTCAAACCTCAATCGCCTTCACTGGAAGAAACTCAAGTCTCACACATCTACGCTACAACAACGATGCCGTCTTCACTCGGAAAGAAGCTTTGCGCTGGACTTCTCCTCGCTTCGGGCCTCATCGGAACCACCGTCGCCTCATCTGAAGAACAGCAACAGCAGATCAACTACGTCCGTAGCGCCAAGCACTCCCGCCGTGCAGCTCAACAACTCGAAGAGCGTAACAACAGCGAAGCTGGTCCTTCGTCGCTCGCGAAACGTGGTCCCACTTACAATGGACGTGCCACTTTCTACGCTGCCGGCTTGGGTGCTTGTGGAAACTACAACTCGCCCAGCGACTTTATCGTGGCTTTGAATGCTGCACAGTACGGCAACATGGGTCAAGTCTCTAGCTGGTGTGGCAAGACCATCGCAATCACCTATCAGGGCAACACGCAGTATGCGACGGTGCAGGATGCTTGTCCTGGCTGTCCGTATGGTGGACTGGATATGAGCGAAGGATTGTTCAAAGCTTTTGCGAGCCCGGATGTGGGTGTCTTTTACATGTCTTGGACTGCTGCTGATGGGTCTGGTGGTAGCAACAACAACAACAATAACAATAACAATAACAACAACAACAACAACGGTGGTAACAACTGGTGGTCTTCCTCCTCGTCGTCAAGTACACCAGCTTGGACCCCCAAGCCAACGCCCACAACAACGTGGCAAGCACCTACAACGACGTGGACGCCTCCTCCTCCCACTTCGACTTCGTCGTCATCGCACTACTCTGCTCCCTCGTCTTCGTCCCAAGCAAAATCCTCTTCTGCGGCTACTTCCTCGGCATCGGCGTCGTCTTCAAGCTCGACTGCTTCCGCTTCCACTTCCTCAGCTGATACAACGAGCACAAATCAGGAGGCGAACAACCTCGATAGCTTTGCCCTGATCTACCAAGGTCTCAACCACATGGCTGTCGCCGCCGCCTCCTAGGCTTTCCTTTCTTCTTTGCTCCTTTTCTATCGCTTTTGTTGTTTTTGTCTCTCTTCGCAAACACTGCTATTCTTCGCTCCATCTCGCATTATCATTTCCCTTACCGAAAGTAACGGGTTTCCTTTCTTTCCTTTTCTCTCAGTACCACCGTTTCTTAGATCCTATGGGTCTTCTTACGCTATTCGTGCCCTAGCTACCACACTTGTCCTTGTATCCCTTTACATCATCAAACCACACTCGTTCTTTAAAAGCTTAATCCAGAGAGAGGTTAGCCGCCCTGTTGATTCCAGCGCTGGGCTCCCCTTTGGATTAGGTGCTCGCATCGTACTCTTGACGTGGGAATAAAAAGCCGTTCAGCCCTCACTATAGTATCGCTAGTGTGCTTTGCTGTGAATGCCACACGCCTGAAACTTGTCTGAGTGAGGCCCAGCGTGGATCTTCCAAAACCTGGTCGTAGCACGAGATAGATGAAGCACGGCACATAACGAATAAAGGAATGATTATGTTCCATTGAGGATCCGATCAATGATGAAGTAGAAGTACAAGTTGCATATTCGTGACTACTCGTCATCCAGCACTCCGTCCAATTCTTCCGCCAAATCGTCCAAAAACGAGTCTCCTCCATCATCGTCATCGTCTTCGTCCCCTTCCGCAACATCTCCTTCCTTGTCGTCGTTCGATCGGGCCTTCTTCGCCCCCGCATCCTGCAATGCGAAGTCTTCGGCATGTACATCCTCATCCTCATCCGCTGCCCTAGGCCTTTTCTTGCTCGCTCCAACAACATCGCTGAGTCCCGGTCTGAGCGCGTCATCATCCTCTTCGATGTCAGGCAATTCGGCATCGTTGCTTCCCAACACCGAGGCTGAGGGGGACGAAGTATTGCTGGCAGTAGTGGCGGAATCGAGGTAAGCGTCGACTTCGTCCGCTGCTGCGCCCCAGTCCATATCGTTCAGTTCGGTTTCGAAGAGTTCTTCCGCTTCCTCCTCTTGTTCAACCTGGGCTTCCTCCTCTGGAATGCTTTGGGCTGTTGGCTGGGCTTCATCCTGAGGCGCGTTCGTTGCACCTGATGAGCTTTCGCCATTGCTCGACTTACCGACGTGCTTCTCTTCGGCAGCCGCCGCCGCGGAAGCAGACGCCAACGCGTTCTCTGACACCGACATCCTATACAGCCCCTCAGCCTGCCTGGCCCATCTGGAAGTCGAAACGTGGAACCAACTCGGCCATACCACATCGAGCTTTCCACCACCTTCCTTGTTGCTACTGCTACCTCCTCTGGCAAGCCGTAACGCTTGATGCACCTTCGCTGTCCCCGGTCTCGCCGCTACAACGTGCGTTGTGACGCCAGGTACGATTTCGGATGCTGGTGTGGCGCCAAACTCGCGAGCTATCGCCCATAGGTCAGAACGCTCGGGATCGTGACCGAAGGGGATCATGCTGGAGAAGACGATGGTGCAGCCTGCGAGCACTTTGGCTTTTTTGGCGCCAATAAGGTCGACCACGGATGGCTTTTGAATCGACGAAGATGTAGAAGAGGGTTGTGATTTGGTGCTGGACTGCATGGCGTCGTAGCGCGCGTACCAGGTGGAGTGGATGTCAGAGAGGATGGAGTAAACACGATCGAGCTCGTTGTCGTCATCGACGAGGACGGCATGCGAGCGGTGCGGCGGAAGGGGTGGTGGCAGAGGAGGCAGTGATGGCGGGCCTGTACTTGAGGCCGAGGTTGTAGCGGCGTTTGTTGAATCTGGCTTGTTCTCGTCTGTTGAGCTACTGATTGCTGGAGAGTCTGGCACCAGAGCGGCATTGGATTCAGGGGCTTGGCTCTCGCTAGAACTACCATTACTGCTGTCTCCACCGGCTACTGGCGATGGTGACGTATCCGAGCTGCCATTGGGTGTCGCCGTACCCGACCGTGAAGCACCAGTCCTACCCAGCTTCTCGTCCAACGCTTGCTGCATCTTGGCTAATGGCCTGGCTTCTCTCTGTTCCGCCAACTTGCTTTGTAACTTCTCTGTTTGCGCTGCGAGATGCGCGGCCGCTTGACGAATAGCTTGCAATTCCTCTTCGGTTGCTCCTTCTCCTTCTGCTTTCTGTACTGCCTCGTCAACACTTGTGTCGGGGGTGCCGGCTGCACTTCTGCTACTGCTAACTGGGGAGCTCGATTCGGAAGCGGCCAACGAAGAAGAAGAGGCGAGACTAGCCGCGTCGTCGAGCTTGTTCGCGGAAGTCGAAGCGATCGCATCCGGCATAGCGCCAGGTGGAGGCGGCGGTGTAGGTAGGAAGGTCGCGTTGATATCACCAATACCAACGAAGAACTCGTAAGGTAGGACGGGGAGAAGATTGGGACTGCGACTCCAAACGTCCTCCCTATCATCGATGATGACCACCATGCTGTGGTCCACCGGAAACAGTCTGCTGAGACTCTTGCGAACAAGACTGCCATTCTCATCTCTCGACAGAATCCTGTTGCCAAAGATGGACGCGTCCGGGTCGATCAGCTTGCAGACACAATTTGCGTAGGATCGTGTACCCATGGTGTAAACGTGCAGCTGATACTTCTCCGACAGCTGCTTAAGGATCTGTGGTACGCCTGGTCGTGGTTTGACGTAGTACCAACATGCTCTTGACGCTTTCAATGCTGCTGCTGCGTCCTTGGGCGCGGATGCAACGTCATCGTCTTTGATCTCTTCACCATCAATGCCGAGTCGGAATTTGCCGACGGACTTGAGCGCCTCGTAGTTGGGGTTCGACTCGTCCTTCATCCACTCACCCACGGTGGGGTCGACGGTAGCATGGATGACAGTCTGATCGAGATCGACAATGAGTGCAAGCTTGCGTTGTGAGAGCAGATGATCTGTTTGTTCCGAATCGAGACGTTGTGCCTCTTCGGCAGAGACCTTGACGCTCGCATTGGAATGCATGACGGAAAGCGAAGCGTTTTCTTCCGAGTCAGCGTCCAGCGGCATGCCACAGACGGCACACATGCCGAAGAGCTGCACCGGATGCTTGCAAGCTTCTGCCATGGCTGTAGATGGTCACACCGACGTGTGTGTGTCTGGCTGTGAGAGTGGGGTGTAGAAAGGTGGTTCGAGTTTACCGGAGGAAGATTGACAAAGCCTCACGATCGAACAAAGACGGTGAAGATGTTTGAATCATGGGCCTTGTCGACGTTGTTGTCATGTACTTTACGTAGCTTTGGAGCTTGTGTAGACGATGCGAAGTATAGAGCGTCGAGTGCGATGGCGTTCGACCCTCTCTGGACCCAAGAAGCAAGTGCTGGAAGATGTAGAGATATGCTTTGCCGGTAGGTGAGAGAGACGCGAGGATGAACGCGAGTGGATATGCGTCTGTGCGCTGTGCAGTAAATTGGTTATGCTGCGAATTGCCGGTGGTGTTGGACAAATTTCGAATCGGGGTCTTGGCTTTCGGCTTTGTTTCTGTGAGCGTGGGGTATATATGGATGTGTGATTCTCAGTCTGGTCGCGTGTGGAGTCGTGTGTGCGTTTTCAGCTGAGGCTTCCGTTCAAGCAGCGTGTCGGGTTGAGGCCCTTGTCCCGTGGCGCTTTTACAGTCAGCCAAAAAGTCACAACTTTGGACCGCAGATCAAAGCCGCGTGGATCCTGCAAAAAGACGGTCGGGCCACTTTCACACCATGTCAAGCAAGGAAATCTCTAAAGTGTTACGTCGATCAATTCTTCTGAAAGACCTTTAGAAGTGGAGGTGTTGAGCTCAATTTTTTGGCGAGAAGGTTTTATCAAGTCATGACTGAGCCTCGAAGGTACAGGTTTGCTTCTCGTTCATCATATACGGCTCGGTCTCAAAAGAGCTCATCATCTCCCGGCAAAGATGGTAAAGAAGCCATCCAAAGCGCAGAAAGCCAAGCTGCGCAAAGGGGCTTCAGGTGCAGCTGAGGCTCACGAGTCTGGCAGAGGTGGGAAAGCTGGTCGAGGCCGTGGTCGAGGTCGTGGAGGTGCTGCAGCTGGAGGAAGATTAGGAAGGTCTGGTCTTCTAGCGCCAGATCAGCAAGCCGCTTTCGAATCGCGAAGACGCACCGTCCAACTTGAAGAATCCGCCTTTTCCAAGCTGTCGCCTCCTGTGTTGGAACGACTCAACATTCTAGCATCCTACGCCGACTTACGAAGACCTATTCCCGAGGATCTCACCCGTTTCGACTATTCGAGGTTTGGCAGAGCCAGAGCAGAGAACCATCAACGACTGGTTGACCAAGAACAGAGCAAGAAGGACGAGCGTGATACCCATCCTCTTGCTGGCTGGCTCGATTCAGCCTCCAAAACGGAGCAGAAGCAGAACCACGATGTAGGGTCCGACGAGGAAAGCGACGACGATGAGGAAGAGACCGAAGACCAAGGCGTCACAGGAATCGAGGAGACGGGCGAGCTACGCCTTCCCAAACGACCCAAATGGAGATCCGACATGGACACAAAGACAATCCACGCCCAGGAACAAGAAGTCTTCCGACAATGGCTGCGCAAAACCGATGGCGTCGTCGAACGAGGCTTCTTCACCTCGTCACCCATGTTTGCTGGACTCACATCACATACTCGATCCGAAGACAAAGCCGCTTTCCCTGCATCTTCCTCCACGAACGCAGGCATGGGAGGAAGCAGGATGGTCTCCACGATTGCATCACAAGACAGCATTGATCAACTTCTCGCTCATCGTCCATCGCCGGGCACATCCGTCATCGGAAGCTTGTACGAACGAAACATTGAAGTTTATCGTCAGCTCTGGCGTGTTTGCGAGCGCAGCGACCTCGTGTGCGTTCTAGCTGACGCTCGATGCCCACTGCTCCACTTGCCTCCCTCGCTGATCGGCTTTTTGGAACGCTACATGCGACTCAAAGTCATCATCGTGCTCACCAAAGCCGACATTGTGCCCAAAGATATCGTCAAGAGCTGGAAAGTCTACCTCAAGCAGCTCTACCCGAGATGGGAGGTCGTTGCTACCGAGAGCTACGCGAAGCTGGAGAGGATGGAAGGACAGGGGTCACGCACGAGGTTCGCGCCGTACTTGTCGCCAGCTTCGAGAAAAGAGCTTTTTGCAGCGCTGAGGAAGGCACATAAAGATCTCATCACGCCGCCAAAAGTGGTGCAGGAGAGAGAGGGCAAGAGGAGAGATTGGACGCCGCCATGCGCAACCGATACGGATTGGGAAGGCGTCGAAAGGCGGGTGCAGCTGCACACAGAGGGCTCTGAAGGACACGATGAGGACGCGAATGAGGCGACGGCTCAGAAGGACAGTAGCGCGACAGCACAGGGTTCGCCTGCCCCGGAAGCTGAAGACAAGAAGTCAAATCCCTCAAGTAAGGATGGCAAGGACGGCAAACGTCAACCCCTTCCTTACCTCACTATCGGTCTCATTGGTCAGCCCAACGTCGGCAAGTCCTCTCTACTCAACGCCTTGTTCGGCTCCAAGGTCGTCCGCGCCTCCAAAACTCCAGGCAAAACCAAGCACTTTCAAACGCATTTCCTGACCCCTCTCCACCATCCTTCCTCCTCTTCTCCCATCCCTGCCTTTAACTCGGATCCAGCACAGCCGAAACCAGTAGGCGAAGAAACCCACCGCGGCCAGATCCGACTCTGCGACTCCCCCGGTCTCGTCTTTCCCAGCCTGATCGGAATGGAGATGCAAGTCATGGGCGCCATCTTGGCGATATCTCAAGTGCAAGCGATAACGAGCTGTATCCGGTTCGTAGCGGAACATATTGCGTTGGAGAAGGTGCTGCAGCTCGAGTATCCGCCGGAAGACGACGATGTGAGGGCAGAAGAGGTGGAGGAGGAAAAGAAGGTCTGGACGGGGGTGAAAATTTTGGAAGCGGTCGCGAGGCGGTATGGTTACAAGACGGCGAAGGCGAATCGTTGGGATGTGAATCGAGCGGGTAACTTGGTGATGCGTGCGGTGGCCGAGGGGAGGATCAAGTGGGCTTTTAGGCCGCCGATGACTGATGAGGGGAGAGGGGAAGAAGTAGGAGGAGGCGAGGGGATCTGGTTCCCTGACGTGACTGCGGCAAGTGCAGGTCAGGAACAGCAGGATGGAGAGGATCTGCTCACCGCACCTAACCCGGACGATGATGATGATCGTGAAGATGGGGAGAAGGAAGAGGACAAGCATGAAGATAGTGAACTCGACGACGATGAGATCGCCAGAAAAGTCAGATTCGACTTTGGAGCGGTGGAACAGGAAGAAGATGATGACGAGGACGACGAAGACGAGGACGCGCAAGGCGCTGGAGGAGCAGGCACGAACTCGCTCTTTAGCGCGTTGGCTATCGAAGATGGTGACGACGACGACGAAGAGTCCGAAGAGACCGAAGAACCGGAAGAGGAAGACGACGGCGAAGCCTAGCTGTCCCCTCACTACATCTTACAGTACCATCAACATCATAGCATGGCCTTTCACATAGCATCGCATACACAAAGAGATACCCTTCCCTCCCATGCCAATCAACAATGACAACCTTTCGGCCTCTTGCAGTATGTGTAGTATCGATTCGCTCGACAGCTACCATCATCGTAATCGCTTTCCAAAGATGCTCGCTGATCGGGCCAGATGCTGCTTGCTTTCGGTGAAGCTGCGAGGTGATACTCCGTCGTACACCAGGCGAGGGTAAGACTAGCCTTTCGGCCTCGGTAGAGAGCACGTTCCAAGACTTAGAAGGAATTTTTGACTTCGGCCACTTAAAAGTTCCGCTGCTGTTTTGCTTTTTTTCGGCAGCAGAACGGCTGATGACGTGCGCTCCACAACTGGGTGGTCCGTGACTTTTTTCTTCTTCTTCTCTGTTTTCTTCCGTCCGTGCATGCATACTCTCCATCTTTCAAACATTTCTTGCGTATGCTACCTGTACGACCACCCTCCATCTCCCTACCAACATCCCTTTTTACAACGATTCGTCAACTTCACCTTCGCACAATTAACCGCAGGATGTCTGTTCCCACCGTCACTTCTTGGACTGGCGCTCCTATCCTTCTTGGCGTCATTGGAGGGTCTGGACTTTACAAGCTCGATTCAATCTCTCCTGTTGCCGAAATCAACGTTTCCACTCCTTGGGGCAATCCTTCTTCCCCCATCACCATCGCAAAGACGAGCGAGGGGAACCACGTTGCGTTTCTCGCAAGGCACGGTCGAAACCATGCTATTTTGCCTAGTAACGTTCCGAACCTCGCCAACATTGCGGCGCTGAAGCATCTCGGCGTGAAAGCGATCTTGGCTTTCAGCGCGGTAGGTAGTTTGAGGGAAGAAATCGCACCCAAAGATTTTGTGGTGCCGAGTCAAATCATTGATAGGACAAAAGGCGTTAGGAGGGCGAGCTACTTTGGGTTCGGTGAGGAGGAAGGTGTCGTTGCACACGCTGGGTTTGGTGACCCCTTTTGCGAGACGCTCCGCCCTATCGTACAGCAAGTCGTTACAGAGACGCTGAAGGAACACTCACCCAATGTGAAGGTTCACGGTGGAAAGACGGTCGTCTGCATGGAAGGCCCCCAGTTCAGCACTCGCGCAGAGAGCCTCATGTACCGTGCCTGGGGAGGCGACATTATCAACATGTCCGTTTTACCCGAAGCGAAGCTCGCACGTGAAGCAGAGGTGGCTTACGTCTTGATCGCAACCGCTACGGATTACGACGCCTGGCGTCCCTCCAGCGCCGCTGTTAGCGTTGCCGAGGTCATGGAGAGTTTGAAGGCCAATGTGGAGGCGAGTAACATCGTCACAACTACGGTGTTGGACAAGATCTGGAAGGAGGTAGACAGCGACGATAAGCCAGCGATCAAGGGAATCAAGGATTCGATGAAGTTCAGTATCATGACGAGGAGCGACGTCATTGATCAGAAGGCGAAGGAGAATTTGAGGTTTTTGCACCCTTGGTTCGCGCAGGAGTAGATGCCGACGCAGATAGAATGCTGGAGTGGGACGTCGGGACGATCCCTCAACTGATCGCCGTTCCACGTGGACGTAGACGTTCTCGAGCCAGCAGACACAGTCGAAAGAGTAGACGCAATGCAATACAAACAATAATCAAACTAAATTGCTCAAAAGAACAAGGAAAATGCGGTACATGCGATGAAAGTGGTAACTGTTTGCGATGCGTTATACTGAGTATGCGCGATGCCTTGTAACTGTTTGCGATGCGTTGGTGGCAAAAATTCAAAGCTCGACACCACCACTCGAAGTGCCGAACAGAATCTTGAGCTCTTCCCTCCTTTCCTCCCTCCTTGCTTGAGCGCCCGTCGCTCCGGACGCTGCAGCGATTTGCCTCTTGCTTCCGACTTTCTCAGCGAGCATCATCTTGCGTTTCTGCAACCGCAGCATGTTCTCCTCGATACTGTGGCGCATGATGTATTTGGTCGTAATGACCGGTCGAGTTTGACCCATTCGATGGACACGATCAAGACCCTGGTTCTCGACCGCAGGGTTCCAGTACGGATCCATGAGATAGGCTCGGCAGGCAGTGACGAGATTGAGACCGGTTCCACCAGCTCGCAAAGAGACGAGAAGGACTTCGATCGTGGGATCCGTTCGGAATGCTTCCAATGCTAGAGATCGGTCCGAGCGCTTCATCGTTCCGTCAAGTCGGACCATGCGGATGCCAGTGATGGAAAGTGACTTTTGAATACGGTCAAGCATCTTGGTCCATTGTGAGAAGACGACGCTTTTGACCGGCTCGTACGAGTCTAGTGCTTCCATCGTCGTGTCAATCTTGCCGAGAAGACCGCTCGATGTCACTGCAGGAGGAGGGCGCTGGATGACGACAACAGGGTCCTCCACCTTGCGAACTTCAGGATCCTCCGACGTCGACGGGTCGATATGAACCAAGCGAGGCGCGGTAGGATCAAATAGCGCCGAGTGCGGGTTGCACTTTGAGAAAGGCAGCAAGTCGCTGATGAGTGCACGGATCTTGGTCGAGAGGTCTTTCCTGCCTTCCAGCGAGATATCGCCGCGACCGCGGATCGGCTCCTCTTCCTTGGCTGCATTCTTGCGAGGTGCTTTGCGACGAGGCGTTGTTGTCAAAGTCTTCTCATCGTCACTGCCCCAGTCAAAGTCATCCTCGAGCTCGTCTTTCTGATTCTTCCTGATCTTCGACTTGCTTCCACTGTAGTCGTCGTCATCATCATCGATGAAATCCGAATCTCCGTCTGCAGCGCGCTCGGCTTGGTCATCGTTGAGCCCAATAAAGTCGGATGGCTCAAGCTCGACCGCGTCGATTGCAAGCTGGAGCGAAAAGCTGCATGAAGGACAGTGGCCCACATCGGCTGCTGTGACGTCTGGCCAGGGGTAGCCGATCAGGCGACGGAAGCATAGTGAGCAGAAGATATGCTGGCAGCGCGTCACAACAGGTCGCAGCACACCTTCTGCAGGTGTGTTGATTCCATTGCTTTGTATCGCCGCTGAGCTGTGCCCCGAACCGCGTCCAGGTTCAATTTTAGTTCGCTTGGTGAGTCTCTTGTCGTTCTCGTTTCCAGAGGCAGCAACATCCAACGCATCCACTAGCTCTTGCGCATCATTTCCTGCTGCGTCACGGTCCGCGCCTGCTGACACATCTGCCTGGCACTCGTTGCAGTAAGCCATCTCGCTGTCTCGGAACAACGTGAAAAGCACAGCGGCCCTTTCGCGGCTGAGTCCGTCTTGCTTGATAGCCTCGAAAAGGTCGGCACTCACTTCCTTGCGCTTGGCATCCTTGCTCGCATCGACCATAGAAGGATGATCGCACGTCATGCGCAAGTTGAGAATCTCGTGCAAGATAGTGGCGTAGTTGTTGTTGACCGTGTCACCTGCCATCATCTCTTCGAACTCCTCGCGGTAGCGATTGTGCAACGCCTGGTACCTGGCCTTCTCCGACTCTTCGAACTCGAGATACTCGGTCTTGCTGAGCTTGGGTGGCAAGCTGAGCAGTGCCTTGCCGTCGGCCGTCTTGGTCGTCTTTTGACGTCGCAAGGCCAAGAATTTCATCAAAATCTGCACGTGCCCGAGATTCGCCGAGTCAACAGGCTCATCATCCTTGCCTTTCGAAGAAAGCTTGTTCGACTCCTTGTGTCCGCAGAACTCGTTCCACATGGCTCGATCGGTGAAAGGGTCCAAACGCAAGAACTTGACCAGCGCAAAGAGATCATTGATCGTGTTCTGGATTGGCGTGCCTGTGAGACAGAGTCTGCGTTGCGCCGTGAGATTGCATACGGCCTTGGACTGCCACGTACCTGCACCCTTGATCTGATGAGCTTCGTCCAACACGATGCGGAACCACTCGATGCGTTGCAAGGGATTCAGAGCTTCTTTCGCGGGCTTACGCTTTCGCTTTTTGCCCTTCTTGCCGGTCTGGTCTCCAATCGGAATGCCATTACCGTTGACCATGACGATATCGTCGTCGTCATCGTCGGCATTCTCATCAGATGGCGAAGCGCTCTTCTTGCCTCCACGCTTCTTGGGATCGCTAGTTGTATCTTCGGCTGCCCAGGTAGACTGATTGGAGAACTCGGATCCGAGCGTCGAGTATGTGGTGAGAACGATGTCATGATTCGCGATCCACTTGACGTTGGTAGCTCGAGACGGTCCATGGTAGATATAGATCGACGGCTTCTTCCGTTTCGACCAATGCTCCTTGAACTGCTCTTCCCAGTTCGAGACGACGGATAGAGGACAGACAATCAGGGTAGCGCGGGTCCGGCGTTCGAGGTGCTTGCGGCGAACGACCTCTGGATCGACTTTGTCTTTCTTTCCCTTGCCCTTCTTGGCTTTGGTCCCGAATGCTTTCGAGGGCGGAGGAGCGTTGTGGACGGCAAGGGAGACGGATGGCGTAGAGCCACTGTCATCTTCGTCGTCATCGTTATCGTTGTTGGCGCTTTCATTCTCGCTTTCATCGTCATCCACGATGAAGTCGTCCATCGAATCGAAGGAAGAATCACTGCCTCGGCGCTTTCTTGCTTTCCTGACCTTGCCCTTGCCATTGCGTTCCGCCTTGACCTTGCCTTTACCATTTGCTGTAGAAGAGGATGCATCCGAAGCGCTATGGGGCTGCATGGCGATCTGCTTCTCCGCGGCGGCGTCACGCTCGACTCGAGAGGCACCGAATGCTTTCGCCTCTTGCAGAGTATGCGCGATAAGGGCGAGTGTGGTGATGGTCTTGCCAAGACCCATGTCATCGGCAAGGATTGAGCCACGGCAGATGCGAGGCGGCTGGTCGACATCGCGGTTGGTGATTAGATTAGTCCAGAAACGAATCTTGCCGTTGAGCCCTTTGCGAACTTTCCAAAGCGAGATCGAGTCCTCGTCGACTTCCTTCTCAGCTTGAGCCTTGGCTTTGCCCTTGGCTGCATCCCGGCTCTGTCCCGCTCCTTTTCCATTGACCGACGCTCGTTCCGCCTTGACTGTCCCAGGTTTCGTGTCCGGCTTCTGGTCTTCAAGAACCTCTGGGTCGTTCGCCTTCTCGCTCTCCTCTTCTTTCTCGACCAGCAACTCTGGCCAGCGTCGATCTCTTTCGCGATTTAAGAGAAATCCAAGTGCTTGCTTCTGATGTTGCAGCAATCTCGTGGAGATGAGCTGGACAGGTTCGACGGCCGCAAGTTCTTCGCCGCTACGAATGCTAGTGTAAATGGCATCGACCTGCGCCTTTTTCTCCTTCTCCGTGAGTTCACGGTTTTGTACGCTTGTACCGATGCCCGCGCCGCGATGGATACCGTCGTACCTTGACATGAAGTCATTCCGCATTCCGCCGGGGGGCGGGTTGTGCGGATTTGTGTATTGCGGCTGTGTGGGGTAGTCTTCCGGAAAGTACGAAGACGGATGCTCAAGCTGAATGCCGTGCGATGCAAGGCGCTCGGAAATGACGTGCAGATCCGGGCGGCGGGCGAAGACGAGGACTTCGAGGTAATGCAAAAAGTTTTGGGCTCGGCCGGTGGGGACCATGCGGCAACGAGCCTCGCAGCGGATCTTGTTGTCTCGCAGCAAAGGTTCCATCGATGTGACGTACTTCTCTGCTAGAGAGCCAAATGACGGTGCCATCATCGGTCCTCTCTCTATTGCCTGATCCCGCGGAAGTTCCGGAAACGCTGCCAGTGGGGGGAGCAGCACGCTGACGTTGATGTCCGGGCGAGAAGGAGGCATGGCGGTGTAGCTCCATCCTCCAGGCAAAGTCCTGCTCGATTGAGGCAGGTTGACAGGATTCGAGAGGTGGAGCATGACCGGCCTGTATGCCTTCTCGGTCCAGAAACGGGATGCGGATGGCCAGTTCTCTCGACTAAAGTTTGGATCCTCTGGAGGGTCTTGACCGATAGTGCCAGCGAACGTCAACGCTGGGGGCAAGCCGTGCATGCAGAGCACGACCGCATTGATAAGACCAGCGCAGACAATCGCATTCGATTTGACATGGTCGATTTCGAACTCCTCGGGCTCGGGCCGCTTGTGCGAGACCATGACTGGTTCGTCGTCATCGTCGTCGTCCACGGATACGATTGTATTAGAGGAAGTGGAAGACACAGGTCGAGCGTTGCTAGTCCATTGAGGGCGTGAGGAAGACGGACCAGAGGGAATAGACGATTGCGCTGCAGCTCTCGAACTGGAGCCGGAAGCGACATTCTTGTCGTCGTCTTCCTCCTCATCGCTGCTCAAGGTCAAGTCGATGGCGGCGTCATTGAGAGATCTACGAGAAGCAGTCGGAATAATCGATGGCTTCGCGTCCGAGGAGGCATTGGAAGGTGTATATGCTCCAGGAATGGAAGCAGCTGTGGAGGCAACCGTGACTGAGCCGACAGATGCGTGGCCAGCTCCGTGCGCTGGCCGTGAGAATCCGCCGTTCCGATCGAGGAACTGGGTCGGAACACGGGCACCACTACCGCCGATGACGAGTCCGTTGACGGAGCTGTCGTCTTGAAATTGTGACGTCGACGCGACATTTTGAGTAGACGTGTTGGGCGGTCTCCATACTGTCGCAGTTTGTCGCGAGGATGCCGCCGGTCGACTGCTGCTCGACACACCTCCGAAACCTGGCGGCAATTGTCGCTTTTTGTGCTCTGGGGAATCTTGTTCGTTCGACGGAGGCGGGAAGAGCGGAACAGGCTCGAGTGGCCTCGAGAGGAGCTCAGTCGGGTCGTCGATCTCCTCGAAAGGATCAGGACTCCTTTCGGACTCGGCCATAGTGTAAAGCAGCGAAGCTTTGGCTCACGAATTGGATCGGGTAACGGCAGCGAGAGGTGTTATACCGAGAATTCAGCGTGCTGAGTTGGTGCGGGTGATGGTCCGTAATTTGTCTTGACTTATGGACAAGCAAGCATTGCCTCCGCTGCTGAGCCAAGCCAGGCCGCTGTGACAAAAGATCACCGTGCCTCAAGGCCAGTGAAGTTTGGAGAGATCGAAGCCGCAGCGAGAAGGAGACCTTGTTGTTGGACGTTGCGACGGAATGCAAGGCGAGCAAGAATAGTTGCGAGCGGCCCGCACGGAGACTATGTGACGAGCACGTGGCTGTATGCGCTTTCGTTTGTCCTGAAGACTAAAATGACCTCGTCGATGGTAAGAAGCGCGGAGATAGGCGGTGAGAGCGATACTGTTGTGGTTGATGTTGCTGCGATAGAGTTGGCGACGGACTTAGCCGATAGGAGAAACGAGTGCGGATGTGGTGGTTCTGCGCCAAGGTTTCTGGAGAATGACGTTCGGTTAATTGGGCGAAGCTGACCTCAGATGCAAAGATGTCCTCGTTGACCAATGCTTCCGCTCCTCGTGGTATTAGGAAGTTGAGATGGAGAGAGCCCGATTCTGTCAGCAACAGCTGATCTATTGTTACGAGCTGGCGATAGATCGTTGGAAGGTGGTGGAGCTGAGTTGAGAGATAATTGCTAGGAAGGAATGTCGGTGAGAAGAGCTGCATTTCAGGGAGGTGGGGGCGTCGGCCTCTAAAATCCCACTTCTTCTCCACTAGGCAACGGGTCCTGCTGGAAAGCTTCTGAAGAAAGACGCGATGTGCTGCCTTGGTCTTGCTCTCGACGCGCGCGAGGCTGCGCTTTTGGACCCTGACGATGCCCAACCTGCATGACAAACGTACTCGAGCCTCGCTTCTACGTCCGCTCACTTGCGCCTTTTGCGCCTTTTGAGTGACGGCAATCAAATCATCTCTCACACAAACGTCAATCTGTGACTGTTCAGAACGTTGCTGCTGAGCTTGCTGAAGGCGTAGACGACGAAGCTCTTATCGGCATGTCCAGGCAACAACATTCGGATGACGCCGAGCTGCTGTCCTCACGAAGGGCTGCGCTTGATTGCTGCGCTCACATGGAACGTCTGCTCTCGTCGCTTCTTCCGCCGACACTTCCCTTTTTGTCTTTCCGCGGTGGCAGAAAATAATGGAAATGTGGTAATTCTCCTTCATGTTCGCCGCTGCGCTTTTTGAGCTGAGTCAGCTGCAAACTCGTCATAGATCAAGACGGGCCAGCTTCCGAAACACTTGTTCTGCGCACATGCTTTTGTTCTACGCCGATACGACGACCGACACTGCATCAAAAGCAATCTGCGCTAGAAGAGTCTGATAACGGCAGTGTCATGTGACTACTGTTCGGAGCGGCACCACGCCATGACCTTCGGGTCTTGGAAAGTGGCTTCGGGACGCTTCGTGCCGTGCGCGGGTCGATCTTTGATCGTCCTTTCGGCGCCCATTCTAGGTCTTGTGACTAACGAGGTGATCTCATGGAGGAACTACCGTCTAGCGCAGACATCAAGACTGCGCAACATTCGGAGCGATTGATGCAAGGCCACGAGATGCTCTTCTCTGGCGAACAAAAAGAAGAATACGGCCAAGCCCGACTGAAGTCACAAGACCCTGCATCACCGCTCAAGCCGCGCTGAGCGACATTTCGCGAATACCGAAGGCTTCACATCACTGCGCCGTCTCAACATCACCTGCCTTCGTATCGCATGGCTTAGCATCTCACAATTTCACGGATTCGTGCAATCGTAGCCGTCACAGTCACATTAGCTATCGGTGGTTTGGCGTAGAAAGCGCTTCGTGACAACTTGGATTACCAAAGATAAGGAGATCAGAGAACGCCTCGAAGCAAGAGGATGCGATTTTCGCACAAGCACAGAAGCACCTCTGCCTCGCCTTGCTCTTTGGCTCGAGGTATTACCGCGCTGCATACGCCGAGCAATGCTCCACTGGCACTGCCTACTTCATCGCTGCTCCCATCCTTCAGATCTGACCCTTGAACAACAGCATTGGCGCCTAAGCGCACCACTCGCGACTGCGCGTGTTTCGCAGTGCTGTTAGAAGGCGAGTAATAGAGAAACAGATTGCCTGCTCCAGAGGCAATGTTGCTGCTCCCATTGCCTCCTGATCCTGTCACTTGAGGCGCACTCTCGAACGCGAGCGCTACGTATCCTGCGTCTTTGTCGTCAACCTTCTGGCGACGGTGGATATGCACCCGCTGAGCATCGCGCTTCGATGCAAGGACGAACGCCAGAGCTGGCATCGTCGCTGTATGCTTCCAATCACTTGCTGCTGCAGACGATGAGGTAAAGATAGCACCATCGAGATCGTGCTTGATCACAACTGCGTCTTCAGAACTCGAACCGGGCAAGCTTGTGGCGAGCAGGGTATGTTCGCCGTCTTTCGTTACATCAACCTTGACAGCAGCGCTGGAGGAGAGGCTGACGGAGGAAACGACAAAATTGCGACCAACATTGGCATCCTCCTCCTCAAGATTGTCCTTCAGCAGGCTTGGCTGGTCCATAGATAAGCTCGTGCCACCACTTTGGCCACCAGTGTTAGACGCAGAGAAGCCAGTGCGATCGGCACCAAGCTCGTTCGTCTCCTCGTCGACTGTATATTTCTGCATGCCCTCCAACATCGTGATCAGCTCCGAGGGGTCCATCGTTTCGGGTATATCGTCCTCATCATCCTCCGCATCATCGTCAACATCAACTTCCTCCTCGTCTCGCTGATCGTCCTCGTGCCCCGCGGCAATACGCTCGAAAGCTGATCTGGCTTGTTGGAAGCTCAGCTGCGTTTTACTCTTATCGCCCGTTCCTGCGCTGGAGAGGTTTCGATTGCGAGAATGCGTTCCGGTGCGATCTGCGAACACTTGCATCCATCTCGTTCCTTCGTGCTTCTTCTCCAGATGCAGTGTCAGCAGGCTCATTCCTCTCGCTCGCTCAAGTGTCCACAGGCTTCCCGTAGGGTCAATCTCGGCCCACGTCGACCTCGAAACGTATCGCCCAGATGCAATCATCTGCGCTGCATGCGTCAGATCGTCATCGTCATCGTCATCGTCATCGTCTTGGCTGCTTCCATGGGTCGATGCTTCACCGATCTCAGTAATCTTCGCTGAGGAGGAGGTTCCGAGAAGATTGAGAGCTTCTTGCGTGAAGGATAGACTGAGGGCGCTGAGCGAGAAGTGAGCGCGGATGTGCGATTTGGTGATCCAAGAAGGCAGAACGAATGCGATCGTAACCGTGTCCCCTGTTTGAGCCCATGAGAAATGCGGTGCTCGACGTCTTCCTCGAGGTGCTATCGCTGCCTGAGCAGCTGGAGAGGTGCTAGGAACTGACTCAGTGCCTGTGCTTCTCGACGCGAGCTTGCTTTGACTAGACTGGTTCGCGATGGTAGCAAAGGGTGCTTCGGCGCCCAGCAGCGCTTCTTGGTCCGTCAACGTGGCTGTGATGAGTGGCTCGTCGCCTCGAACAGTCCACAAGACCTTTGCTGTCCTGGTCTTCATGTCGTCTCTTGTCGTCCCTTGTCCAACACCGTCGATTGCAATCTCGACAAGACGCACTTCGAATGTCGTCTGGCTCTGCCCCTCGCTCGAAACTCTCTGCTGCTGCGGGCCGTCTCGACGAAAGCCTAGACCTTGCATACCTTCTGCGCCCTTCAAGTCTCCAATCTTCGCTGCCAGTTTCGTGCTCTGGAGCAGAATGCGCAGCTTTGTATCCACCTTCTGCACCGCTTTGATCGTCCCCGGCACTTCATCCACGGCATCGGCCGAAGCGTCTGCAGGTGGTATTCTCCATCTCGCTACCGTATCAGTCGTCCACCTTGCAATGCCACTCTCTCCCATCGAGACCTTTTGCAGCTGGATGCACACCAGCTCACCGTCTCCGCTGGAAGCGATCCATTCCGTTGATGAAAGCGAAGCCAAAGATGGCAGACTTTCTCCATATTGTCCGTCCTTCAGATGCTCATTCCTCGCGAGACGAAGCACTGGGTGCCCGACCACCCTATCTTTCGCCGGATCGTATGTCAACACGACCACAAAGTCGTTTGCGTCTACGTAGCCAGCGAATGGCTCATCGTTGCTCCTCTGGCCTTTTGACGGAACGAGCACCTGATGCAACGCTCGCTCTTTCGTCTCCTTATATCCCAGGCCGGTAAAGTTTAGGCTGCCCTCGCGCCGAGCTTCTTGATGCGACTGGTAGAGATCAATCAGACGGGGCGGTCGACTCGGAAGACCATACGAGCTTGCACCAGACGATGCGGTGGTGTCGTCCTGGATGAGCTTATACGCCTCGAATGTAGGGTTCAACTTGGCTTGGTCCACGTCGAACGAGAATTTTACTTCTTCTACTCGGGTTCTCGAGGAAGAAGCCTCGCTTGGCAACGGCAGGCGATGCGCTTGTGCGTACGCCATTTCGGTGACCACCGCTTGACGTTCGAAGGTTGGAAAAAGATGATGGCGAGAACGACGTTTCGAGGTCGAAAGAACAACACAAAAGCGGAAACGTGTCAAGAAGAAAGCCCAAGAAAAAAAAGCACTTCATGCCTCCACACCATCACTTTCTAACATCCGAAACGAAAAAAATTCGCCACTGCATGACATGACAGCGAACTACTCAACGACAAATACAACACTTAGAATATTCAATCATGACATTGCCTAGCACAAGAACATACCTTCCTCGCAAAGAGTATTGTCACGATGGCACACTCCAGTTCCGGACCGAAAAGGATTCTTCACTGCGCAAAACAGATGGTGTTGCAAGGGTATATTGCTAATCAAAAGGAAGATACAAAGGGAAGAACAGACGCCGTGTAACGGCTGATCATGCTACATGAGTCTCATCGAAACAAAACATCTCGAAGAAGAATGCTTACTTGGAGCCAGTAACGCCCGAAACAGCGCCCTTAGCTTGGGCAGCAGCATCGCTCAAAGCCTGGCTAGCCTGCTGACCGGCGTTCTGTCCAGCCTTCTGAGCCTCACCAGCCTTCTGGGCAGCAGCGTCACTAGCATCGCTCGCGAGCTTGCTAGCCTCGTTCGAAGCGTTACCCGCCTTCTTGCTAGCCTCATCGGCAACCTCGCCAGCCTTCTGCTGACCGGCAGCGAGCAAGTGCGAGACCTGGTCGACAACGTTGGCGGCGGTGGCACGGGCCTGGTTGACGAGACCGGAGGCGTTGTCCTCGGCGGGCTTGATGTACTGGTTGGCCGAGTCCAGGGTGTGAGAAGCAAGGTCACGAGCCTGGTTGGCGAGGTTGGCAAGGGTCTGCTTGGCCTCTTCGGCGGACTTCTCGCCGTCCTTGGCGGCCTGATCGGTGGTCTTGGAAGCCTCGTTGGCAGCGTCGTTGGCGGCCGACTTGGTCTTGTCAGCGGCATTCTCGGCGTGGGACTTGCCCTGGCCAAGGAGGCCACCGGCGGTCTGCTGAACGTAAGCGATGGTGTCTGTTGATGTTACAGGAGGATACAATAAAAAGAAATTGAGAGTCAGTCTCATGTTCCATTCGTCACCATGTATGCTGGTGATGCAGGAAAGAAAACTTACTGGAAGCGAGGTCAGAGATCTCCTTTACCAACGAGTCGCCCTGCTTCTGTGCCTCGGACGAAAGCTCGCTGGCCTTGTTGGAAACATCGTTGCCAACCTGCGAAGCCTGCTTCGAGGCGTCGTCGGCAACGTTCTGAGCGTCCTTGGAGACGTCGTTGGTGGTCTTGTTTGTTCCGGGGATCTGCGACATTGTTGCTGAAGTGTGTATGTGTGGGGTGTTCGAGGTTAATATGACTTCGAAAAGATTGGTGTTGGTTGTTGTTAGTGAGAAGAAGACGAGGCGAGACAAGAAGGAGTATATGTATCTTTGGCAGTGGCGGATAGGCGAGGCTGGCCGAACGGATTGGCCGACAGGGACGCAGCTTTCAACTGCCGAACGAGCGAGAAGCGAGCAGCGCAGACAGCAGCGAAAGCACGTCTGAGTTGTCCATCGGCGAATCGACTCAGCTTCTCTAGTATGGGTGGATGGAAAAAATGCACTGTCCGTGCACTGCACCAGCTGCAGCCGTAGAAGCGCGATGATTTCACACGCGGTAGCGGGATAAGGTTGCTGCGCGCTGCTGTCTGTTGAGAGGTAGATTTGCGCACCGATATGACGCAATAACGCGTCTGCGCTGCCACGCCGCTCTATGCACTTCCCAAGACGCAATCTCACATCATTTCCATTCCAACCAAAAGCTTCCTGACATCGATGGCGCACGCCAAAGCCGTGATTCAGGGAAGAAAAGCGAACTTCATGCGCTTCAGATGATCTCACCCTGCCTACAATACACTTTATCGCTATCTCTGTGCAACGGGCTGACTGACAAATTTGTTGGCGAAGTCCTTCCTTGACATTTCTTCCTGAATCACACTTTTGTCCACCGTTCTTGGCCGACAAGAAGGTCTCTGTCATTCTATGTTCTCCGGAGACTTGTCGGTAACGGCTCGTGAAAAAATCTTCCTTCCGACATTGACCTTGCTTTTCGGCGAGTCGGTATGCCGCATGGCTGTGTCAGAGATGAATGTTTTGAGAAGAATGCAACCTCGCTTCCTTCGCCAAGTGCTGCATGTGAAAGTCTCCTTTCTTCGACTCAAGAAAAGCTTCCGAGAATAGAAACACCACAGCTTCTTCCGCTACCTTCCACCCTGCACTGTTGGCACTTCGGAAACGCCTGCCACTTTCAGAAGCCGACAAGACGGGGTTCAACGGCGGTACGATGGTCTAGGCGAATGCAAGTGTCTACTCTTGCCGCGGAAGAATAGCAACATCCGCACTTCGGATTCCATGCAAATCCACACGAAGGTGTACTGGCCTTCGACGACCTTCTCAAGGATCTACGTCTCGCATAAGACCCGATAGACCATCTCGAACGAGCTCCTTGTGTCGCAGTATTTGATCGTACATCTCTTTCACGCTTTTCATGTTGCAGTGTTTGCTGAACGTCTTCTATTGATAGATGCTAACTCTTCGGTCTTCCGATTGTGTGCCTAGGCGACTCTTCACTGCATCAGAGCTAAGTCCTTCTCGTTCGCCCCCACACCCAACACCTTACATGCCAGCTCGAACAACCTCTCCTGCCCTTCACTCCACTCCTTACCCGGGTTCCTGAAACTTGCCTTCATCAACCTCCCCAACCCCTCCCTCAACGTCTTCAACGCAACCAGCGTCTTTGGATCGGCACTAGCAATCCTAACCCTCTGCCTATCGATGTACAGACTGTTACTGGCCAACCTGAACTCTCCATCTCCACAAAGCATGTAGACCGCCTTATCGTCCATAAGCCCCGTCTCCCAGGCGTAGAGCTTTTTGCTCTGCATCATCGTGTAGTACAGCATGTAGCTGGACGAGCTTCGGACGAGTTCCGACATCTTGGCGCGGAAGTTGACGGAAGAAGGGTGGATGGAGGTCGGTTGGTTGTTGCCAATCGTTTTGAGTTGGAAGGTCTTTGCATCGATGTGAAGCAGCTTCGGGTAAAGTCCGGCGGCTAGCGTCGCATGGATCATGGCGAGACTCGAAGAGTTGACATCGAGGGAAGAGGGAATGGTCATAAAGCGAGGCTTGGCAAAGTTGGCTCCTCCTCCACTGCGGTATCTCAACCGATTGAGTTCTTGGCGGACGCTGTCATCGACCGTGACGAAACCAGCATCAATGAGGTACGAAAAGTACTGCTGACGCAACTCTTCGATCTGCAAAAGATTCTGGATGCTGAGGAAGCTGCGATTGCAAAAGGTACGATGGTGGTTTTGAGCGGTCGAGCGACGGAAGCCGTTGAAGGCATTGGCAATGGTGAGGAAGTCTGAGTCGCCCAATTTAAAACTCTGTTTCGCTCGGTCGGCCTCCAGCTCTTTACCGAAAGGCGTCATGAAAGGCGATTTGGAGTTGAGCGCAGCTGCAATGGTAAGCGCAGGGTCGAGACACTTGAACAGCGTAGCGACGAGGAGGAACTTGCCCATGTGAACGTCGAGTGGCATCTTGGACAGATGGCGACCCAGATGTGTGATCTCTTCGGTCGAAGTGAGTGCTTTGACTTCGACCAAGGCTGCGATGGCACGCTGTACGTTGGCCGCGCTTGGCGGATCGAGTGCTTGCGAAAGGGCGTTCTCGATGGAGGTTCCAATCTTGATCTTCATGATCTTGAGCTTCAGCGCCAGATCCTGCAGCGACAATCGCAGCATCTCTGGTAAAGGATGCTCATCGAGATACGAGTCGTGTCTGTACTTTGTGAACAGGTGGAAGCAGATACCCTCTTGAACTCGACCGGCACGACCTCGACGCTGCTTTGCGTTGCTTCGAGCGATGAAACATTCGACCAGACGTGAGATCTGACGCTTTTCATCGTAACGCATCTCTCTGTGCTTGCCCGAGTCAATGACACAGGTGATGTCTGGAATCGTGATACCAGTCTCGGCAATGTTGGTGGCGATGACGATCTTGCGCACGCCAGGGGGTGGCACGTTAAAGACCGCACCCTGGTTCTCGGATGAGATCGTCGAATGAAGAGGGAACAGCTGGAAGCCTGCACCGCCGAAAGTGGGATGGTCGACAAGCATGTCATGGCACTTGCGGATCTCGGCGAGACCAGGCATGAAGATGAGTGTTGCAGCACTGTACGGCTCGAGGTCCTTGTCGAGACATACGCGTTCCAAAATCTTGATGATGAGATCGTGATTGATCACATACTCATTCATACGACCAAGCGTGTCGAGCGTCTTGCTGCGGTATGCTTTGCCGAGACTGCCCATGCTCGAACCCTGACCTTCTGCATCATCGTCATCGTCAAGAAGTGCGGGGTCATCCTCCTCCTCAGGTGTTGGCTGGGCGAGGAGCTGGAGTTTACTCTTGTTGCCTGGCGCATTCTGCTTACGTGCATTGCCGTCGCCGTTACGGTAGCCACGCTTGGGGCGGAATGCATATGGCGAGTCGTCTTCAATGATGTAGTTGCTCATCTCGACTGCATCTTCGAGGTAGTGCACGTTGACGGGGAAGGTACGTCCTGGCACAGCGATGGTCGGGCAGCCACCACAGTACTTGCTGATGCGCTCAGCATCGACCGTGGCCGACATGAGGATCACCTTGAGATCCTTGCGATGTGCGATCAGCGTTTTGAGGATGATAAGCAAGAAATCAGATTCAATAGATCGCTCGTGCACCTCATCGATGATGACGTGGGTGATCTCGTTGAACGCTGTGCCTTCCAGCATGCGCAGCACAATACCTGTGGTCGCGTAGACCAAGCGTGCGTTCTTGCCGACGTTGCTCTCGAGTCGGATGGCGTATCCGACCAAGCTGTCGTTGTTGCCAACACTTTTGCGTGGCTCACCAAGCTCTTCACTGACACGCTCGGCAAGTGAGATGGCGGAGATACGTCTCGGCTCGGTAACATAGATCTTGCAGTTGCGGCCTTGCGACATGCAGTGCTCCAAAATGTAAGCTGGCACCTGTGTCGACTTACCACATCCAGTCTCACCGCTGAGAACAAAGATCTGGTTATTCTGGACGAGGTCAAGAATCTCTTGTCGATGGTTAGCGATGGGCAAACCTTGTCGACCGGGGAGCATCTTTTGGTAGGAAGGCGAGGCAACGCGATTGCTGAAGTATTCCGTAATCTCCTTTGCTCTTGCTTCCGAAGGCTGAGGAGCAGAGGCGGCTGACAGCTCGCCGAGCTCGGTTTGCTCTGCTGCCGACGTGTTGTTGCCAGTGGCGGTCTTGGATTTGGCCTTCTTGGCAGCGCTCGCCTCATCCATCCGGACGCGAACGACATCCCGTACGCGCTGGAAGCGAGATCGGCTCTTGCGGTCTCGCTCGTCCTTCTGCAGACCTGTGAGCTCCTCCCACCATTCGCGATAACCAGGAGGTAGGGCTCGCTGCACCGACTTGTCGCGGTCAATACAGAAGAGCGCGATGGTAGCCACGAAGTCGTCAGCCTGAAGCTGAGTGGCACACCCGACAGTGGTGAGTGTGTATTCGTCAACATAGGTGGGAGTTCCAGCATTGACGGGGTTCTTGTTGGGGACGACCTTGCCGCCATTCCATCGAATGACGAGCTTGCTTCGGTGAAGACGACCACCAGAGAGGATAGCACTGAACTTGTAGGTGGAATAAGGATCGGCACGTTTCAGCGCATCCGATAGCATGACGCGAGGTGTCTTGCCTCCACCGCCACTCTTTGCACGAGCGGGGAGGTCACGGATGGTGATGGTGACACCAGAGTCGACATCCTTGTCCTCGACGGGTCCTTCGTTGAGAAGATCGCCAAACATACCGCCTTCATCGTCTGAGCCGGCGTCGGACCTCTTGTCGCTTTCCTTCTCTTCACCTTCTTCGGGGCTCGCCTTGACATCCTTTTTGTCTTCTGTGGTTGCCTCCGCTGGCGCTGTGCTTCCATCGTCGCCTTTCGTTTCGACCGGAGCACCCTCTGAAGTTGGCTCAGCAGATGCGTTGCCGCTAGCAGCCTCGATCTCACGACGTCGCTGCTGGCGCTTCTTCTCCTCTTCCTCTTCAGCAGCCCTGAGTTGCTTCTCGATCTCTTCGCGTTGACGCAACACTTGACGGAAGCCGTCGGTGGCGGTCTTTTGGTCGAAGTAAGCACCGCGCTCGCACTCGCGCATGAAGTCCTTTGTTCGTCCAAGCACACGTTCGAGTCTTGCATCTTCTTGCTTCATGACGGATTCGCCATCCTTGCCAAGCTCCTTCTTCCACTTGGATCTTTCTTGATCAATACGAATCTGCATAGCTCTCAAGAGCGACCAGGTGGCAGTAGGCTTTTCCAGGGTGTCGATCTGGTCTGATTCGAGGTCGTCGCTCATGTGGAGCACGAGACGTTCGCATGCCTTCTTGAGTTCGTCGACTTTCTCGCGGTCCACGTTCGTTTTCGCCGGTGGCTTCGAGGCGGCTGATGCAGAGGATGTCGTTGAGGCGGCACCTGCGGTTCCAGGAGGAGCCGCACCTGGAACGAGCTTCGATGCAGTCGGGTCCGCGCGAGCAAAGTCGTTCTTGCCTAGCGCTTCAACACGGTTGAACTCGTATCCTGCATATGCTGGTGGTCTGCTCTCGTCGTACTCTTCGTCTTCATCATCGTCATCCTTGTCGTCCGCGCCATTGAGGCTGGGGAAGTCCTTCTTCTTCGTCTCCTGATCACGACGTTTCTTGGCTGCCTTGCCCTCTCCAGCACGGACAGCATCTTCCAGCGAATCTTCGTCGAGAGCCAGATAAAGATATGAGAGACACTCTTCCACGTCTGGTGACGGGCTGTGAGTGAGCGCATCTTCGACTTGTGCAGATGTGAAGCCGAGCTTGAGAAGGAGCTGATAGGCAATAAGGGCTTTGGCCATGACTTTCTCCTCAGTATCCGCCCATGCTGAAGCTGACGAAGGGATGGTCGAGGATGAAGCAGCGTTGCTGACAGTAAGCTTTTGCAGGTCCTTTGTCAAAGTAGCCATAGCGAGAGATGTGTGAGACGAGCCGATGCTGGCAGGGGTAGCACTGCCCGATACGGTGGTACTTGCATTGGTCGAGGGCGCTGCTGGAGTCGCTGCCGAGTCTGGTGTGTCGCTAGAAGGGATGGCAGCTGCTTCCGTGCTTTCGGCAGCTCCATTCTTATCTGCAATTGCGGAGGCCGTCGCTTGTTTGTTCAGATCAGCTGCTACCTCGAGCACTTGATCTCGCAGGACAGGGTCCATCTCGAAGTTGGGCAGCGTCTTGGCAAATCTCCTGTCGTACTCTATCGCCTTGTGCTGTCTAGAGACTTCTTTCTCGACTCTGTCCGAAAGCTTATCGACGAGGTTCTGGAGTGCCTGCTCCTCTTCCTTCTCTGGATCGAAGAAGTCCTTCTTGCCGTCATCGGTGGCTCTCGAAGCAGAGAGGCTGCCTTGTAGACTTTCGTCGTTGATCTTCTCATAGTCGATCGTGGCTGCTAATGAGCTGTTTGCTTTGCTAGCAGCTGGCTTCTTTGCTGCTGCGGCTGCCGGTGGTGGGTCCTGGACCTTTTTGGGAGTCGAGGTGGTGGCATATCCGCGCTGGACGGTGCCCTTGAGCGTGGGTCTCTTCTTTCCCATCCTGACCAGAGAGACCTCCTTCTGGTGCTTCGAGAGGGTCGTTGATGGTGAGAAGGAAACGGTATGGTTCGAGAAGAAGCCCAGAATGCCTGTATGCTGTTGCTTCTCATGCTGTCTAAAGTCACACAGACTCACACTTGTGCACAGAAGCTGAGCCGTGCTTGCTGCATCTGACTTTTCTTCTTGAAAGTCACAAAATGCCGCTGCAAAGCTCCGCATCCCGAAATTTTGCCAGCTGTTACATCGTGATGTGCGACACCTCGAATCAATTGCAAATCTCCGACATCCGAGTCCAACACCAGCTGCTTGGAAGCGTGGCTCGAGCAAGACTGCGCGAAAACGGCAATCATTCCAAGGGTCTGTTTGACTTTCATGGCGATCATCACCCTCACCTCACTGTCGACTACCTCACCGATCCATATCGTAGCACGCGATGGCGTCACCACAACCCAGCGCATCAGACGCTGAGGGACCAGTCAAGTCAGCTCCTGCCTTGGCTATCATCAGGTCGAACGCATCCAACCTTCCACGCAACCTTCCAGTAAAGCGATACGATGGTGACCCGCTCGTTCGAGTGGACGTACAACACGCGCTTCTCTGTCATCTTTTCTCCGACACAAGACGAGTCTTCACTAACCCGCGACCAGGCGATCGAGCTCATGCAGCAACAGCAAGTGGATCCGGCCCAGCAGGGTCAGCTGGTATTCCCGCACCCGTCTACCCCTTTGGCATGTCAGCAGGTTGCGTAAGGCGCAGCGATGAGACCGAAGAAGAGTATCAACAGTGGAAGGAGTCTCGAGAGCGCTATCTTCGATGGAAGAAGAGACTTGCACGAAAGGAGAAGCTCGAACGCAAAGCTGCCGCAGCCGCTGCCGCCGCGGATAACGCAGAAGACAGCGCCAACGCCGACGCCAACGCTAACGAGGAGAAGGACGAGCTTGCTGAAGGAGGGAACGACGAAGTCGATGAGGTCGCAGCTGATGAAGCCGAGGATGAAGAGGATCTAGGTGATGAGAACGAGCCACTGGACGAGGATGAGTTTCCCAGAGAAGGCGCGCCCAAGCTCACTTTCAAAGAGCTCTACATCGAGGCGCTTCTCAACAGCAGCAAATGCACCAAGTCAATGCGCGACAAGATCCTCGCCGATGAGGAATATGCAGAAGACTTTGCCAAAGTCTGCCTTCTCGTGAACGTCGGCCGTATCAACACCACACTCGCTTTCTACCCGGAGATGAAGACCGTGCTGCGATCATACCACCCTCTGCCTTCGCTGCAAAACAACGAGAACACGAGGCGCAACATGCAGGATGCACCACGTATGAAGTCGCTGCTCAAAGGTGTGCTCATCGATACGGAGCGACCTGCCCCTCCAACTGCGGGCCCATCAGCTGGGCAGCCGATCCGAGCGCAGAAGCCAAACGCGCTGAGCGAAGAGGCACCGTCGGATTTCAAGGAAGTCATCAAGCGATTCCGTGCCGGCACTGTACCGCCGACAAGTGTGGTGACGCTAATCTTCTTGCTCTCGCTCCACGCGACTGAAGTGACGGATATGCATTTCCCTTCGCCACACGACTCACATTCGCTCTTCTATCCACACGCAGACCATCCCCTCCCATCGCGCCAGCGTGCCAACGCCTTCATGTGGCTCATGTACCACTACCTCGAAGGACCGGCTACCAAGCCGCCCGGCGAGGAAGCCAATCCCTTTGACGACGAAACGTCACTCAACGCCGTCAAAGAAGCTGCCGAAGCCTATGCCAACATGACCGATGAAGAGCGCAAGAAACGTGCCAATCAACCATGGAAAGGCACTGTCAATCCAGAATGGCTCAAGTGGAAGCAGACACAAGACAAGGGTGGCGCTGAGACGGAAGACGCTGCCACAAAGAAGGAGGATGGGGTCAAAGCGGAAGGTGACAAAGACGGCGATGTTTCCATGGGCGGCGACGATGCTGAGGATGGCGGAGCGAAGAAGACAGACGATTCGAAGGAGCCACCTTCACATTTGCATCGCTTGCTCGTGCCAACATTGAAGATCATCACGCCAGCCGAGGCGGCGAAGGAGAACGAAGATACGGAAGAAGAGACGAGGTGGGGCAAGCAGATGCAATCTGAACGTGCTGCTTTCTTGGCCAAATTCCAGGAAGAGGAGGCTGCGAAGAATGCTGCTTCTGCGGCTTCGCCTGCTCCTTCGGCTGGTACTGGTGCGGGCAAAGGGCGCCGTGTCGGTGGAGGTGCTTCTGCGCCAACTGCTGCTAGCGCTGAACGAGGTTCTCCTTCGGAGGGCGATGCCCCGCGTAAGCGACGTCACGGCGGCGGTGGCGGTGCTGCAGCAGGCGATGTGTCAAAACGATCCCGTATGGCTAGTCCGATCGACTTTGACGACTCCTCTTCCGAAACCGACCCCACCGACCCTACTGCCACGGCCACAGACGCCGCTGCATCAACAAACCCCCTCACCACCGACCCATACACCAATCCGAACGTAGCCATCTCCGACCGCATCCGCCCATCCCTCTGGGAACTCGACTTGTCCGTCCCCCGCCAGCACCAAATCTCCGAAAGCCTACCCCAGATCGCATGGGCGCGCATCTTGGAACGCGCACAACGCGGCGTCGGTGACGCGTGCTACGAAAGCGACGAAGACGCATTCGCCGAAGAAGAAGCAGCCGAACCGGAACGTAGTCGAGCCGAAATCTCTCGCATATTGACCGGATTGCAGGGCGTGGTACGACACGAAGTGTTCGAGCGCGACAACCACGAAGTGAGGCTCAAGTATGGAGGGTATGAGCAACGTCAGGAGGATGATGCGTATGGAAGGTCCGGGGATGGGGAAGAGAGGTATAGGAGGGATAGGTTGGAGCTGTATTCGAGCAGTACGCCTGTAGCGAGCAGGAGGGGGATGGCGTATGATGATGGGGTCGAGAGGAGGGGTGGGAATGGGGAAGAGGTGGACGATTTGGAGGAAGCGCTGCTGGGTGGAGAGAGCGAGGGTAGGAGAAGGAGTGTCGGGAGGAATGGGTATACTCCTGTACGAGCATGAAGTGCCATGAAAGCCAAGGAAATGTCATCACATGCGTTTGTCGTTACAAGACAGCCAGTCTGAGTCTGCTCTTTGAGCATAAATGTGATGCTGAGATGATATGCGATTGAGATACCAGCGTGGTACAAATACAATGAATGCGTGCTCCAGATACCAACGTGATGCTAGATTGTTGTTGCGCGTCACTTGGTAGACTTTTTCTTCTTCTGCTTCTTCGCTGGCGACTCTAAAGCTGCACGTTCAGCTTCCTTCCTTGTTGGCGACGTTGTGGTCGACTTGGGCATCTTCGGCTTGTCGTATCCCTCAAAAGGATCCATTGCTGGGCGCTTCTTCTTCCCGCTACCACTGCTCGACGTTGGTGTTGACTTTGCCGCTTCTTCCTTCTTCTCTGAAGCCTTCTTCACCGGCGTCTCTGCCTGCTTCTTCGCACTTTCCTCCTCATCGAACTTCGTATGCTTCCCCGGCGTCGATCCCGGCTCACCCGCCAACGCCGCCCTAATGAACCTCCCCGCCGCACTCCTGTCCACCTTTCTTCCCTTTTGCCCCTCACCCGGCTGCTCCTCCTTCTCGTTCTCCTGCACCCGCTTAATCTTGCCAAAGTAGCTCTTGACCCTCTCCAGCTCTTGCATGACGGGATGATTCGTCGGATCGACGCCTTTCGTTTTCAACAGGATCCAAACGAGATCCATTAGGACATAAGCTACGGAGACTTGCATTCGTGCTGCGTCCAATCGGCCGTGTAGTTCGTCTTCTTCTTTGGTGGCCGAGCTGTTGGATTGGAGTGCCGCGTTGAGGCCTTCATAATTGTGCGCCAGGAGGGGTTGAAGGATGCTCGAAAGTTCGGTGAAGGACGACGACAGCGCTTGTAATGTGGGTAGTGGTGATTGGCGCAGTGACGACATGGTAGCGAGAACAAAGCGTTGTGCGGTGAATGTATGCAGTAGTAAGGTTGCCTTTGTTGTCGTAGCGAATGCGCAACGTTAAGAAGAACAAAGGCAGAAGAGGTTGGTGGAGGAAAGGAAATTTTGGTAGCGCCCAACTCTAAAAAATCTAAGCCCGAATCCCGAGTAAGAGGCAAATAGATCTCGGACGAAAAGTCAAAAACGGCGGCAGGCCAGACTTGAGGCGCTTTCATGTCTTACTCCGATGCATAAATCGTGCAGAAGCGAAGCTGTCACAACCTAATCCAACTCTGCGAACCCTTGTTTTTCTGCAATGCTCGCTCCCCTTTGTTCTGCCCGCTTCTTTGTCGAGAGATCACACGCAACTTTGTCCCTATTTTCATCTCATGCCCTTGCTGACATCACACGGAATCACGCTAGCTGAGGGAAAGAGTGGAGAAGAGAAGGTGGGGTGAGGAGACTGATTCTCACGCCAAGCGAGAAGACAAAGGGAAATGCGGAAGAGGTCCGAGCAAACGCAAAGCAAAGTTCGAGAGGCTGCAAGGATGCGGGATGCGATACGCTTCCTTTCTTTGTTCTATCGTTGTGACGATACATCAGAAGATTAGAGAAGGCTGAGCATGTGCAGGTGAGGAACAAGCTCAGCTTTCCGCACGCTTGCCGGAGTGAAGGCAAAGGCTGCAGCTCGCGTGAGAAGAAAGGGCCGTTCGAAAACCCACCTCCCCTCATTTCCTGCTCAAGTCGCCGATGCTCGCCATCCTCCCCTTTGTTCTTCGTGAGCCTTATCAGCGCTCGCCATTGCTCAAAGGAGTGTGCTGCGAATATTGCTTTGCCGAGCGCAAAGCAGGCCCAAGCTCAACCGCACTAGTTTCCCCTTTGTTCTCTCCTGGCAACGCATGGGCAAAGAGGCTCTCGGCCCTTCCGCTTCCTCTCCGCCACAATTCATGCTGCACTCTTCAGTGTAATACAAAGACGATAGATTCCAAACCAAGAACAAAGAAAGAGCAGAAAGTAAGAATACAAAGCAGCGCCGCAAATACAACTCTCACCCAAACGCAGCCGAAAGACTATTCGACGACAGACTCTCCCTCTGCCTCACCGCCGCAGCAGCAGGCATCATCGGCACCTGGCCGAGAGCGTCATATGGCGGAAAAGCCGGCGCTGTTGCCATGAAGTGACTGTCTGTGGTCTGAGCGCCAGTGCTTGCGATGACCAGCGTGTGGTCATTGCTTTGTGGCGGAAGTGGTCCGCACGTGTTTGTGAAGTTTTGCATCGGAGCGCCCGCTGTTGGGATCGATTGGTCTGTGTCCGTCGCGAGACAACACACAAAGGAGAAGAAGCGTCAGCATTCCGCACGGAAAACAAAGGGAAGAGAAAGCGTAGGGGAAACGTACCTGTGTAAAGAGCCTCCTTGTGAAGCTTGAAAGCGCGTTTGGGAAGGGCACGAACTCTTCTCGCTGCAGTGGCTTTGAGTGTTGGGCTCTCCAAAAGCTCGTCCCTCTCCTGGAATGGGTTGTAGTGAGCCATCGAAACGTTGCCGCTGAAAGAACTGAAGCTTGTATCGGCTGTAGAGCACATACTGAGCTCTGGAGTCGATTCGAGTCCTGTAGAAGCTTCGCTTGAAGTTGAAGAACCTTTGCTAGATTGCTGTTTTGCTTGTCTCGGCTTCGTCTGTGCTGTTGTCTTGCGGACGGGAGTACGTTTGACTGCTGTAGTGACGGCTCTTTGCTGACCAGCAGCTTTAGAAGGAGAATGCTTGTTCGCCGCCATGAGATCGTATACCCATGAACCGACTTTCTCTTTGACACCGTACTTGATCCAGCTAATCATGCTTGCCCATTCGTCTTCGAACTCCCTCTTGTCTGCTGCTGTGAGCTTGCCACCGAGATTGTCGCGAAGAAGGTCATCCAAGTTGTGCTTGAGGATTGAGGGAAGAGGTGGACCACGAGGAGTGAGGTTGCAGGTGAGCATCTTGGTCTGGACGAGGAGCTGCATACGGGTGCGATCGTTGCGTGCAAACTTCTTCATGATGTTGGACCAGCCAGAGCGACGGCGTGCGTTGATAAACCAGAGCGTGAGTTGGTTCATCTTGAGGGGTCGTTCGGTGGTCGGCGATTCATTCGTGATGGCGATCAGGGAGTCTTTGTCCTCGGAAGTAGGGTAAGGGTCGTCCAGTGTCGCGAGGAAGTGCTTTCGCATGTAGTAAGCGGGCAGTGCCTCTGAGAGCTCGGCTGCTTCGGCTTCTTGTTTCGCGCTGGCGTGTTGGCGTAGTAGTAGATTGGCGTCGCGTATCAGAGCTGAGTTGATTGATCCGAAGGTCTCAGCAAGGCGAAATCTTGTTTGAGCGATCACTTGTATTCTGTGAGCTACTCGATGCATCAGATCCACAGTAGACTTGCTCGTATTCTCCAGAGGCACACCGGTGCCTACCAAGTCTCGAGCGGTCGTGAGTCTCACTAGAAGATGTTGAAGGCCCTCTTCATCAGAGATGAGAAGTTCTTGCTCGATCTCATTAAGTGACTCGAGCACCTGGTCGAGAGAAAGAGGGCTTGAATGGGACATCTTGAAAGCTGTTGTATGTGGCTGGGAACGAACGTTGATGGTGTTGCGAAGTGTTGGGAATCTCCCTTTGTGAAGATGCGGTTGGTTGCGCGTTTGCAATTTGCAGCGTGCTTCTTAAAATTCAACTGTGGAAAGACAGTACAACGCGCCTCTGCATTGATTTACTTTCTTTCTTTGTCTCCACAACCTCTTTCTTACCCCCGACAAGCAACCCATCATGCACACTACAGAATTCTTGACACAGGTCCATGACCTTGCACTACGACTTGGAGATATCCTTCCGAAGCCCAAGACGGAACAAAAGTATTGCGAGCAGATCGCAGACTTGATTCCTCTCAACTTTGTTGTGCCTACGCTCGACAGATTGCGCGCGGACCTTTCGACGTTTAATGTTCAGCACGACACTCAAAAAACCTTGGTCGATCTCTATTTGGACAAGACGAACCGACTTGGACAGCTATATCAAGTCCAATACCAAAAGACCACTGCTGCGCTGCAACGATCAGGTGGTCACGATGTAGCTTACCTAAGATCTTTCCGAGAAGTGCTCCTTCGTCGCTTCGACACTCACATACTGACGATCTGGAACATCATACTGGAAGAAGCCGCTAAGCGTCATCAAGGTGTCTTCAAAGATCGAAACGCCGACGAGGTAGAACAAGGTGCGTCGCCTGCTTTGTGGTCTGCGGAGCCAACGACACGATCCAGCCGGGGACACGACTCGGACGCGGTCCGCATCCTGGAACAAGCCTTTCAACATACGCCCAACATCACCCAAGCAGAAAAGTACCGACTCGCCGAAGTCACCGGTCTCAGGCCCAAGCAAGTCACCATCTGGGTAAGTGCCATATTCTTGTTTCAAAGCGCTTTCATTTTAGACCTGACGTCATCGCGCGACGAATTCTGTGGCGATGAAGACATTTGTAATAATCTGAAGGACATGCTAGAGTCAAAGGGCTAATCTCACGTCTACAGCTGTCCGCGCATGACCCAATTTCGACTAGAGTCTCTGTCTGAGCCACTCTGTGTTACCCATATCGTGCTGATACTACTCAATCACGAAAACAAGCATTACTGACCATCACCGTTGCCAGTTCATTTTTCGCGTCGCCACACAGTTCCAAAATCGTCGCAACCGTAAAGCAAAGAAGGCTGTGGTCAGGAGTTCCGTCACACCGCCTCAAATCTTCCGCTCTTTACCCAAACCGCCATCTACACCCACGTCTCCTACGCATAGTTTTCCCTTTGGCGAGAAGAAGCGTAAGAACTATGGCGCTATCGGTCTCTCCACGCCTACCTCTCCTTCCTCGTCCACCTTTTCGGACGGTGATGAACTCTCCCTCCCCAAGAAACTCCGCCAACCCCGCTCGGCCTCCGGTATGAGTGATGCCTCTGCCACTTCCGCTGAGCTTAACTTGTCTTTCACCACTTGGTCCTCCCCCTCTTCGCGATCCACTTCGTTTTCGTCAACGAGCTCAAGCCCAAGTGACTGCTTCGACAGCCCATCCCGAGGGGGAAATGTCTTCCGATGGACCAACCCAAAGAACTACGAGAAGCGGGCTAACCAGGCTATGCCACAAGTCACCATCACTGTTCCTTCCTTCGCTAACATTCAAAGTCGGACCCCCGGTCAGAAGTCGCCTTTCACCAGCGACAACGTCAACGGAGATAACTTCATGGGTCAGCAGAAGATGGAAGAGCAAGGCATGATGAAGTTTGGCGACATTCAGCTGGACACAGACGCGCTGCAACGAAACTTGAGAGAGAGTATTCACAAGGCGTTCGACTTGCACGCTGTGAATCAAAATTACGGAAGGACCGCATCGAACGGGTGGTGGGCGTCGTCGATGGCGCCTTCGGTGGATGATGATGCTGAATGGGTCGATGAGGACGCTGCTCCTGCTCGGCCTTCGAACTTTGGCGTTGGTATGGGGGAGCAACATGTAGCGACGGCGCCTTCTTCCTCCTACGCATCTTCTCAACAGCCAAGCAGTTGGAACTCCACCCCTGGGCTCACGAGCAGTGGCGAGACAAGCTTCGACAGCAACCCCTCCTACACCCAAGACAGCCCCGACTTTGACCTCAAGCAATTCTTCGAAGTCGCCTCGCAACCCTCCGCTTCATCTTCGCAACACGCTCCATCCTCGAGCCCCTTCCCCCAATCGTCGCAACACAACAACAACAATGACGTGCAAATAGAGACACCGAGCAATTGCCCAGACATTCTCTTCGACGTCGACATGGCGGATCTGCAGAACCTGTTCGACCCGTCTTTCCTCATGCCCGATTTTCCAGTTCCCGCTGCGGGGAACGAGGGCCGAGAGGCAGGCAGCACGAACGAAGCTCCTGGTCAGGATATCGGGGAGGAAAGCGACGCAGCCGCGGCAGCTCAGTTCACGATGAACTTTGAAGTTTGGCCTCAAGACTTCAATGTCCAGTGATGGGGTCAATGGTTGAAGGCTGAGGGAGAGGGCGACGTCTGGTCATGTCAGCCCCTTCTCGCCTACTCACCAAATCCAAGTTGTGTTGTGTCTCGTCCTTGATATCTTTGTTGTCTTGATTGTCTTTTGCTCAGTATGTTGTGTCGGATCGTCTCGTCTCATCTTCTCGTATGCTTCGTATCTTGTTCGATATCGTATTAGTGCTCCGTCTTGTTCCGCAATTCAATGTTTTCAATTTCTCATCACGCCTGTGCTCGTGCTCGTGCTGTTGCGATTCTGTCAGCGCTCTCGCTGTGACTATCACTCTCTCTCACGAACGATGAGACAAATGTCTAAAAGTGTGGTTTAAGCATTGCTATAGTCAAGCTATCCTACATCACATAAGAGGCTCGTACTTGGCCTCCGCGTCTCCGTTCACCTCACCACCTTCCTTCTTCTCCTTCTCCTCTTCCACCACTGCGCCCTGGGCCCACTTCTCCCTCTGCTCGTCCCTCCTCTTCCTCTCCTCCTCTAGCGCCGCTGCGCTCTTGAAGGCGTTCGCCAAGGGGAACACCTTCGTTGCCTGTTGATCGAACTCTCCGACCTTTGCAGGCGAGATAGAAGCGAGCAAAGTGCGGGCGGAAACGGTGAGTTTAAGCGCATCGTTGTGCACTCTCGGGCCAGTAGATGAGGCGCTAGCGATGGCGGAGGGGAGGCCGAGGAGGAGCGACGTAGCTTCCTCGGTGCGGTCTAGGGAGATCGCCGCTTTGGCATTACCCAAGATGTGCGCGGGAAGAGAAGCGGTTGAGCTCTGCAAAGCTTCCGTGTACAGCGCCGCGACAGGCTTTTCGGCAGGAATGACGGTGGCGAGGGCGTTAGTGATGACGCTTCCAATCGGTTTAGGGGCGCTCTTGAGGTCAGGTAGCTTCGTCTTCAACCTCACCACCATGACCACCTTCCCTGCGTCGTCGGCATCAACCTTCGTCAAGTGCACGAGAGCGCGTGTGGCGAGCAACCAGTTGTTTTCGCGCAACGCGACTTCGAATACCGCTTTCCACGTCTCCGCGCTTTCCGCAGCGTGACTTTGGAGGAACCTCAACCACCGAGCTGCTTCCTTCAGAGGCGAAGTTTGGACGGAAGAGAAAAGTTCAAGACCTTTAGGATCGAGGTCTGGTTTAGGACCGTCGTCATCGATCGTTTCGCCGTTCGCAGCGGCTTCGTCGGCTTTCTTCTTCTTTTCGGCTGCTTCGGCTTCGGCTTTCGCGAGACGCTTGGCTTCTGCTTGACGCGCTTTTTTCAACGCCTTCTTTTTCTCTCCTTCCGAAAGTCCGGCGAGTGCAGGGTCCTCTTCTTCTTTCTTCTCGACTTCGATGAATGCTGGAGTGGAGGGAGCGTCGTGAAGCTTTGTGTAGATTCCAATGGCTGCCGAGGCTGCCCGGAGGTATACGGGGTGGGAACGAAGCTTATCTTCAAATCGCACCATGTTGACGTAGCTGCGAAGAGTCATCTTTCGCATGCAGTAGCTGTGGAAATCGAGTTGATCGTCCCAAAACTCCTGGAAGACTTTCTCGAGCTGAGTCAGCCTTTTCAACGCCATAGCGTAGTTCTCTGCCCTCAGGAAAGCTTCTGCTTCCTCGACGAGGTACCATAGCGCCTGCATCTCGTTCAAGTCGTATGTGGGGGAAGGAGCGTCGGGTTTGGTGAAGAGTCCAACGATGCGTTCCGCTTCCACGGTGTCGTTGATACGCAAGAGGTATTTGGCGGATTTGGAGTTGAGGAATCGATCTTGTCCGTCGAGTAGGCGCGCATCGGACATGGCGGAGGCGGCGCCGGAAATGTCGCCTGCACGTTTCAGGATTCGTGCGCGAACCATGTGCAACTCGGGCAAAGTGGAGGAGTGGGAGATGGCGGAGTCGATGTAGTGGAGTGCCAAGGTGGAGCGGCCGGTGAGGGAGTAGTGCTGAGAGAGGTAGTAGAGCGACCAGAGATAAGATGTGGGTGGGTCGGTACCGTCTGCAGATGGTGAGGAGGTGGGCGCCCATTCGAGACGGAATGTCTCGACGATTTCTTCGAGGGTGGCTTGCTTGGTGGGGTCCTGGTAGAGAGATTTGAGATCGGAGAAGAGGGAAGGGACGCCTTTGACGAGTGCAGACTTGACGTACGCGGTGGCCTGCGTCTTGAAGTCGTCACCGGTAGCGTGGATGAGAGCGAGACGTTTAGCAGCCGAGGATTTGGGGTGAGCTTCTTGGAGGCCTTTGAAGATCTCAACCGCCTTTGTCGAGGTTTCTGATGATGGCGATTCGTCGATACCGAGCAAGCTAAGCAGACCGGCAAAGTAGCGCTTGTTCTCCGGGTTGGAAGCGATGAGGTTTCTCCACAGCGCCTCCGCTTCGTCCTTCTTACCCAGGCCAGCGAGACATCTTGCCTGTGCCTCCTGCTTGCCTCTGACATCGACGATGCGCTCGCTGCTGTTCTCCATCAGATCGAGCGAGTCTTGGAACCTGCTCTGCTCCTCAAGGATGCTAGCGTGGTACAGCAATACCTCGCCGTGCTCATAGCTCCTAGCCGGGATATCGCGCATGACATTTTCGTAGCCTTCCAGCACTCGCACCGCTGCATCCAAGCTTCCTGCCAAATGGTGTGCAACAGCCAGACCAATCCAGTTGATCCTCAAATGAGGTTGCATCTTGAGCAACGTCAACCTGTTCTCCACCATTGGCGGGTAGTTCCTCAGTTGCAATTGCAAGAACGCCGACTCGCGTAGCAAGTTCAGGTTGTTTCCGCCTTCGATCCTCAATGCTTGGGTGTAGCACTTTATCGCTTCTTCATAGTTCCTGTCCTGTCGATGCAAGATACCCAGTGCATGCCAGCAGATGAAACTCGTGAGGTCGAGACGTACACCTTTTTTGGCGAGCTCAATTCCTTCCTCCCTACGGTTGGTGGAGCCGAGGAGAAGGCCTTTCATGGAAACGGTCTCTCCATGGTCGGGGAACTTTTTGAGGATGGTGTCTGCGGTTTTGAGACCAAGCTTGTACTTTTTGGTTTCGTATTCTTGGATGAGCCGCTGGAAGAGGGTGCGCTCCTTTGTTGGGAGTGCGGCGCGCTTTGGCGGCATGGTTGAGAGCGCCTTGATAGCTTGAAGGACTTCCGGATAAGTCCTTGTGCAAGGCGAGGTGTAGCGAGATGAATGATGGTGATACAGAAATGCTACTTTGGGGTCCGACCCATCTTCAAGAAGAACTGCGAAATTGGAACGGAAGTCGGCGCTGGATCCGTGCATGTCCTCCTTCTCTCCTTCTCTGCCTTGTTGGTCTGCCGACAGATCTTCCGATTTTCCATCAAGAAGCCGAGAAGCGCAGAGATACGCGCAGAAAACCGGGCAGCAGAACAGCAGAACAGAGCAACTGAGGCACTTCGCACCGCGTGATCGCCTTACAGGGCAAGTTTCTCGAAATCAGAATGTTGCTATAAGTAAGTCTCACATTAGGTCGAAATTTCGCCTCCACGCGGGCACGGAGCTACAGCTCACACACCATGCATTCTCTCGCATGAGCAACCCCAACACCTGCCTGGCTTTCTCATTATTCACCACCACCATCATTGTTCTCTCAAACCTTCATTCGTCGATTCCGCCATTTCCATATTTCTTTCCGGCACTTTAAAGCCATATACAACTTTCTGCACAGCTCGGCTCTCGCACCAGCATCTAACTAGGACATATCCGGCTTCAAGGGTCTGCAGCCAATCATCACCCTTGAACAACAAAGTGTTTTCAAGATAGCCGACTTCAACTCGGCTTCGGCTTTTCAAGCTGGGCCGTCCCTCGACAGTATAACCGCTCCTTCGCTCGATCGAGCCCTATCGTCGGCTTCAGGAGGCAAAAGTCGCCAGAGATTTCACATCGCCGATCCCGTCGTAGCATCTGGTGCTGCGGCTTCGATTCACGATCAGCAATCTAACGGCGGGCCGGTTCGTCGTAACGCAGCGTCGCATACGAAGAACGTTTTCTCGATCTCTACAGAACGTTGGGCGAAGAGGCTGGCTGATATGGCGTCTCCATATCCTTCTTCAGGCAATGGTGGGAATGAGGGTGGACAGAGGGGAGAAGTATCGATTGGAGTAGGAACGGTGTACGACTCGAACGCTTTCGGTTCAGGTAACCCTTACTCTAGGGTCAACACGCACGACATACCAACGCCTTCTCGTTCGCACTACTTCCTCTCACGCGATGAGATCCTCAAAGGCGTAGCGAATCGTTTCGTTCACAGCGCGGCGTACCTTTGGTTCTATGCAGGTATGGCACTGGCCTCATTACTCACGGTAGTCATCAGCCTAACGTCCGACTGTCCAGGGACGCTGTTCTACGGCCTCGAGCTGGCGATCAACCTGCTGCTCATCGCTGAAGTTGGCATCAGGCTCGTTGCTTTCGGCAAACAATTCTGGAAGAGCACATACAACGTCGTCGACCTCTTCCTCGTCCTACTTTGCGCCATTACGCTACTGGTCATCTTCTTCCATCACGAATGTTCGCCTTTCCGACGCTCCCCCACCTACCCTGACGACGACGATGCAAGTCGAGGAGGAAGGTCAGGAAAGGGAGAAGAATTGCTCGATTCAATCCTGCTCATCGGTCGAAACGTCGTCCAAGCACTCAGGTTGGTCTCGATTGTCAGGAGGTCAGGTAGCAACGTTACCAGCAGACCGACAAGGATTGAGATTGGCAACAGACCATACTCGCTCGATCTGGATTTGGAAGATGAAGGTGCAATGGCAAGGGATAGGATCAGGATAGGTGAGGAGGAGAGGTCGCCTTTGTTCGATGCTGAGGACGACGAGCTTTAAACTCGGACTTGTCTAAACAGCTTTCTAGCTTCTTGCTTTCTGCCATGGATATTTCTCGAATGCTATGTGTTCGCTTTAGCTGAACGAGTCGATACGAGTGTGTGTGTGTATCCGTGTGTGTTATGCTCATCAACCAGGCTTTCAGGCAAAGGTGGAGAGTATTGGCATGGGAAAAGAAGTACAGATTGTTCATTGCGAATTTCATCACCACCAGGGTCAACTTTCTACAAAAGACATACGCGTGTGAGGAGATAATACAAGATAGAGATGGTATCATGGTATCAATGATGGTGATGATGTTCAAAATTTGCCTCAAGGATACTGAGCTTTTTCATTCGGATAGTGTTGGTGCTGATACTGTCTCGATCCGCCCGAAACACTTTCGTAGCCAGGTGGGCCGATGCTGCTCTGGTAGTCGTCGTATTGGCTCGCGGCTGCCTGGTGAGATGCTTGCCCTGCTATGGCTGCTGCTGAGGAGGAGCCTTCACGTCGTACGTCGTCATACTGGCTTGCATATGCGCCGTGGTGCTGCGATCCATGATCGTAGGCTGACGATGCGTAGCGGTCGTACCCTGTCGGCTCGTGTGTTGTCTCATGCGGTTGTTGCGACCCGTGCGCGACCGAAGCAAGACCAAAGCCGTCATCGATGGTGCCCTGCCGTCTGTCAGCAGCGGGACCGGGGGCTGCGTTGCTGTCGTAGACGATCTCATGTGGTTCCGAAGCAGTGCCTTGTGGGATAGATGGCATGGCACGTGCACCACGAATGCGCGAACCGCCGCCGGCACCGCCGGCAATTCCGCCAGTAGACATCTCGGACGCGTGTTGCGGATGGCCGAAACCGGATGACGAGGGGCCAAAGGTTGCGCCCGAATACTCGGTAGGGTGACCATAGTCGGTAGTGGGTTGTCGACGCGAAGCACTAGATTGGCTGAATTGACTGCCACCGGGTGCTGAGGTGGAAGAGGGAATGACATTGCCATAGGCATCGTACTGCGGTTGCTGCTGCTGGTGCGACTCCGAAGAGTATTGTTGGTGGTACGAGCGATCTGGAATGGGTGGAGGAGAGGCGACCTGAGGGTAAGGACGAGGCGCAGGAGTGAGCGAGCTAGAACCCTCGTGACTGTCGCGGTAAGGCTGAGGACCGACGCCAGGGATGTAAGTGGCTTCGTTTGGCATGACGGAAGCTTGAGGCATACCGGCACCGTGACCACCGCCAACGGACGACATGGTGTTTTGTCGCTGAGCTTGCAAGTTGTGAGCACCGTGACCGGCCGAGTTGTTGAGCATGGGTGGAGCGTTGGAGAAGTCTTCAGCGTGACTGCCCTGCGCTTGCCTCCTGCCATAGCCTTGTCCAACACCGTTGATGACGGAGGCTCCCACAGCTGCTCCTGCGCCGGCTGCACCGGCACGAGCCATGTTGCTGTTGGTAGAATACGCAAGACCAGGCTGATGGTGACTGGCGCCGTTGGCGTAAGCGCCATCATCATAGTCGTTCTTAAGCGGCACTTCATACTCGGTCTCGTACTCTGCAAACTTGGGCAAGTCGTCACGCCTGTTCTTGTTCCTCTCCAAAGTAGCCTGTCTACGCTTCCTCTCGTGTTCAGCGTCCAGTGCGTCCATTCGCATCTGCTCACCGTAGCTATCTTTTCTTCCAGCACCAGGGCGCGCTCCGTACGAGTCAGGTGGCAGATGCGAGTCTTTGACACGATTGCGCCTTCTTCGGCCGCAGATTCCGCAGCTGAAGGTGCAGCCAGCAAGGAACAAAAGAACCCATGCGGCCAAGGTCATCCAGATGGCCATGCCGAGGGAAGCTGAAGCGCCATTGATCGAGTCAATACGCTTCTTGGCAACGATGAAAAGAGCAAGGTCGAGACTGAAGGCTACGACGGTGATGAAGGCGCCGATGCCGGTGACAAAGGTGCCAAAGCAGTTGGAGGAGAATTCGCGACAGTGGGAGATGAGACCGAGTAGAAAGGCTACCACAGCGAAGGCGAGAGCGATGGGATGCAGGATCAAAGTGTAGGTGAGACCCTTGATGACGGTGGAGCTGTACTGACCGCCAATCGTAATTCCGAGAAGCTGATTAGGGTTGAACTCGTAGCCTAGGGTAGTGCCGCTGCAAGTGTTGCCGATGCAGTAGCCCAAGGTACCAAAGTGAGCGGTTTCACCATTCTGGGATCCGCCGCCTCCAACTGTAGCTTCAAGAAAGTAGATGGATTTGATGATGGGTGTCGAGATGGTGACCAAAGCGAGCAAGATGGCAGCTGCCAAAGTGAGGATTGTCCCTGGAGTAGCGGGACCGAACATGACGGGCTTGTTCCACAGCCACTGCCGCTGTCACTGCCTCAGCGGGGAGGGAGGCTAGTTCCGATGCGTGAGAGAGGTCAAGCGGAGTGACAGCTGACAGGTGACAGCTGATCGTATTAGGCGTGCAGAGGACCAAGCGTGTCTCTGCGGAGGTAGGATCGGAAGAGAGAGGCACACAATGAATGCTGGTACGACGCGCGTGCGTAGTGTGGGGAAGAGGAGATGTTGAACCGGCCGAATTCTGGTACGACGTGCAGCGGCTTGCGGGTCAGGTCGAAGCTTAAAGTGGTCCGGTGATCAAAAGGACGCTTCCTTCGCTCTTCTGTGTTTGGGATGATAGCAGAGATCCCAGATCTATGATGGTGGTAGTGAAATTGTCGACAACTTGGTACGGGAACAAGGATTGAGAAGAGGTGAATGCATCTGCAGGAAGGCGGGCAGTGCAAGATTTGCAGGCTGCAGCAACGCGCAAATGACAGGTCAGGAGGTGCCGAAAAACTTGTGTAGCCACGAAAATCTCGGAGTTGACGAGGCAGCCAAAAGGCAAATAGGGGCCCAAGTAACGCTTCGAAATGGCAGGACAAGGCCTTTGGAAGATGAAGACACAGAAGTGCCTCGTGGGCGTCATTGTGAACCGAGCCGAGATCCACAGATTGGCTGCTCAGGGTCGATAGTTGGCGTACATCACTGACATCAACTCAATTGTGGGCGATTGACTGCAGTGTGTGTTGCTCTTGATTGAGACTCTGAGACCTGTTGCTTGCACAGCCTCTAAATTGCCAAGCCAGACCAAGATTTCCGCGTAAGTCGTGTATCGGCTCTCGCGTAGAGAACGAATTCAGACATGGCAGACAACAGAAAGCAAAGATCTTACATCCTAAAGTTCAACTCAAATTCGACGAGCTGCAAACTCCACTTCCGCGCTGCACCGGCCATTCAACACGCATCGTGAGGGCACAGCCTCTCTGAAACTAGCCTGCCGTCAGATGAACAAGAGAGGGATTACTGCTTTGAATTTCACTCTCCGCACTTGCTTCAATTGAACTGCTGCCGCACCGAGGTGGACCGATTCGCATCCTCCGATTGCTCTGCCCCCCACGCTTCGCATCGCATCGCAGAAGCCGGCTCAATCGTCACACCGCTTTCCGTCAGCGTCAAGTGGTCCTAGCGCTTCTGTGCGTGTGTGCAGTTGCTCGACCCTGACAACCCTTCGCTTGCCTCGCTTGGTTGCTTGTCTGTCTCCAGTCGACTCCTTCTAATCTTCCCATCTCTACTCGTTCCATCCACTCGCTTCATCGTCCACTCAGCACATCCGTCTCCTCTCACGAATAGACGACCGCTGACATACCCACGATGGCGCGCTTCGATGATCACATGCCTACAAGGCCCGTCGACCGCGATAAGGCCGAATCCGAACTCTCAATCCACATCAAAAAGGCCACCAGCAACGAAGAATCAGCTCCCAAGCAGAAGCACGTCCGTAAATGTATCGTCTACACTTGGGATCATCGTACATCTCAATCCATCTGGACCGGTCTTCGCGTCCAACCCATTCTCAGCGATGAAGTACAAACCTTCAAGGCGCTTATCCTCGTCCACAAGGTGCTTCAGGAAGGTCACCAGATCGTACTCAAGGAAGCACAGGCTCAGATGGGATGGTTCGAGACTTGTGCCCGTACCGTCGGTGCTGATAGCATGCGTGGCTACGGTGCCCTTATTCGTGCCTACGTCACCTTCATCCTTGCCAAGCTTCGCTTCCACCGCCATCACAAAGAGTTCAACGGTCTTTTCGAATATGAAGAGTACATCTCGCTCAAGAACATCGACAATCCGGATGAAGGATACGAGACCATTATGGATCTCATGAACTTGCAAGACCAGATCGAACAGTTCCAGAAGCTCGTCTTTGCACACTTCCGCGGCTCAGCCAACAACGAATGCCGTATCTCTGCCCTTGTACCTCTTGTCAAGGAGAGCTACGGTATCTACAAGTTCTTGACATCCATGCTCCGCGCCATGCACCGACGCACCGATGCCAGTGATGCTCTTCAGCCATTGCGAGAGCGTTACGACTCGCAGCACCACTCACTCCGCAAATTTTACTACGAGTGCGCCAACCTGAAATACCTCACCTCGCTCATCAACGTTCCCAAACTCAACCATGACCCTCCCAACCTGTTCGAGCTCCCTGAAGAAGGCATGCCTCCACCTCGCAGAACTCCAAAACCAGCTACGCCTCCACCTTCTGGTCCGTCGCAGGCCGAAATCGATGAACAGGCACGCTTGCTCAAGCAGTACGAAGACAAGCAAGCTGCTCTCAAAGCACAGGAGGAAGCCGAGAGACAAAGGCAGGCTGATCTCGCCGCAAAGCAGCAGCGTGATTTCGAGGAGCAGCAGCGTATCCAAGCCGAACAGCAACGACTTGCACAGGAACAGCTCATGCGCGCTCAGATGGATCAGATGCAAGGCGGTCGTCTTGCCGAACTTGAGCGAGAGCTGCTTGCCATGCGTGGACAGTACGAGCGTGATCAGCTCATGCTTGAGCAGTACGATCGACGTGTCAAGGCGCTCGAAACCGAGCTCGCTAACATTGGTCAGAACTTTGGTGCTCAGATGCAGGGCAAAGACGAAATCATCAAGCAGCTTCAAGACCAGGTCACCCTCTGGCGCAACAAGTATGAGGCTCTAGCCAAGCTCTACTCGCAGCTCCGAACAGAACATCTCGAGATGCTTGGCAAGTACAAGCAGCTTCAGATCAAGGCAGGGAGTGCACAGGAGGCTGTTGACAAGATGGAACGCATGGAGCGTGATGTCAAGGCAAAGAATCTCGAGCTTGCAGACATGATCCGTGAACGTGACCGTGCACGATTCGATCTCGACAGGATCAAGGCCAGCCAGAAGGAAGAATTTGACCGACTCAAGCGCGATCTCATGTTCGCCAATGAGCGTGCCGAGGATGCTACACGTGCCAAGAGCTCCGAGTTGTCTGGTATGATGTCGACGCTCAACCGACAGATTGCTGAGCTCGAGGATTCGTTGCGGGAGAAGCGCATGCAGCTCGATGCACGTGATGCCGAGCTCGCACGTATTCGTGACGAGAAGGACGCCGAGTTGGCCATCATGCAAGAAGGTATGGATGCGACCATCAAGCAGCTCACCGACATGCAGCTCAACCAGGGCGAAAATGACAATGCGCTTAACGCTCAGATCGACACGCTCATTCTCGACAACACCAAGAAGCTCAACGCCATCATCGACTCGATTTTGCAGGCGTGTGTCGACAAGGTCGACGATGCCCTTTATGAACTTGAATCGCCATCGGCATCCGGTAACAACACTGCTACGCCCGAGTACGTCCTGTCAATGATCGAGAAGGGTACCACTTCGGCCAACGAGTTTGCCACTGTCTTCTCACTCTACCTGTCCGGTGAGGTCGGTGGTGAACATGTCGAGGTCATTAAGCGTGCTAATCAGCTTGCACAGACCATCAGCGACACGCTTCTCAGTACCAAGGGTATCACTCGGCTGGCGCAAAGCGACGACGCTGCCGACAAACTTATCGGCACTGGTCGTGAGACCGGTAATGTGCTACTTCGCTTCTTCAGCAACCTCCAGTCGTACCGCCTGGCCGGTGTTCCTCCTGCTCAGCGTCGCGATGTCGTCGCTCGCCAGAGCTTGGAAGCCCGCACTGCCTTCGGCAACCTTAACAGCGTTGTTGAGACCATGGTCAAGGCTGGCAACACGATGCTTGCCAACGCCAACGGCGATATCGGTGACATTGTTGAGCGCGAGATGATGAATGCTGCTTCCGCCATTGATGCTGCTACTGCCAAGTTGCAGGCGTTGCTCTCGAGGCCGAGGGATCACAACAAGTACTCTGCTGTTGATCTGCAGGTTCACGATGCCATTCTTGAAGCTTCGTTGGCGATCACACGCGCCATTGCAGGTCTCATCAAGGCAGCTACCGAGTCGCAGCAGGAGATTGTTGCCAAGGGCCGAGGATCTTCGACCAACCAACAGTTCTACAAGAAGAACAACCGCTGGACGGAAGGTCTCATTTCCGCCGCTCGTGCCGTCGCTTTCGCTACAACGATGCTCATCGAAGCCGCCGATGGTGTCATTATGGGCACTCACTCGCTTGAGCAACTTATTGTTGCCTCCAACGAAGTCTCGGCTGCCACCGCACAAGTCGTCGCCGCTTCGCGTGTCAAGGCGGAGTTCATGTCCAAGACGCAAGATAGACTCGAACGAGCCGCCAAAGCCGTCACCGACGCTTGCCGCGCCTTGGTCAAGCAAGTCAAGACGATTACGGATAGGCAGAGCAACGGTGCGGGCGATTTCGATTATTCGAGAATGGCAGTGCACGAGTTCAAGGTCAAGGAGATGGAGCAACAGGTCGAAGTGTTGAAGTTGGAGAAGGAGTTGACGCAAGCAAGGAGGGTGTTGGGTGCGATGCGTCGTGCCGGGTACCATGCGACGGAAGAAGATTAGTTGGGGCGCTCCCTTCAAATTGTGCCTTCTTGTTGTGGTTTTCTTCTATCATGTACTTTCGATCCTTGTTACGTTCTTTCTTAATGCAAATTCCATGCATGCCCGAATATCCAAACCTGCGAATGTGTGTGGTAACAACATTTAGCCTCAAGGGCCACAGTATCGACTCGGCCTGACAGAGTGGGAAGACTGAGGTTGGAAGCAGGCGAGCTTACATATGCTGACTAATATTTTTTCTCGGCAGTTGAGCTAGACGCGTCTTGAGGTCAGAACAAGCGACTGGCGAGCAAGCTTGCGCTCAGCGGGATTTTTGGCTGTGATCGAAGGCCACGCCGCCTTCTCCACTTGTGTGTGGAAATTCCAGTTGCCCGCACAAGCCCACGCCAACTCCAACGCTGCTGAACGCAAACCAACACCTTCAACTACATCACGCTTGCAGCCTTCCTTACGTAGTTGCTCGACACCACACACTTACATACGCATCTCTTTACGACTTCGCAGATTTAAGCTCGATCACGCTGTACGATTCGATTGTCAACAAACGCATAGGAATCCGTACCAGCCTTTCAACAAACTTAGAAATCGAACCCGGCTAGCAACGATGTCGGCACCGGAAAAGAAGCAAGAGGCGGACTTTACGTCTGAGGTGGATTCGCTCATCCCCGAGGTTCAGTCTATTGCTTCGTCTTCGCCCGCACAGCTTTCGGCTGCGTTGGAGAAAGTCTTTGCGCTGGAGAAGAAGTCACGCAATGCTGCCGATTTGAACAGCACCACTCGTCTACTCCTCCTTGCTATCCTTTTGGTACGCAACTCGCCTAGCCCCAAGGAGACGAATTGGGATTTGCTAAGCGAAACCGTGATCAGTCTAAGCAAGAAGCATGGACAACTCAAGATGGCGACGACTCGAATGGTTCAGCTTGTCATGTCGTTCTTGTATCTCGCCGTGGATCCAGTGGAGGAGAGGAGGAAGGAGCAAGAGGTGAAAGATGAGGAGATGGCCGATTTGAAAGCTGAACAGGCTAAGAAGGCGCAAGAAAAAGCAGAGAAGAAGGAGAAAGAAGAAGGTAAGAAGGAGTCCAAAGAAGCGCTGGAGGCTAGGAAGAGACAGGAGAAGCAGGAGGAGCAAGAGGCGGAGAAAGTGGGTGCGCAGAACGCTAAAGTGCTGGAGCTGATGGATGCAGGTAAGCGTATCGGAGATGCGGGTGTGGATGAGGAGAAGAGGTTGAAGTTGGTCCAGCTGTTGAGGACGGTTACGGAGGGGAAGATCTTCGTGGAAGTGGAAAGGGCTAGAGTGACGCTGTTGCTTTCCAAGATGCTTTATGCTAAGGGCAAGGTGCACGAAGCTGCCGATGCCCTCCAAGATCTCGCTGTGGAAACGTTCGGCTCGATGGACCGTCGCGAAAAAGCAGAGTTCATTCTCGAACAGATGCGTCTCAACTACGAACGCAACGATCTCGCCAAAATGGCGATCGTCTCGAAGAAGATCAACACCAAACTTTTCGACAACGTCAAACATTCCGATCTCAAATTGCGCTACTACGATCTCATGATCAGCTACGCACTTAGGGAGGATAAGTTTTTGGATATCTGCAAGTACAACCGCGAAATTTACAACACGGAATCGATCAAGCAGGAGGAGGGGAAGAAGAAGGAGGTGCTTCGTAACATTGTTGTGTTTTGCGCACTGGCGAAGTACGATAATGAGCAAAGCGATTTGATGGCAAGAGTGGAGGGGATGGAGGAATTGGAGAGTGTACCGGAGCATAAGAATCTGTTGAAGTGTTTTACGACGCCGGAACTCATGCGTTGGCCAGGAATCGAGAGTCTTTATGGTCCTATGCTTAGGCAGTCCCCCGTCTTCTCCACCACCCAACCTACAGACGATACCTCTAACGGCAACGGTGTCGTAAGGGACGGCAACCACCGTTGGGAAGAACTACACAAACGTGTGGTCGAACACAACATCCGCGTCATCTCCCACTACTATACGCGTATCACCCTCAAACGCCTTTCCGAACTCCTCGACCTTTCGCCCGCTCAATCGGAATCCTCTTTGGCAGCGTTGGTATCGAGCGGTACGATTTTCGCAAAGATGGACAGGCCAGCCGGATTAGTGAATTTCGAAAAGAGGAAGAGCAATGCGGATGTGTTGAATGCTTGGAGTGGAGATATGAACAAGTTGATGAGTACGGTGGAAAAGGTAACGCACTTGGTGGAGAAGGAGTGGGCGATTCATAGGGCCGGCATTCGTCAGTAAAGCGAGAAAGGCTTCGAATCACCTTTATTCTAGTCGTGTCGCAATTTATATGACCGCTTTCATTTGCTGTTAGTCTAGCCAAAAGGATAGTGAAATGCGTCTTCGTTTGATGTGGAAGAGCTTGAGTCCGGGGGTTGGGCGGGTGCTAGGTCTAAGTCATGACCCAAAGTTGCGTAAGGTTCAGCGGTGCAGGTAATTAAGGTGGTAGAGGCGGTGTTCGGAGCATTGGTCTTCGCTGCCGCTTACAGAATCGCTCTTCCGTGCACAATATCGATGTTTGCGTTTTTTTAGGCTTCGAAATGCCCACATCGTTTCGAGAAGCATACTTCAGCTGAATTGCAAGCTGTGTCAAGGGAGAACAATACTCTGCAAGCACAACGATGAGTCTTAGAGCATTCATCACGCACAATCGCCTTCACACAGCTTTTGAACTGAAATGATGAAATGAGCATGAATTGAGTTGAGGAAGAGCAGACGGTGTTACGAGAGACAAAACAGTCGTGATCGACAACATGAGCAGAGGGGAAAGGGGGAACAACTAAGACTGTGCGAGTTGGGTAAAGGGAATACGAGGGGGTTGATGGAGAGAGGTTGAGAGAGGAAAAATGCATAATTTCGACAAGAGTAAGGACCGTATGTTGACAAGTTGGTTGTTTGCTTTTTGTGTGAAGAGATCTCGCGCCTCGTCCAGATTGCACGCACCCCATGCCTTGGCGCGGAGCAGCGTGCTTCGAGTGAGGTCGAAAAATCGTGACACGAAAAGATGTTAATCGAGGATGTACGAGACGCAAAGAGAAGAAAGAAACGATCTTGACGGGATCCTATGAAGAAAATGGTGATGAGACGTCGGGCCTGACAAGAAGGATAGCAAGAATACATTGTGACGCTGCTGAAGGATAGTTCAGCAGCAGTGCGTAACCTTCTTGCTGCTTGATTGAGGGGATTGATCATGTTCGGACACCTGTCCATTATTTCCTACGAAGCCCTCTCGCATATCCGCGAGGAAGTTTGTGTGAGAAGAGTATCACGCCGTTCGTGAAAAGTAGCCATGATCAAAACCAAGCAAATTTTACCCAACCGTCTATACCGTAAGAAGAGGAATCCGTTTTAATGTCAAGAATGCGTTCATGGGAGTTGTTGTGTGGGATGCAAATTTGCCGCGTCATCGAGACCAAGACAAGAAAAGGGCAGAGTGAAGCTGTGCTAGCAAGGATCAGCATCCCCTTGCACAGCTATATCTGGTGCCTTCTCTAGGTTTGTCTGCTGCTCGGCGCCAACGACAAACCAGTGCGGCATCAGCTACACTGCACTGGAATGCCTTGCACCTCTTAGTAGTAGGCGGGCTGGTCATCGCGCTTAAGAGGACGCGAGGAGCTTGGCACGTTCTGCGAGGTAAGGTAAGCCTTGTCGGCGGGACGAGCGGTGCCGTAAGCAGCGCGGGTGGTGTCCATGCCGTTGTTGATGGGCTCTTCACCCTCCTGAGGCAAGACCTTGCGGCGGGGAAGCTGAGCGGCCTGCTGTTGCTGAGCAGCCTGCTGCTTGATGACGGGGTCGGCCTTGGTGTCCTCGTTGCGCTGCTGGATGGACCAGTCAAAGACGTAGTCGTACTGGAAGCCCTCGCGGACGAAGAGGTCACGGAAAAGCTTGCGGAGGTAAGAGTAGTCGGGCTTGTCATCGAAGCGGAGCGATCGGCAGCAGTTGAGGTAGATGGCCATCTCCGAGGGGAAGCCACGGCAGAGAAGCTCAGTAGGGGTGGTCATCTTCTTCTCCATGATGCGGTCGTACTTCTGCTTCTTGGTGGCAGCCTTGAGACCCTGCCACGGGAGAGAGCCACGGAGGAAGTACATGAGAACGTATCCCAAACTCTCGAGATCGTCACGACGGGACTGCTCGACACCCAAGTGGGTGTTGATGGAGGTGTAACGGGCGGTACCAGTGAGGTTCTTGTTCTCTCTGTATGGAATGTGCAAGTGAGTCTTGGGGTCACGGTACTTCTTGGCGAGACCGAAATCGATGACGTTGACCTGGTTGCCTCGCTTGCCGATACCCATGAGGAAGTTGTCGGGCTTGATGTCACGGTGGATGAAATTGCGGGAGTGAATGTACTCAATTCGCGAGATCTGGAAAAGGCAAAAGTGCGGGCAAAAAGGCAGATGAGGGTGACGAATGAAGAAGTCAGTACTATTCCGCAGTGATTTGTGGGTTGCGCAACGCTGTGCATTGCAAGTATGCGACACACCGGCCTGAAGTGGTGATGTACTGCGCTCTGAGATGACGACGTCGGAGCAAAGGCAGAACAAAAGCTATACATACCATCTGATCAGCGAGAAGCAAGACAGTCTTGAGGGAGAACTTGCGGTTGCAAAAGTTGAAGAGATCCTCGAGCGAGGGACCGAGAAGGTCGATGACCATGGCATTGTAGTCACACTCCTGACCGTACCAGCGGACGAAAGGAACACCAACACCACCAGCGAGGGTCTTGTAGACCTTGGCCTCATACTCGAGCTGAGGGTGCTTGGCCTTGATGGACTCGAGCTTGATAGCAACCTCTTCACCAGAGATGATGTTGATGCCGAGGTAGATATCACCGAAGGAGCCGGAACCAATCTTCTTACCGATGCGGTACTTGCCGCCGACACGAAGATCCATGATTGCTGCGTAGACTGCGGAAGTTGAGATGCGAAGGGTGAGCGGAAGATATCGAGACTCAGCCTACAAGAGTGCAAGAAGTTGGCTGGCTGATGATGTTATTATGAGTCGCAGTGGTTATGCGGCTGATGGAAGTGACGAACAGAACTGGCGTCTTGTTGATCAGAAACGATGCAGATGCGTTATGATAACGATGGTGGTGCGGAAGCAACGTAGAGGTGGAGTCAAGCGCCAAAAAGTATGAAACTCTTTGACTGAGCTCGGTACGCAAGTCAGCACTGGTGCGGGCCAGTGTGAATCGAAAGGTGATGTGTTGTAGGGAATCGTCGACTCAGCCGGAGATCCTTGAAGGTGATAGGATGATTTCGGCGATTTGGTGACGAAGAGATGATATGTGTGTGGTGGAAAGAGAAGGGAGAGTGAGAGAAAGTGAAAGATGAGATGTGAAGCGGAGTATCACTTTGCAGTCTGGGCTCGGCGGCACACCACACTGTGACTGACTGACTGTGACTGCACACTGTGTGTCGAATGTGTGTGAGTGTCAATTTGGCGTGTGTGTGTGTCTGCGTGTGTGGGTTCTCACAAGGCGCTGACGGGCGTGGCCGCTTGCTTGCTTGTTCGAAACGGGTGGCCGGATTGCTCTCTTTCGCATGCTGAATGGCTAATCAGCCTCCAACGCATCCGATGAGTCGATGGAGCCTGCAGCGCACACTTCCAAAATCCAAAATGCTAGGCCAGCAGAGCACAGTCAGATTGTCCACACAATAAATCCCACCCGAATGCAGTGCACATTTAAGGACAGAACAGCACACAGCACAGCACAGCGCAGCTGCACACAAACCAACTGGAAATACAGAAGAAAATGCGCAATTCAGCCCTGCTCGCCTGCTTGCCTTGGAAACCCAAAGCGGTCAGCTCTCGGTTTGCCCTGACGCCCACCCAAATAGTGCAGCGCTGTGTGCTGTGTGGTGTGGGTCCTTCTGCGTTCCCTCAAGCTCAAGAGAGCCCCTCTAGCTATCGTTGAATACAAATGCTGTTTGCTTTCAATACGATTTCTTGGCGTGGGCTTGAAACGGGCTGCAGCTGGTTGAACTGCTGCAATACCAAAACAAAAATCCGATTTCTGTGTTTTTCGAAATTTCCGCCTTTTTGCGAATTTCGTGATGTTACGGCAGGGGTCCAGGGGTTAAGTGTGTCTGGGCCGAATTCAAAAGTCAAGCCAAGAAGAGGAAACCAAGGCCCTGCAGCACGTTGTGCAGTCAATCCTGGCAAATTCGAATTTCTGTTGCTCCTGGTCGCTGTATCTCCGGATGACAGCCAGCCAGCCAGCCAGGTTAGCAGGCCGGACTTTCGACGATCCTCCCGATGCTATGCCAGCGCAGGAAAAGTAACAGCCTCTGCCTCACTTCCTGCTGATTTTCCTTCCGGTGCTTCACGGAGCACGTTACTCCGCCGCCGCCGCGGCGCCGTCTTCGATTTTCGAAACAAGATGAGAGTTTCCTGCCATTAGTCCGGCTTGGGCAGCTTTGTGAGTGCTTTGCGGCCGATTCAGTGCGCTTCTCTCGTCCCGCAGACGCCGATCTTATCGCCTTCTTAGCCGAAGCGGCCTGTATCAGACTCAGTGTGTACACCGGCGATGGAAGATGTTCCGCTGGCTAGCGGTTTCTTCTTTGACTGCCCGTCGATCAACGGAACCTGTCAATGTTGCCTTTTGTTGCTTCTGCGCCGGTCAATCTGGGTGGTTACAGCCGGTCGTCGTCGGGCACAGTCCTCGAATCGTCTGCGCAAAAGCATTGATGCGATCTGCGATGGTGGATAAGCCACGCTAACCATTGTGATCGCTTGTGTGTCTGCACATGGCCTTTTCGACTCCCTTGCAGCACACCGATCCAAATTGATCTCGGTCGCTTGAGTCACAACTTTCATGCGTTTGTGATGTCTTTTCTGCGAATAGATCACCAGTCCCGATCGAAGTACTTCATTCCCGCTCCGACTTGTAAGGATCTGACAGCTGTCAGTCACTTTTCTTTAGACCTCGAAAACGTGCAATATGATGTTCGCTTCGTCATTCGCTCTCGAATCATGGTCTGTGCCTTTCGCCCTTTCGGCGTTCTGTTCATGCTCCGCTCTGCCCCCGTGTCGTCATACGCTTCAATTTCCTGAACCCATCTACAAGGTTCGGCGTACTTGGCTGGGAGGGGATAAAAGCTTGAGATTGGACAGAGCTAGATCTATCGTGCGTCTTGCAGCTCGAGCTGGCACATAGATCCGCACCTTCTCATTACGAAACCTTCTCATTACGGGCGGATCAATGCGCTGCTGTTGGCGTCGCTGCATGCGTGAAAATTGTGACTTGTCAAAAGGATGTGATTTTAGGAAATGAATGCAACGCACAGCTTGCAGATGGCAACCGAGACATCACACGAGATGGACCCTTCTTTCTGCTTGCTAGATACAGACCCTTGCAGCTGTCAAATGATGGGTCGGCATTGCATCGATCGTAGTACAGGCGGCGGATGCTCTCCCTCAAAAGAGTCAAATGACGCCCGGACGGAGTGAGGATGATATGTGCACCTGAAACACAGTCAGCGTGATGTTCAACTCGGGTATAAGTATTGCGCAGTGGAGTCTAAAAAGCGAACGACTCCCGATGCACTTTTTCAGCCGGCCAACCGGCGCCTTCTAACGTCTGAAGAACCGAAGTCTCTAGTGAAGGAGGACCACAGACCCATGCTTCCGCCTTCCCTTCCTTCTGCTCGGCTGATTGGCTCAGTGAGAGTAGCAATTCCGAGCTGAGCCTTGCGTCATGCGTTGTGACAGCAACTTCGAAGATCCCACCTTCTAGAGCTTGCTTGACTAATTGAGTGGCGTCTATGCCGCTAGAGACGATGTGTACGTTGAGCTTACCGCATGACCCTGGTACAGATGGGCTGGATGCAAGGGCGCGGTGGACGAAGTCGAGCATGGCAGCAGCTTCAGCTCTGCGTACGGCGACGATCAACGTGATGTTGAGGAGTACACCCGATGTGCTAACACTGAGGGAGCTCAGGAATGAAAGAAACGGCGTGATGCCTACTCCCGACGCCACGAATAGCAAATTCCTCCTCGCCTGTCCAAGATTCCGAGGAAGAACAAACTCTCCGCCTACGCCCAAAACAGGCAAGGTCACACTCGACCCCTCCCTCCCAACTTCGAACAATCTTGGCGTAATCAGCCCTTCTTCAACCCTCCGCATCGTCACGCTGATCGTATCTTCCACCTTTCCTACTTCGCTCGGTGCAGAACTGATCGTCCACGTCCGCACTCCAGTATCATTGAGTTCCTTCTCCCCGCCGTACTTGTCCGACATATGCTTATACTCTTTCACCCTCGGGTCGAGCAACGAGGCGCAGTCGAGGATGATGTGTTGGCCAGCAGTGTACTTGACCGGATGGCTCAGCTTAAATGTAAATGTTGCAAGGCCAGGAGTGTGTTGGTCGAAGCCGATGAGGCTCGCCGTGTTCTCTGCTTCGGAAGCCATCGAAGAGCCGTCGTTAGAAGATGAAAGTTCCGACCGAAGTCTGCGCACAGGTGGGTTGTAAGGGCTCCACCCAATACCGTCTTCACCCTTGCTTTCGAAGTCCTCCTCCTCGACAATGGCGGGTATGAGCGGCACGGCGTCTCGAACATGCATGTAGCCGGTAAGCTCGACACGAACGCAGGTGTTGACACCGGGAAAGAATTTGGTCGACTCTTCACCGAGCAGAACTTGGGCATTCCCGGTGAGGTAGATCACGTCAATCGGCTCGCCTTTTTGCATCAAAGGCACCGTGATCCCTGCCACTTTGTCGGTATGGATGTTGCCAAGCGAGCTCATGAATCGGTTCCCAGAGTAGTCGGGTAGGTAGGCCACTTGATGCTCTTCCTTCCCTCCATTCTCTAAGGTGACGAGCTCGGAAGCAACACGGAGGAAGCCCGGTTTACCGCCACGAATGTTGATCCCGAGATGCGACTTGAAGATGGTCTGCGTGGGACTCGTGTATCGTGTTGCCAAAAAGACAGCATCTGCTTTTGCGATGTGCTTTAGCGTATCTGCAGGCAGTACTTGACCAGGAGACATATCGAGCGACTTGTGCAACACGGCAGGCTTATGATTTGGATGAGGTACGAGATTGCGAGTGTTGATGTACTTGGGACAATTGCCTAGACTCTCCATCACCTCGACTTTGATCGTACGCTCCTCCTCGCTACCGACATTGCGCTCGTCAATGAATCCGGCGAACTTGTTTCTTCTCCGATTCTCAAACATGACCCCTACTCCCGCGATCAACTTCAACCCCGGTCCCTCGTACGTCGTGTTATCACCACGCACGAGCCTTGACATCCCAAACTTTGCGCCCTCCCGTAGCGCAATCTCTACCGGATGATCCTCGTGCAATCTCATCTGCGAGGCAACGAGTGATGTAAAGGAAGGAGAGCTGATGAAGCCATGTTCACCGGTTTTAGCGGTAAGGAAGGAGCCCCACGGTCTGCCTTGAGCGTCAAGTGTACAGACCGGAAGGATATTGAGGGATGTATGAAATTGTTGATGCTGTGCGGTGAGTTGCGGGCGAAAGATAGGATGGGCGCCTGCTACAGCATCTTTGTGTCCTAGTTGGGTCTGAACGAAGATTTCGCCTGCGTGCCACTCGTGTGATGTCGCCATGATGGAGTCTTTAGGAAAGGACAACGGAAATGGGGGACATGGTAGTTGAGGGGAAGTGAATGTGTGGTAGGGTATATATCACATGTCGTGAGGCTCAGCATTCGAGCCGAAAATGCATTGCCATGGTGTTCAAAGTTGCACAAGCATGGCAGCCATACGCTGATGCGGGACAAAGCTCAGGGTCTCGCTTAAAGCTCAGCTCCAGATCTCCTTTGCCGATACTTGACGGGCCGCCATACTACACACCACTCGAAAATGCCACGAAAGACCTCAGCAAGCTCACTACGCCTTCTGGAGCTCCACTTACTCGCGGTAGCTCCGACAAAAAGCCGTGCAGCCTAAGCGTCAATCTATCTCCATGACAGCACCCAAGAAACCATCTACCTCGAGACTCATTCGACAGCAAGCTTTCACCATGCCTTGTGTTTCAACATAACCCTGACGTCACATCCGAACGCATGCCACGACGCTCGCCGGGATAGCCGCTTTCCAAATCACATTCACCGCAGCGCAGCGCCGAACTCGTGCCAAGCCAGATAGATTTGCAACGCGCGCGACGCGTAAATTGGTCTTTACGCTCTCGACTCCACACGCACACGCCCCTTGTTTTTTCCGGGCACGCGTTCACCTCGATTCATCTGGTGCTTCTTTTCAATACCAATCATTTTCCCACCCTTTCGCACACACGCATCGGTCTCTCCCGTTCACCATAACGACACTGCCTCACTGAACGACCGCGGCTCGCATAAGGTCTGGCGCGATGGAGTCCATCCTCCGCCGAGAGCTCAAAACATGGCAAAAGGCGTTCAAGGCGAAACACGGACGCGATGCTACCAAACGTGACATTCTTGCAGACCCATCGATAGCCGGCACGTACGATACGTGGCAAGCTGTTGGAGGAGAGGCAAAGAAGGCGAAAGCGAAGCCTAGAGAAGATGCAGGAGCGGTGGCGTCGAGCTCGAAGCAGAAGTTGGATGATGGAGCAAGGAGAAGAGAAAGGGATGAAGAGGTGTTTAGAACGCCGTCCAAGAGGAAATCCCACAAGTTTGATGACCAGCAACCAAGCTCACCGTCAAAGAACCCTTTTCGTACACCGACGAAGGGGCAGTCTTCGCAGACTGCAACAACGACAACGAAGAACCCTTTTGCTACGCCGTCGAAGAAGCGAATCGTTGAAAACACGCAGGTGGAAGCAGTCAGCCCAGCCCGCTCGCTGATCGAAGTCGAAATGACGCCCACCAAACGCTCTCCCTTACTCGAAGTTGATTCGTTCGCCAAACGCAACGCTTTCACCCCGACCAAACTTTCTCCCTCTCGACGTACGGAGAGGGAGAAATACGTCACTTCTTCGCCGTCTAAACTGCGTACCACCCTTGCAGCGCAGTCGAAGTTGACCCCAACCAGACGGTCTCCTCGGAGAGTGGCAGACAGTGATGCTGTGTTGAGCGAAGCGTTGGTGGCGTACACCCCGCGTACCAAGGCAAGGAAGAGGTTGAGGGGCGAAGATGTTCCACCTACGCCTCAACAAGAGCGACGTCGGCCTGGGCAAGTGGCGATGAGGAGTAGAACGGAACCGAGACCAAAAGTGGCGCAGCAACAGGGATTGGGAGCGTTTGGATTTGCTTCGCAGCGCAAAGTGCTTGGAGAGGCGAATCGGAGCGTCACGGCTCCCGCATCGGTGTTTAGTCGCGCAAGAAGATCTTTGGGGAGAGAAGCAGCTGAGGACGATGATGACGACGAGATGCTAGGCGAATCACCAATCAAAGCGGTAGCCAAGCTGCGGCGTACAGCGAGTGCCAAACCGGGCTTCAAGCCGCTTTTTGCTTCGCCTTCGGGCAATCACGCCCCGAAAGACATCCTCGGCATCAACAACACCGCGATCTCTGGTGGCCAAAGTCGTACACGCAGCGCAGAGAAAGGAGGAGAGGAGGCGGACGCGGACACGGTGATGGATGACAGCAACGCAGCTATCGGTGGATTGTTCGCTGCCGAAGTAGTAGAGCAACGAAAGCTGAGGCGAGCTCGCGAAATGGAAGGTAGAGATGCGGCGGAAGTGGGCAAGAAGCAAAAGTCTCGACCCTCGCTCAACCTGCCCGCTGCTAGTGGCAGTAGCGATGATGAAGCAGCAGAGGGTAACACGTATGCTTCTTCGAGTCCAGCCTACCGCACCAATCGCATGACGGGTATCTCTTCATCGCCAACAACCGAGATCACTGTTCCGAGTAGCGCCGTTCGCCCCGCGCCAACCACCGATAAGACCAACAACAGTAGCCCTACTCGTTCAACCGCCATCCAACCCGGTAGCAAGCAATCCAAAGGCGGTGTAGAAGGGTGGCGTAAAGTGCACCAAGTCGAATTGTCGGATGATGACGAGGTGCCGCTTCGCACTGGCGCTGTTCGTGTGGGTGGTGATGGTCGTAAGCCCGATTTCGCCAGCAGTGAAGGAGATGAAAAGAAGAGGAGGACGAAAAAGGTCATTTCCATAACCCCCTATCAGAGGTATGGAACGCTTCGCAGCGCCGTCCCTTCCTTCTCCTCCCCATCTCTCGAGGCCAGTGATGGAGAAGAGGAAGAAGAATATTCGACCTACGCATTGCTCCACCCCACCTCGTTTTCTTCGTCGCGTCGAATAAATGCAGTCGGCATAACCCCCCATCACCCGTCGGGAGAATCCTCCTCGGACGAGGAAAACGCAACCGACTCCCACGCCTCCCTCCTCGCCGGCCTCCAACTCTCCCCCGTCCGCCACAACGCCACCGTCACCCAATCGAACAAACAACAACGCCTCCGATTGCTCCATAACCTATTCGACCCTAGTACGGCTCGCAAGGTCGCCGCGCGTAACGCTAAAGAGACAGCATTGGGTAACGAAGCGCGCTTCGGTGATTTACTGCCTTCCGCTCCGCCTTCGGCAGAAGACGCTGAGGTTGACGATGAAAGCGACGAAGGTTTCACTTCAGAGGTGAAAGGGAAAGGTAGGAGCGGGGCGGGAGATAGCGATGACGACGACGATTGGCAACAGGAAGTGGATGAAGATTTCACTTTCCTCGATTCTGAGATTGAGCTCAGAGACATCGCCTAATCTCATGTTCAACTTACCTTTGTCAACTCAATCTCACATCCTCGTGGTCTATACCAGTCCAAAATCGACACAGACATTGAAGACAAGGGTGGTTGTGCACGGGTGACATTTCGAACTGAGAAAACCGGGGTATGTGGGTGTGAGAGCAAAACATGGTACAGAATGAACGACAGAGAGATACAGAAGAAAGGAAGCTAGCAAAAGAAGAGATGCAGGGAATAACGATGACACGATTGCAGAAACAAAAACTATATATGCGAGTGCGGAAAAGCGGAACGTAGAGTGGGATTCAAGACAAAGGGATGACTCAACGTGACCAATGAACGACAATCGAATGGTCCGTTGGCTCGTTCAGTGCTTGTGCCGAGTAGTTGTTGCGTTGAGCGCCATAGGTGAGTCTATGATGTTGAAAGTCCGGAGCTGCTGTTGTCGACGCTGGCGATGGCGACCGCAAGTATGAAGCAGGCGAAGTGGTCCAGCGCATACGGTCTGTGTTGGAGCTCGAGCCATTAGATCCTTCTTGCTTATGGTCGAACCATGCACCTGCTAGTGAACGTGATGGTCGAGGTCGCGGATCTGCAGCTGGCGCCACTGGAATCTGGAGTGATAGCTCGGCCAACGATGGCAATGCGTCAAGATTAGTTGGAAGAAGCAATGGGCTAGGTCCCTCGCCATCACCCTTTGAAGATGCACTCGAGATGGGCGATGTCGGGCGCGAGGAATCCGGTGAGAGAGGATCACGGAAGCTAGTGAACTCGGCGTATACAGAGTGGACAGGAGAGGTGATCGGAGAGAGAGGTCGAGAGACTGTGGGATCGTTGTCCTGGTTCAGTGCCGCATCTCTCTCACTTTCGTCTCGATCGTTGACCTCGTCTTCGTCCTCGTCAAGATCGCTATCGTCATCGATCAAAGCAGGAAGCTCTTCGGATGAGCCACCGACATAGCTCGATACAGCAGGATAGGGACAAACGTTGGGGTAGCCGGTGCAGCAGCTAGCTGCAGAAGACGGACGAGATGCTTCCTCGGCAAAACCGGAATCGCCGCAGCCAGGGCTGGTAGAGTAGACGCTGATACACGAGTCGAGCAGTGTTGGTGGGGGCAATGCGCTTCGAGTGGCCTTGCCCGATAGTGTGGAGTCGGGTGGGGAGACGACTTGATCAGGCAAGGCAGTGCAGTCGGCGGAAACAAGCTCGGGCAGCTGTGGTCCAGATGCCTCCAGTGAACTCTTCTCAAGCTCTACGAAGTCGTCCTCGTCATTCGCAGAATCCAGTTGAGTGTTGCTGTCGCTTGACGGTGGGAAGCCTTGTGCTGTGGGCCCAGGCTGTGGGTCCGTGGAGCTGTGGTAGTCTGAGCCGCTAAGCTCTGACAACAAGTCATCAAAGAACTGAGCTTCTTCGTCCATGTCGGCTGCAAAGCTGCTCTGATCAACGGCGAATGCTTGCTTGGCTACGTCGTAGGATGAGACCTCTTCTGCCATCTGACGTCGCTCGCGCTCCAAGCTAGATAGCATTGCATTGCGAAGCAGAACATTCCTGCGCAAGCCCTCGCCCGCTGACTCGTCCAGGCGAGAGCGACGAGCTATTGAGGAGCCCGTGATAGAGCAAGGTATGGAGTCAGGAACGATCTCGTCAACGTAGTCGAAAGGCATGGCTGAATCTCTCGGGTCAGGGGACCTGAATACTGCTTTGAGGCTACCGGGGTTTGCTAAGGTTGGCATGTTGCGGCTTGCATTGGCGATCGCGCTGCCTGTAGACAGAGTCGTAGGTGAAGACGCGGGCGAGGAGCTGGTGTCGTCACTGTGGCCAGCGGCGTGGAAGAGGCGGTTCAAGGAAACCATGGTGAAGCTTCGCTGGGTTTGACGGTTTGTGGAGAAGAGTCGTAAAAGCTGAGTTGGTTGGTGGGTTCGTTTCAGGAACAAGAAGGCAGAGCGCAGTCAAGTGCGGAATAGACGCCGTTGAACAATGGGAGGGATATGCACGAAGAGTGTGACAGCTGCACGAGACGCTGCAGAAGTGTGTAAAGCTTAGTGATTGGGTACTTGAAGCGGGCGAAGGAGGCCGCAGTTGGAGGTAGGATTAAACTCCCGTAAGGTGGAGGATTAAGTGACCGGCATCCATGGTGGGGAAGCGGATCGTGTCAAAAGACGAGTCCAGCAGATCTGCTGGAAACAACGAGGTTTGGTGGGGTTCGTTTCAGGTTTGAAGTGACAGCTGCACGGTGAGCAGATGAGATTGACAGGGCCGCAGGTTATGCGATGTTGATTGCTTTTCTTTTCTTTAAGCAAGCATGATTTGTGTTTGATGGCGCCTAGATGATGTTGTCGAGGATTACGTCGTAGGAGGTGTTCGATGGTAGGGTGAATGTGATGGAGTGAAGACAAGATTTGAAAGGAGGCAGGCGAAGGGATGGAGTGGGATAAGAGGTAGGTGAGGAGAGGTTGCTATCTACTGTTTGTATTTCAGGGTCCAACTGAGCTACACTGAGCGGCTCAGCAATCACACACAAAAAAAAAAAAAAGCGAGGTCGGGTTGACTCGATTCCTGACAGCCCACCGTGAGGTAAGGTGAGGCAACGCGAGATCATGCGTCGCTCACGCCTTTCAGCAGCTGTCAGAGTGATGCGAGAGGATCGGCCACATTCATGATTGTCTGACTCCGCTTGCACCATCTAATGATACGCTTCTGCTCTCGCTTGACAGGATGATCAAGCGTGTTGGCAACCGTACAACATAGGCCAAATCAGGAGGTTCTATCCCGCCCCGTTGTTATCGTATCCACACGTTACGGTCGGACCTGCGTGTCATGACTATGACTCGCGCAGGCGTAAGATCTGAGCTTAGTGCTGCTTTGTGCTGTGCCGTCCCTGACTGATAACGAAGAGGTCCCTGGCCTGACTTATCTCCTCGCTCGGCATATTTTCAGCCAGCCGCCCGCAAAAAAAAAGAGAGACCGGGCAATAAAAATGAAGGCGAGAGTGATGAAGTGCTGCGTCCGGTCGCCAAAAAAAGTGGAGTTATGCACGTTTGATGCAAGTCAAGACGCGGCTCAAAAGATAAAAACATGGTGCGGGAGTGCCGATTTCAGGGACCGGGCTGAGTCGACTCAGCAACTCACAGTCGGTCCCACAGTGAGTCAGGCGGTTGCTTCCCGCCATTCCCTTTCCCGACCTGAACCTCTTTGCAGCGTCGTTATATTAAGGAGCAAGCACGAAGATGATGTTGCTCTTTAGCAATACTGCGGCGTGGTCTATTGAGCGGTCTTGGCTAGGTGAATTGATGGTGTCAGCGACCGGTCAAAGTGACGTGAGTTGCAGCAGAAATTGTGATAACGCCAACGCAACCCCACACACACGCACGCGCGCTAACGCTCGCACGCACGCACGCCTTTGACCTCTTAAGCTTGGCTGAGATTCAGGTTCGGCTTAGCCTTGGTGGCGCCAGCCTCGGTGAGCACTCATGAACTGACTCACGCAAGGACTAGCCGCAATTTTGTCAGATAAGAGTCTCTTCCCATCACGCAGGGTGTACCGATCTGATCCTCTTGCTCGGCTCGATGCTGATATGCTGAACCCTGAAGTGCAACTTTGCCGAGCTGGGCCCAATAAACCAAAAAAAAATGAGAGGCGCGCTAGGTCACCTTTTCGATGGCGAGATTTCACTCCAGATCGAGCTCACCACTTGAGCTTGCCTTGCGTTTTGCGGTTTGCGTGAGCTGGTGTTTTTCCTCGAGGCTCGACCCCACACTTTTTTTGCCGGCTGAGCTTAGTTGTCTCGCTAGCGCCTTTCGATCGGCTCAGATGGCAGCCTGTCCACCAAAGCTCGCCTTATCAGCCTATTGACTCACGCACTATCCTCTGTGATCAACACGCAATTCATTTGGCGCGCCTTGCGTCGTTTGACCAAGCAAGGCGTGGTCGACTGGCAGAATGAGCTAGCTTTCTGCGGATCATGATGGACAGATCTGACGGGCGATCCGGTAACATGAAAGATGCGCGTTGCTTCTGCTGTCACGGGTTGTGAGATGATCCAAAGATAGCCTAAGCGGTTTGGAACTCATGACTCATTACCCCGTCGAGATGATGTGAGTCCATCCCCCGCTTTATCGTGAGTTGCATAGCATAATTCAGGGTCTGAAGAAAGTCTCCTCGGTAATTGCAACTGATCTCTCCCTTTGCACTTTGCAGGATGCGGTGCTTCGCATCGGTACATCCGCTGGCTTAGTATTGCCGGCTTGCAGCCGACGAACTCGTTTCGAGACATTGGAAAAGGCCGTTTGCGATGCAGGAAAGCTTGACTTTGGAGCCTAACGGAAGCTCAGATGTCAAAACGAGGCGTCGTGACGCAAGTCAGTACAGACTGCAAACCAACCTCGGGTCACGAGCTCGTCACGTCACATCACAGGCGCCTTTTCCAACATCACAAATCTCGGTGTTTCCGATGCAAATCACAGGTCGTGTGAAAAGGACCTGCCGGTCGTAAGTCATCGGCACGACTCCAGATCACAATCGCGTCGGAAGCCTTCTCAGTTTGCTTTCGGTATGTTCCGGGAGAGAACAAGCGAGCGTCATTGCACAAGTGGCTTGCCATACCTTTGTTGATCTAGTTGATAGCCTTCCGAAATGTGCCGATTTGAGATATGTCAAGTACTGCGATGCTATCGTGTTGGATGTGACGCCAAGGCCGAGTTTCCTTCGTATGGCAGAACACACTTCTACATGGCTATCGTCAGGCAATTCACATCAAAAGGGGCGATCATGAAGTTTCCAATTAGATGAAGAAGGGTATGAATTTGCACATCACAGCACTGAGAGAGGATCTCGATGGTGCTGACGATGAAGCAAAGGACTAGTAATACACTGAGAGAAGCTGAAAGGTTCGATTGCGGGTCTGCTTAGTTTCAAGCAGAAGAGCCGCTCTTGATCTGCTGGTCGCGCAGCTCGCTAACCACATTACCAACAATCTTGTAACCACGAGGAGCCTTCTTGGCTGCCTTACCAGGATCCACGATCTCGCCTCCTTCGTTGACCCAGATAGCTTCCTCGTCAGCCAAGAGCATCTGATCGGCATCTTGTAGGCGACGAACGTTCTCGACGTGAACCATCTCCTTGACGGCAAGGATGGCACCAGCCATATCGGGGCCGATGGGGCGGTAGACAGATTGCAAACGCTTCTTCAAGCCAAGACCTTGGAGTGTACGGTTGATCTTTTCTGGCATACCAATGCCGGATCGTCGCAAGGTGATGCGATAGTGTGTTGCGGGCGCAGAGTCGCTAGATGTAGAGCCGGAAGCGACGGTGGCTTTGGCGGCGGCCGAGGAGGATTCGTGGCGGATGCCCCAGGCAGAGGTGGTGCCGGCTTGACGAGCAAAGCTCGAGCTTGCTTGGCCGATGAAGTTGCGTGCGAGGAACGACATTTTGCTATAGATTCGAAGGTGTTGTGCCTGCTGGTGCGAAGATATGACGAGGAGGATAGAGTTTTCGAAGTCAGTATCTCCGTGCTGCGGTCTAGCTAGACGATGAAAGAGACCAGCTCGAGTCCGATCCTCTTCCTTGCTTCTAGGTTGACTCCCTCCCTCCGTCGTTCTTCGCCTTTGCCCATGGTACTATCTTCTTGCTGGAAGAGCAAATAGGTAAAAGCTCGAGTGATGATAGTGACGACGTTTTCGACTTTTCAGCAAACCAGACTTTCGTCCCTGCAGAGCGCGGCACCCTAACTTTCCTATCTCGTCCAGACGTGAGGTTCCAAGCTCAAATCAACCTTGCCCATATGAACATCTGCAACGTAGGAGAGTCCTCAAAGAGGTCCCATCAACCACGGAGACATTCGAGCAAGGGACGAACATAGGACTCGCTCGACGACAGACAAGACCTCGAGACGAAAGCACCAGCGACGAGTTCCCGCCTTCAACTGCCTCAAGCGCCAGATGAACCGGCACGAAGCTGTTGAAGGCAAAAGCATCGTCTCCGTTCGCTTGTCTATGTGAGACGAAAAGGAGCACGCAGACCGCCCGCTCACGACGGCTCTTCCTAATGCACATCGGTTTATGTATGAATAGCTCATCTTGTTAGTCGGAAAACGTCGTCTCTTGTCCAGGGGCAGAAGGCGGGAAGAAGGGCTGAAGGCAAAGGTAGCAGTCCAGAAGCAAAAAAGACGGATCAAAGATCTCCAATAGTGGCATCAAACGACATAACATGGGAATTCAGGGGAGGAGGTACGCACCGTGCAGGAGGGGTCCAGAACAGTGCGCCTCTTGAGAGAATCTATTGTACAGGAGGACTGTTCGCGACGAAAGGTCCGAAGGGATCCAAGGAAAGGATGCAGTGTAATATCGAGCGAGAGCGTTGATGGGAATGCAGAATGAAACGAAAGAAAGTCAGCATGCTGCTTTGCCTGGATGCGCTTGCGCTGCAACATCGACGACGACATCGATCAGATCACTTTGACGTGCGAGCACACGTAGCAAGATAGACAAAAAGCGAAAACGTTTTCGAAAAAGCCCCTCAGACTTCCAAGGAAGGTCTGCAAACCCTCATCAGACCAGAGCCGGCTGCGATCCAGACGATACAAACGATTCGAGAAGGCGGCACTGGCCACACCGGCTCTCCTTCGCAAGCGAAGGAGGGTTCGTGCCGTGGACCTCTTCCGAAGAAGATGGCCGCAAACATCCCATATGAATCTCTCGCAAGGAGAGCCAAAATGCCCCACCCCCCAGGGGGGATGCGAAGGGTCCTAGAGTGGAAACTGCGAATTTGGTTGGATACCAGAGTTATCATCTTCGGAGGCTTGATTCGGTCCTCACTTTCCGTCTTCCTGTGTGACGCTGGTGTGTCGAGATAATGGTCGTCATTGTGGATGGTTCGATTTGATGATGAACTTACGCTAAACAGTGGGGGCTGATAGGCTCGGGAGCGGACAGAGAATAAGTTCGACTGTTGAGAGAGGACTGCAGGCGTCAAGGATGGCAACGAAGAGATTGAAACGGGTCAGCAACCTGTTTGAGAGTTTTCGTATGCATTGATTAGTCGCCTTTGCCCATCTTTGCTGTTGTTGCGTCTCGTCGAAGACAACAGCAACAAACAAAGAGGATCCATCAGACAGAAGTGTGCTGGCATGCACAAAAGAAATAATAGAGCTCGCTGCGACACGAGCTTCCTTATCGTCTCGGCATGGTCGTATAGGCCGGGGAAAGGAGTGAAAAGTCATCACTGGAAAGTGGGAGGGAAGCAATAGCTTGGAAGCAAACACTTACACTTTGCAATGTGAATCGACACACTCGTACGCAGGCACAAGTGGTCGATGGTGGTAAAGGAAAAAGGAGATGAGGTAGGGAAAGAATATGAAACACAGCTGATAGCGTGAGGGAAGGAAGGAAGCAGTGAACGCGACCCTCGTGACTATAAGCTTGGCCAGCTCGGAAGAAATGTGCGCAGACGAGAACCTCTGCAGCAAAAAATCTTCTCGTCTCGTCTGCGCTCTGCTCTAAAAAGTGTTGTTCGTTGCTTCTACGTGGCTGCTGCCTGAATTTTCCAGAATGAAAGATGGGCATTGCAAACCGCAGTCTGCGAAATCCACAGCCAAATCAATTCTGATCACGAGCTGGAGTCACTCGTGCGGAAGTATGGTCACTCTTTCACTCTAACATCGCTAATTCCGGCAAATGAACTGACTGAGCTCTCCAGCTTAACGTCATCTCGAGTGATCCTGACCAAAAGGTGTTGGCCGACAACCGAATTGCAACCAACACCTCAAAGCGCACACTCACACTTGTCAAATGCTGCTGCGCTGCAAGCCTAATCTTGCGTCAATTTCGAACCACGCCCAGCGCCACCATATTTACCCAGCGAACCCTGAGAGCTTGACATGCCAAGCTGATCATCAACTCGCATCAGGCCAAGATCCCCAACCATCACATCAAACAGCTCACCGTTCCTTCCGCAAGAGCCATCAAGAACATAGCCTTCTGTCTTCCGTCGGTACACACTACATCGAGACCTGCAAATCCATCGAAGCAAGCTCGGGCGCCATAGCTGATTCAAAGGACCCGCTCCACATACAAGGCCAGACAGCAATGACTCCCCGCCGTGTCGAACCGATAGCATCTCTTACAGCTTCATCACTCGACGACAGTAGTACACTTGACTGCTGAGCATCACATCGCAAACAGATCGCCATCTCGGAAGTAGCGCTATCCCGCATTGTTGCGTACCGAGATCATTTGTGCCGTAGAATCGCGGACTTCGGGCTGCACCCACCATTCACTCATCTCCGCACTTTCCGCTCACGAACAAGGCCTTGGCCTTGTGATCTCTGGGTTGTTGCTCACAGGGCCGCACAGACACCCTTGGTGAAGTCACAATCTTAATCAGACGGACAGCACCGCCGAGCCAAATTCAACATCACCGCGTTCCGCACTCGGTATATCCGCGTTTCGAGGAGCGACTCAGCCTTCTTGCGTTTTGGCCACTCGCGGCTACTCTCATACCGACCTACTCTCCTCCTCCTCTTCTCTCCTTCTCTACCACCATCACCACCTCAGTATGAGTGGGCAATCAGGCATCTATATCGATCTCACCGACGAGTCGCCGCCTGCGCGGGCTCCACCACCAAGAGACCATGGGTCAATGACCATGCCCACCGACACCCACATCCGTGACTGGTCTTCAAGCTCTCGAGTCGGTAGTCATCCTTCGCATAGCTTCGGCAGGACAACCTCCGCTTCGAATTCCACCCGCACTCCAACCCATTACAGTGAGACGATCGTTGTTGGAAGTGATGACGAGGACGATGATGATGCCAGCTTCACTATCACCGGCGGTTCAGAGCCTGTCAGGAACTCCAACCCTCTGCAGCGATCCTTCTCTTTGAACGCAACGGGATCGTCAGGTCGTCCATCCGCATCTAATTCCGCATCATCACTCCGCTTCCATGATGGCATCGGGCGAGGTCCTCATGGGTTCGGATCCCGCATACCACAGAGCTTAGGCATTCTCAGCTCATCTTCCCCAGTCCGTCATCCGCTTTTGCCGCAACGACGTGCAGCCATCCCATCCACCAGCACCACAACGGCCAGACGCAGTGGTGGGAACAGCTCGACTGACTCAAGCACCAGCTTTCTTTCACGTCTTGGGGGCAATTTTGCCATGGGCAACTTCGGATTCGGCACAACATATAGCATGGAGCTGATAGGATCGTTGATACGCGGTATTCACGGTAACGGTGGCCATGGTCATACGCAACTGCCGAACCAGCAGCGCAAACCACCGCAGAGCTTTGAACCTGAGTGGACGCATCCGCACGAAGTGCAGCCTGGCTACACGCACTCGATCATCGAGCCTCCTGTCGATCTAGACACCTACTTCGACGACAAAGCGGTCGTCACAGGCCCTCTACCAGACACAACACCAATCTGCGCGGGCTGTCGCCATGCTTTGGTAACAGGTGCCACTGGAGATCGAAGGATCTGGATGCTGCCTTGCGGACATATCATCGACGGCCGTTGCGTTGACCGACTCAGCGGACTGACTCCGACGAGTATTAAAGCCAAAGGCAAAGCTAAAGCCATTGAAGCCATCGAGGAGACAAAGGCGCGACGTACCTCAACACGCAGTCGAGTCGGAGCAGCTCCGCCTCCGCCGCTTCCATCGCCGAAAGCAGCATCACCTGCCAAGGCCAAGAAGCCGAAACGTTTCGAGTGTCCCGTCCAAGGATGTGGACAAAAGTGCTCCAAGGAAAGCGGTGGAAAGCTTTCAGCATGGGAGATTTTTGTCTGAGCCAGCATAACCGCAACAGCATCTGCGCTTCACAATTGCGTACTTGCGACCTTTTCTTCCGCATGACCTTCTACCTGCATCATCAGCGCTGTATCTTTGAGTTTGCCCAGCATCATACCCTCTAAGCATCCTTTCTCGCGCCCTGTCTTTCTCGTCATGTCCTCTTCCTGCACTACTCTCGCACCGCATCATTTGTACTTTTACGCATTGACAATTCTCGCATCATGCTCTTGCCCTCTTTGAATTCCTTCCTGCCTGATTCTGACCGTTTACCGACCTCTAGATAGGTCTTCGAGTCATCGTTGATGAAGATTGATTCGCTTTGCTGTGCGGTGTGGGGCGGTGCGGTGACGCGTTTGAGCTGCATGAATTCTGCCAAAAAAGTATTGGTTGGCAAGCGCAGCGGCGCGTGCGCTTCTAAAAGTGGTGCACCTGTTCAGGGTCCAATCGACTCCGCTCTTTGCATTCGCCGACCACCATCCGACACCACCACTACAGCTCCGTAACCATCACCGTTGCGTCGAGAGAAGTGTCAATCAAGATGGCGGAAGTAGCAGCTGCTTCCTCCTCCCCGTCTCCGAGGTCGAGCACGTTGGATAGCAACATGAGTAGGAGCAGCAGCAATAACAATGACGATGCTGCTGCTGCAGCAAGTAGTACGAGCGCAAGGGAATGGAAGAGGTTGTTTGGTCAGATGCAGACGCATCATCAGTTCTTCACTTCTTCGTCTAGTGGCACAAGAAGCACTACGAAAAATGTGTCGACAGTTGATGCTTGTCAACGCGGTCGAGGCGGCGCATCACGAAACACAGCTTCAACCCGAGGCGGAAACGCAGCAGGAGGAGGAGCGCGAACTCAAGCTTCGGCAGCACGTCGACTTCTCGACTCGCCCCAATCAATCACCTCTACCTCTCTGCCTTTACCACCACCTCCGTCAGAACCCCTCTCGCGAATAAGGCACAAGATCGTTACCACTCCCCTCCCGGCGGACAACTTCCTCACTCCCACTGGCACAACTTACCGCAGCGTAGTTTGGAAACTTCTCCTCGACATACGTGATCTCGATATCTCAACATACCTCTCTCTCGTAGCCAAGGGCAAGTCTCCCTCGCACGAAAAGATTCGCAATGACACCTTCCGCACCCTAGCCACCGACCAAGGCTTTAAAGAGCGTGTCAAAGAGGAAAAGTTGATTAGGCTACTAGACGCTTTTGTGTGGAAGTACAACCGTTCCGACGACGACGCAGAAGGAGGTGGGGAAGGGAAAGAAGGTGTTGCGGGAGTATACGAGTTTAGTTATGTCCAAGGGATGAATGTTTTAGCGGCCCCATTTCTGTATACGATGGAAAGCGAGGTGGAAGCGTTTCGGTGTTTTAGTCGATTCATCGAGTTTTGTTGTCCGCTGTACGTCCAACCGACTCTTGCGGGCGTTCATCGTGGGTTACAGGTACGTATTCCTCCCTCCTTACCCTTTCTTATTTCTCCTTCTTCCGCTTAGCCTCCTACCTTAAGAAGGTTGCTGACTCTACTTCCTTCCCATTCTTTACCTTTCGCTAACGGTGTCTTGCTGGACGGTGCAGTTGCTCGATCGATGCCTGGAAATCCTCGATCCCCCCCTCTTCACCCACCTTCGATCCAAAAATCTCTCTGCCGAAATCTACGCTTTCCCCTCCCTAATGACCCTCTGCGCCTGCACACCCCCTCTCCCCGAAGTATTGCAGCTATGGGACTTCCTCCTGGCCTTCGGAGTCCATTTCAACGTACTGTGCATAGTAGCACAGCTCCATATCATGCGCATCGAACTCTTGGAGTCAACTAGCCCAATGAAGTTGCTAAGAAATCTGCCAAGATTGGATGCACGCAAGATTATCAACGTCACAGTGACGCTGGCCAGGGATGTTCCAGGTGAATTGTTCGAAGAGTTGGTGAGGCATCCTTACCATCCTGATAGCGTTGTTGGCATGATCTGAAGCCGTTCAGGATAATTCTTTTGTATACCCTATTTATTCGCAATCATACCATGTGTTCAAGCTTTACCACCCTCGAATGCCGCATCAGTTCTGATGTGTGCCTCACCACGTACTCAGACAAGGGCACAAAGCAGAGCAGAGGAATGTGATAAAACAGTATCGAACGTTGGGCATAGGTGCAAGTGAGAGCTACAGCACAAAAATGATTCTTGGTAAAAGAGGAGAGAGCGAAACAAGGGGGAAAGATGGGGGAAAGAGGATACCTGAAAATGGATGGCAAGAGGAAAAGAGGGGAAAAAATCTGGAATGCTTCGATGCTATTTACAATTGAAACCAATGGATTGATAAGGAGAGTTTGTTGTTGAAAGTGCTCGACGGATAAGAGGAGCGGTATGAGAGATGATTCGTTTCTGGTATCGAAAGGATCCGTCCTTTGAGATGCTGGTGGCGGATGGTCGGAGTGTCACAGATCTCTACTTCAGCGTTTCTACAAAGTGGTGTAGAGGCGTCGAAAAGTGCTGTGACCGCGGCGGTACCATCAATTTTGATTGGAAGCGGGACTTGGCTGCAAGGTCCTAACGTCGTCCTCCTGTCTAGCGGCCTTAGCGCGTCTGCTGTCGATTGTAATGCTTCAGGTAAAGATGGCTATGCAGAGTAGGCACGTCAACCAGATCCACCAGTCGAGAGACCTGCCTCATCGCATACGCTTACTTCCGCCATCGCTATTGAACAGAACGCCACCACCCTCGCTAGCCCCGCTTCCATCCAGTAATGCTGCCGAAAGAGTTGCTTAGTCGAGGGTGACCTTCATCGACTCGAGCGGGATAGGCTGGAAGTTGTGAACATCGATGCCGCGCGACAGAAGCTCGGCCTCGGCGTGCTGAGGTACGAGTCGCGAGATAAGGTCGGGTCGGACGGAAAGTTCCTCCTTGGTCCAGTTGAAAAGTGCGGGAACCTCACGACCATTGGGCATGCGGATCTCGCCGGTTCGGAGCTCATCGAAGAAGGGGTGGCAGAGCGCCTCAACGGCCGTCAAACGTGCGCTGGGGGTGTACTCGAGAAGGCGCGAGATGAGGTCGATGGCATCGGGAGGTGTGCGGGGTCGGAAGACCTTGGAGAAGGGGTGCGGTCGGATCTGAGGGAACTTGTGCTCCATGTAGTTGGGGTTCATGGTCTTGATCTGCTCTCGCGAAGGTGTACCGAGCACCTTGATAATCTCGACAAGCTGGTCGATACCGCTCTCACCAGGGAAAAGAGGTTGCCCTTGCATCAACTCGGCCATGACACATCCTGTGGACCAAATGTCGATGTTGGTAGTGTAGTTGGTGGCACCAAAGATGAGCTCGGGAGCTCGGTAGTATCTCGAGCAGATGTAGCTGACGTTGGGCTCGCCTGCAATGAGAATCTTTGCGGAACCGAAATCGCAAAGCTTCAAGATGCCGGTGGAAGGGTCGAGGAGAAGGTTTTGGGGCTTGATATCACGGTGGCAGATGCCGATCGAGTGAATGTAGGCCAAACTTCGTAGCAATTGGTACATGTAGAGCTTGATGAGAAGCATGGGCATGGTCTGCTTCAACTTGGCGTAGTGACGCGAGGCGCGGTAGACAGTCTCTGGAACGTATTCGAGAACCAAGTTGAGGAAGACCTCGTCCTTCTTGTCACCGTTCGAGTAGAAGAAGGCCTTGAGATCAACGACATTGGGGTGCTTGACGATCCTCATGATCTGAAGCTCACGGTTCTTGAAGCGCTTGTCTTGCAAAACCTTCTTGATGGCAACTTGATCGCTCTCCTTGCTGGAACCTTCAGCAGCCTCCTGACCCGCTGGTGTTACGAGCTGTGCTTGGAAAACAACACCAAAACTTCCGTTACCGATGACTTTGCAGTTGGTGTAGGCAATCTCCTTCTGCTCTGCAGTCTTGCCATCAGAGGCAAGGACCTTGATGACCTTGTTGGGGTCATCGAGCGGGTTAAGCTTGACGCCGTTGAGCGGCGCGTTGGACATGGTCGGATGCGGACGAGTCCAAAGACTGTGTTTTCGAGGTAGATTGCTTTTGAGGTTGGACTAAGCTAGTTAACTGCTGCGGTGGAGAGTGACCGGTGACGAGACGCTTAAACGACGAAAAGCTGCGGACAAACAAAGAATGCAATGCGGGTTGCAAGCGAAGTCAAGACGGTCCGTGTCAAACGTGATACGTGGTACTGCGTATGGCGCGGTGGGTACGAGCTGAGCCTTAAGATGCGACGGTGACGATGACGACAATGACGAAGAACGGCGCAAGGATGCGAATGCTTGGCAAGATGATGCGCTGTAGGATGATGTTGATGTCGTGCTGCGGATGACGCGGGTAATTGATGAAGATGATGGTGGCTAATGAATGGAGATGGGATATGATGATGAGACTTGACGCGGTCTGTTGAGCGTGGAGCGTGGAGCGTGCAGAGTGTGTGTGGGTTTGATCTCTTTGCGGACAGTCAAAGTGGAGCTTGAGCGCACAGCAGTCAGAGTAGCCAATTCTAATGGTTCCAGGCAGACGACAAGTCAAAAGTCAAGATGGAACGGGCCAGCTTTTTTCCCCTCTCTGCCTCAGCCTGTGTCTCCGCCTTTCCATTGGCTGGTTGTTGCCTCTTTTCTTTTTGCCCCTCAATTTGGATTTGGGGTTGAATGACTGGTCTGAAGCCACTTCAAGTTCAAAAAAGTCGAATCCACACATTTTTCGCTGTTTTTCTGATTCCTGCGCGAGGCACATCACACAGAGAGGGAGTCCAGGCAAGATTAACTGCTTGGTTGGCTGGCTGGCTGGCTGTTTGAGCCAACTGCATCAATCAAAGGCGCTTGGCCAGCTGGACTAGTCACTCGAAAGTGTGTCTGCTCTGTTGAGCTCCTCTACGTTCGCAGCCACCTTTTCATCAGCTGTGCCACTGCAATGTCTCGGTCTCTTCTCGCTCGCTCAGCTTATCAAGGCATGGAAGCTCTCTTCTTGCTACAACGTACTCGAACTTGGTTGCAGCTGATGTTGTATGTCTCTTGGTGTCTTCTCGAGCTGGCCTTGTTCAGCCCTTTTCGATGCATTGTGTTTGGCAGTCAGGAAAAAGAAATCCAACACAAAAATTGCGCCTCGAACACGAAGCTGAGCCAGCAGCATGCGAGCAGCTCAACAAAGCCAACAAAAGGCCAGGCCTCTCTGCACTTTTGAACACGGGGGCCAGAACCCGACTTCAAAACATGCTCGGTACCACTCTTGGGATGCAGCACGTCTCGACACTGCTCAACTGCCTTCCAGCAACCATGCACCAGGCAGACAGACATCTTGGTCAACCCTGAGTCTTCGACCGCCGTCGCAAATTCTCCGCACTGCGCTTGGCCCGAGCACCACCCAACTCAGCTCAATTGGCCTTTTCCCCCGCAATTCATATGAGAGAGAAAAAGACCGCTTCGCCTGCACGACGGCGGCGAACGACGTTGAAGCACTCTGCAATGAAACATGTATGAGTTCCTCCGGAGTCACAGCGAGCACAGGTTCTGACGTCGAGTGAGGTCGAGTTGTAGGCAAATCGTGGCATCTCGCAGGGTACATGGCTCTAGCGGCGTTTGATAGAGCTTCATCGCACAGCATGGTGGTCGTCGCCAGCGTGGTACAGTAGCAAGGTATGGCTGCTTAAATCTAATGCTTCTGTGCGACGACTGTGCCAAGTGCATTCAGTGCAAGACTATCGGATAGTGCGCGAGCATGAAGAGAAGGAGCTCGGTGACCTCCTTGCCTCAAAGAATCAACCCCACAGTTCTCAGACCTCGGTCCTTGCCCTCTCTTCGCTCCGCGTGATGCTCTTCACAGTTGTTAAAGCCAGCATTGTAACGACTGAACTTGACCTCAAGTCTTCATTGATCTCGCAGCAAGAGATGGAGAAGACGACCCAGGTTCTATGAGCGTGGTGTGCACGAATGCTTTCCACTGGAAGTGGCCCGTGAGGCGTCAGTTCGGCAGCGGCATTCCCTCGTGACCTCGCACCCTTCTTTTCGACAATTAGGAGATTTTGTTTGAGCGAGGCATACATCACGCGCTTCACAGGTGTCAAATTTGTGGGGGAGTTGGCCCGTTACAGTTACGCACATGGGACTCTCAGAGAGCAGCCTTCGTGTCACACAGCCTGTTCGGCTGAAGGACGTCTGTCTGTCGGAAGTCTGGTCAAGGTCCCTTGCGCTTGGACCCTTCAACACTCAGGTCCAGTAGCGCATGGCTTTGTCCGGCTTATTCAACGGAGTCCCTGAAGTCGCTTGACGTTGGTTTCTGCGATAGGAAATAAAGCTCAAATGCATTTTGCTTTCCGCCAAGAACATGTCTCTGAGCGCTAATAAGTGAAAGAGACATGTTTCTGTGGTACGAAGACTCAACGACTGCCCCAGCTGCCGGACACGAAGGCGAATGCTCAGACCGCCATAGGCACGCTCAACCTTGTGCCTGTCAAGCTTTTCCATTCGGGTCTTCTTCGCTCATCCGATGCAGCAGAAGGCTTCTGCGGCATCGGGAATGATGCCGTCAATGGCAGTCTGCAACCCTGTCTCATATGAAGGGTGGGTTCAACAGGGACGCCTCTAGAGGCACCACCTTAAGCTCATGCAGAGCGAGTGCCTAGCAGTCAGTTCCTTGATACAGGACGATTAAACGCGCTAAGGTTGCGTCTTGGCATACTTCACCCACGTTGAATCCTCGTCATCCGTGTATCATCTCAATCTCCCGAGCTAGTTGCCACCGATCCTCAGCCTGACGATCCGAGCGGCGCCCGATGAGTCCTCTCGTACGCCCACCATCAGGTCCCGGAAAGCAAATGCTCCGATCACAGCTTTACGGACTACTAGCGTCGCTCAGCTCCCTCGTTAGCTCGTAGCCGAACGGTGAAGACGAACAGTAGCTAGGCTGTGGTGTCATCGTGCACAATATGCAAAGACAACGATCCCAGCAGTCGCTGTTCGTAGTGTTCGTAGCAAGACTTCATGAAGATAGCTTGTCTCTCGGGAGGTTGATCGCTCCTGGTCAACAGCTAGACTGAATACATATCGTCATGTGGGCAGGTCGGGACCGGACGCCCCAACGCAGTCAGTGCCACTCGGATAGGTCTTCATCTGGGCTGCCTCTGCCTAAAGTTGCTGGTGGGAAGAAGCTAGTCCACCACAACTTTGCAACATAGAGCGGCCATACCAGCCCCTTTCATTTGCATCGTGTGGGTGCGGCCAGCGAGCATATCGAGACGAGACTCGACCTCACCTAGCAAGAGGCCATCGCGGGACCTCTACAGAAACTCTCACTCTAGGTCGGTGCCCTGCTTGGATCTTTGGCTACCTGGGGCAACAATTAAATGCACATATAAAGCGCAAAGCTATACCACCGGTGGACTTTCCGCAACTCTGCAAACAACCTTAAGTCTCTCCCCCTCCCCCCTCTCACCTCCCCTCCCCCACGGTCCTTACAATGAGAACTCAGGGCAGTGTCAAGACCGCCGCTCTTGCGGCTGTCTTGGCTGCCATGGTTGCTTCTTCGAGCAGCACCATTGTCAAGAGAGCTTCAACTGGCGTCCACAAGCTCGATGACAAGAAGAGCTGTCAGGACCTTTCCAACGTCCTCAAGCAACAATTGTTGAAGGGCACGCCTATCTCGCCTGATCCTTTGACGACCACCGATCTGTACGCGGTCTACTACCCAGCCGGCTCGAACCCCACCGCCAAGGAGCTGTACGAAGCTATTCCTGCTTCGGCCTATGGCCCCACCGACGACAAAGACGGTGCCATTTCTGGCTCGGACGGATGGGACAAGGACGCAGTCATTGCTGACGGTGACTACGGCGAACAGGCTCGCTGGTGGTCGACCAGCAAGAAAGGTGGTTTGCCTGCCTTCTGTCGTGTAGGTGGCATGCTTCAAACCAGCGCTTCTGGCAGCAAAGCTCAGTTCGAGGTCTGGATGCCTCTTCCTGACACTCCGGACGAATCCGACGAGAGACTCTCTGCAGCTGAATACGCAGAGAAGGAGGCAGCAGACCGCGAAAAGCAAGCCGAGGAAGGCCACCACTCCTATGAGAAGCGCGATGAGAAGGCCGCCGAGACTACCGGGAGCCCTGACTTCCAACGCGCTTCTCAGTCCGGCTGGAATGAGCGTCTCGTCTTCACCGTCGGTGGTGGCCTGCGAGGCGCCGTTGCTTATCCCGAGATGAAGCAGACCATGGCTCGATACCGCGTCGCCGTTGCTGGCACCAACATGGGTCACTTCAGTGCTCAAGACGGTACCAAGTGGGTTCCTGACAATCCGGAGACTTGGACTGACTACGGTCACCGTGCCGTTCACCTGTCGACACTAGTTGCCAAAGTTGCGGTTAGCACCTTCTACGACGCTGTTCCTTACACCAAGGCTGGCAAAGCTGCTGCTCGTGTTCCAGCCAAAGAGGACGCTCCCGTCTTCCACAGCTACTTCAAAGGCTGCAGCACCGGTGGAAGGGCTGCCATGGCCGCCGTTCAGAGGTACCCTGCCGACTTTGATGGTGTTATTGCCGGCAGCCCTTCCATCGACTTCAACAAGCTCAAGGCTTACCAGGTCCACGTCAACACTTTTTTGAACGACACCAAGAGCGCAGCCTACTTTCCCCCCGCTGCGTATTCGTTCATCAACAAGGCCGTCCTCAAGGCTTGTGACGCTCAAGATGGCCTGGTTGACGGTGTCGTTTCCTTCCCCCGTCAGTGCAAGCCTGATTTTGCAAAGCTCATCGGCTGCAAGAGCCTCGGTATCACTCCCGCTCCTCCTAAGGTCGGCCCGCCTAAGGATGCAGGTGCAAAGGTGCCTGCTGGCGTTCCCGAAGGTAGCAAGGCTCCTGCCACCGAGCCCAAGACTCCTATTCTCCCCAGAGACGTGGCTGATCCTCCTCCCGGTCCTGATCTGACAAAGCCAGAGGGACACGGCACAGAGCCGCCTCCCGCAAAAGATGCTGGCGCCAAGGATGCTGGTGGCAAGGATTCAGGTGCAAAGGGCGCTGATGCCAAGGATGAAGATGGCAAGGACGGCAAGGACGAGGAGCCTCCGAAATGTCTGACCGATGACCAGCTCGAGACTCTCCAGAACATCTACACCGACTACGTCATTGACGGTCAGCTCATCCGCGAAGCGGTTCTGCCCTCGAGCGAGTTCGGCTGGACAAACACCAGAGCAATCATGGGCAAGTACGGTGCTTCTCCTTCGAGCTGGTTCAACTACCAAGTCATGGGCAACACCGTTTGGGACGACAGCCAGTTCGACGCTGGCAAAGTGGTGGATGGTTCGATCATCGAAGATGGCGAACGCAAGGATCCTGGTGGAACTAACACGTTCAACCCCGATCTCAACCCGTTCTTTGACAGCGGAGGCAAGCTCATGCACTACCACGGTCTGTCCGACCCTCTCGTCCCACCCCTTGTCTCTCCTCGTTACTACGAGATGGTCAAGAAAGCTGTCGGTGCCAAGATCCGTGACAGCTACCGCCTCTACATGATCCCAGGTATGCTTCATTGCCGTGGTGGTCCTGGTAGCTTCAACTTTGGCGGTGCTGGCCAGTCCGAACCCGGAAGCCGACCTCTCAAGTATGACAACAAGCACGACATGCTCCTCGCCCTCTTTGACTGGGTTGAGCGTGGTCAGGCGCCCAACACCCTCATCGGCGCTGCGTACAAGACCAAGGAAGGCGGCGCACCTGTCACTTCGAGCGACGACACGCCTTACGCCAACGGCGTACGCAACACTCGTCCTCTCTGCCCTTACCCCACCGCAGCTCGTCTCAAGCGTGGAAAGGTTGGCGACACTAACGACGCCAGCGCTTTCGAGTGTGCTTGATCCTTTGTCGCTTGCTTACCTTAGTCTCGTTCAACGTTTCACTCTTACTTTCTTTTCATCACTAATTCGTGCACGATTGAAGTGGTTCTATCTCGCAAAAATTTCTGTCTAGTCAACTCACAATCGTATCTTCGCAGTGGCATCTTTGCAATCGTGTATCTGCATGAAAACTCATCAGTCGAACGTGCGACTGTCCATGTCATTGAGACTATGTCAAAGTACATGCATGCAACTACTCCGCTACTTGACAGGGGCGGCAACGATGAGGTAAGCCGTACTCTCAACACACCATTGACCGGATTGGGGCTTGTTCGAAGCGGCGACCCTTGACGTGTAGACGTACTTGGGACAGTTTGGTTTGTCAGTATTGTAGGTAACCTCGACCATCCAATTGGTAGTGTTCAAGTTGGCTTTCGAGGCTTTGTCGTACAGCACCACCACAAGATCTGATCAAAGAACGAGGAAAGTATTTGGCGTTCAACTTCACTGAACTTCACGACTTGAGCACGAAGTTAGACTGGGGGAGACGAAGGGAAGAAAAGGGGACAAAGGTGACTCTTACGCTGATTGGTACGGTCGCTATCGTCGTAAAAGGCGTCAGTGCTTGCACCGGCTTGGGCTTGGGCGACTGGCCCATCGGCTGATTCGATGCAGACGTTGGGAGTTGGGTTACGGGTGGTTGGAATGCTAGATTGTTTGCAGTACTCGTCGTATTTCACCCCCATATCGGAGTACTCATCGCATGCAGCGCTGGCCATCAAGACAGCTGCAGCGAAGAATGATACTTTGAAGATTCTCATGGCGACAAGCGAGATAGGAAAGTCCTGGAGGGATGCGGGAATTGTACGAAGGCTCCTCTGTGCTTACCGAGTATTTATGAGCCCTGCATTCGCTCAATAAGATCTCAGTTGGCAGCATTGGTTGTCTCAAAAGTCACAGCCCCGGAACAATGTGGGATGGTCCCTCTTTTACGATACTTCAGCCCACCTACGAGCCTCAAAGTTGCCTTGGTATCACAGCAGACCACTCAATCAATCAGGGCAGTGTACGCCACAAGCTCTAGAATTGCACACTTGCTAGACGACCGGGTGGCAAAGTGATCATGAACGTGTATCATCTGAACGATGGAGAGACGCATACCTCTCCCTTCGTGAAAAGACAACCCTTTCGGTCATAGGAACGCTGATGAATCCTCCAGTAGCTGAGCACCAAGTTCCTGAATCAACGTGAGCAGCGTTGGCCTTTTCCGTGATCTTCCAGCCGGGACAGGCTGCTTGATCTTGATTGTAGTTGATTTCGACGTGGTATTTATCAGTGTCAAAGTTGGCTTTGGCTCCGCCGTCGTGCAGCGCAATTGCGACGTCTTTTTGCAAACACGCAAATCAGACACTCAGTAACCAGATACGGAGAAGGACGAGAGCAAACGAAGGGCAGAAACTAACATTTACCTTGAGTGTCAGACGGGTCAAAATAGATATCGGTAGCGCCGGTGTGCGTCATCGAGGCGATTCGGCCGTCGTTGGATTGAATGCAAAGGTACGGGGTGGTGGGAGTAGGACCTAGCTTGCAGTACGAATCAAAGTTGGAGGCTTGGGCATTGACTTTGTCGCAGGCAGAAAAAGCGGTTAAGGCGACAGTGACGAGGGAGCTAAGGGCAGTCTTCATGGTCGGTGAAAGTTAGAGGGGAGGTGATTTGATCGGTAGGGAGCGAAGAGACGACTCAGTACGTCCAGTCAGAATCAATCTTTATATAAGCCTCTGACTACGTACACCTTAGTCGAGCTAATGGTATCAAGCAAGAGTGGGGAATGGTCCCTCCACCGCCGTCACTCCACTCAGCCCACACACAGGTCTAAAGTCCCGCCGCTGTACCATGCTAGCTCGGTAGGCACCATATTTGATTGCACGATCGTTGGCAAGGCCGAATCCAACATTCTCGCGTGCTCAAAGACGTATTCTGGTGTTAGTTGGGTTTCTCAATGGTGAGCAATGCCGCGGTGCTAGTACACCACTGCCCAACGATAGGACTACTATTTTCGTGCTTGGCCTTGATGCTAAAGTCGGAACACTTAGGGTTATCTTTGTTGTAGTTGATGTTGACAAACTTGTTGTCAGTCTCAAAGTAGACTTGCGCATAATCGCCGTCAAATATTACAGCAAAGCCTGTTCGAACCGAGGATCAGCGGTCAATTTCTTGAACAAGAAGTCAAGAAAGAAGGGCAGAGAAGCGGGGGACGAAAGGGTACACTTACGTTCATGGTAGTCGACCGTTTCGCCGGGCTGTATATATGCGTTCGAGGATGGTTGCAATTGAATGATGAGTCCATCGCGCGATTCGACACAGACGTACGAGCCTTGAGGAGCGCTATGTTCTAAGCAGTAGTGTTGAAAGCCAGAGGTTTGAGCCTTGACGATGACGACGACGCTGCAGGTAGCGATAGCCATCCAGGCGATCGCAAGGAACGGGGCCTTATTTGTGTGCATGGCGAATGAAAGTTATCATATGAGGCAAGCAGAGGGGATGGTGATGATTGCGATAAGAAAAGTGTTTTTGAGAGATTTGAAATTGATCATCAGCCTTGCTCTCGGCTTCACAGGGAGACTGCCTGCTACAATGACCCTTTCTACTGCATAAACAACGGTCTCACAACTGAGTGGGGATTGTCAGCATCCCACTGTGTCGACAACGGGCCCGCAGTGGTGAGGGTTGGCTCTGGCTGTGTGGACCCGCTTCCCACCAATGGTCCCACATGCTTACGAGCGTCTCGCACACATACACACGCTGGTCTATATCACTTTCAATGAGGCACTGCAAGTTGCGAATCGCTATAATCGTCATCGCATAAGAGAAGGAGGAAAGGATTGCAAACGTAACGACGAGTCGATGAAGCACAATCCAATGATGAAAGGACCGCCAGATTTACCGCACCAAATGCCAGAAGCACCCTTATTTTTCCTCACATCGACGATAGTGAATTTGGGGCAAGAGACTTCGCTCCTTGCCATCACCAAGATACGCCACTAGGGAACCGTGAGGTACTCCGCATCACTATCGCACCAGTAGCCGTCTGCAGCGGTCTGGTCGTCGCTTTTATTCTTGATTGCGATGGTAGGGCAAGATGGCGTCTGTTCGTTGTAGTCGAGTTCCACCTTATAGTTGAGGGTGTCGAATTTGAATACGGCCGCTTTGTTTCGTAACACCACCACAAATTCTGTAGCAACGTAGAAATGATCTCCGCGATCAGTATTCCGCGAAGATGCGAGAGTGTTTCAAGGAAAGGGATTGAGCTACTTACGGTCCGACTGCTTTCTGGTCTCGTCAAAGTAAACAACGGTGTTTTTGCCGTCACCACGTACGACGCGGGGGTTCAGTGACCCATCGTTGGACTTGACGCAGACGTATGGAGTTGCTGGAATAGTGGACTGTTTGCAGTAGGCATCGAAGCCTACTTCCTCAGCTTGGACACCGTGGGAAGTGGCGAACGTCACAAAGATGGTGAGAAGAGTGAAGCTGAAGATCTTCATCATGAGACGGCGGTTTCGATGGTTGCGAGGAGAAAGGCGGGTCGATCTGAACAAGCGAAGTATTTATCGACAACGTCGGCCCTGATCTGGAGCTCAAACACGGACTACTTAGCACAGAGAGGAATGAAGGGAGTGGGCTTCTGCTACTGTACCCCATATCGTATCATTGATACAGGACGGCATTGTGTCATACGTATGCTCATTGTCTTCAGAAGAGGCGGCGGTACGATCCACATTCGTGCTTCAGTCTCCAGCGTGTGGAGCTTCTCATCACTACTCCATAGACCCACAGACCCACAGACGCCCAGCGAATATATCACCAATCCACCACACACGCATTGACGAAACAAAAGACATTAACATTGATGACCGACATTGTGCAGCATACAAACATGAAATCTAGAGCGAGATCTTGAAAGTCTTGATCTCGAAAGGACGGAATTCGAGCTGGACATACGTGTTGTCCTCTTCGTCCGAGTAGGTGTTGAAGTTGATCTCCTCCTTCTTGTCCTCGTCGACGTCTTCGAGCAAGTTGGTGAGGGCAGTCGATTTGACGGGGACAGAGATCTTGATGGTAGGCTTGGCGTGGGCACCGAGCGACTCGTACAGCCTGACGATGATGCCGAATGACTTCGGGTCTTTGGGCTTTTGGCCGTAGTACTCAAAGTCTTCTTCAGCACGCTTGATCGTGTCGATCACAATACCGGCTTTGCCAGCCTCAACGAGTTCGATAGGCATCTGCAAGTCGCTCGAAGCGGCAACGACACCGCGCTCGAGTGAGTTAACGTCAATCCTCGACTCGCGGCCGTAGTCAACGTCGAAGCGAGCGTTGAACACCCTGGCTACCTGCACAACCTTACCGCGCCCGACACCGCCAACGTGTGGGTACAACGCAAAAGCGAACTGGTGCTGACCTTCATCCTCGTGTCCATCGGGGTTAGTACCCGCCTTCAACAGTGACAATCGCATCAAGCCACCCTCGACACTGTATCCGTACTTGGACTCGGTCAAGATACTGAGACCGTAGTCCTCCTCGGATAGATCCGCAAACCTGTGACCGCAGACCTCAAATTTAGCAGCCTCCCAGCTGGTGTTGCGGGTAGTAGGACGCTTGGTGATACCGAATTGCGTCTCGAAGCTGGCATTGTCGGAGCGGAGACGAGTGGGGATGTTGAAGCGGAGGAAACGGTGCTTCTCCCACCAGTCGATCTGAGTGTCGAATCGGAGTAGTGGGCGAGCATCCTTTCCCTCAATGAGGGGCGTGGCGGAGACAGCATCGAGAACGATGTTGAGCTGAACCGTGCTCTGGCTGAACTTGGCTTCAAGAGCCAAGCTTGCACGCCAGGGACCAGCCTCGGCGATGCGCACGTTGGTGAAGGTGATCTCCTCCTCGGTGTCGAGCGAGTACACCTCAGTCTCCCAGTTGTCAAACTGAGGTGGGTAGTCCTCCGAGATGGCGAGACCGGCGGTGCGGCCAGACTCGATGAGTTCGCGGTCAGCAATACGGTCGTAGATGGAAGTGATACGTCCCTTAGAAACCTTGATGGCGATTGCAGGGCTCTGCAGCAGGAAGCTGTTGTGCTCGAGCTCGATCGCCTTGACTGCCTGCGAGTCGTCAAAGGAGGCGCTCTTCTTCTCGACTACGGTAGCTTCACCCCGTCCAGTCTTGTCCTCGATCAGCAAAAGGGCTCTCTGTCCGGCCCTGCACAGCTGCATAGACTGGTGCGACAATGCAATGGCCTCGCTACGTGGCATGTTGTCCGCGATCTGCACCTCGACGAGCTCCCTGCGTGGAACATCCAATGTGTTGATGGCAGTGTACCCGGCCTTGCTGGCGGAGGCAGATTCCTCGCCGACGCCGAGAGCCTTGAGAGCCTGTCGCCAAAGCTTCTTGCCCTTGACAGCCATGTCAGCGTACATCTCTTCGAGATCATCGTACACCCGGCGGATGGCACTACCGGGCAAGCAGTCGTGGAACTGGTTGAGTAAGAGAGGTTCCCAGATGGCATCGATCTCTTCCTTCGGGTACTTGTAGCCGGAAGCTTTGATGGAAGCGAGCGTGGCGACCCACTCGAGCTTCTGCATGAACGCCTCGAAGCGACGGTTCCATTGCTTGATGGAGCCGTGGGAGGTGTAGACACCGCGGTGGAACTCGAGATAGATCTCGCCAGCCCAGGTGGACAAACGGTTGCCGTTGTCGGTGACTTTGCGAACATGCTCGAAGAAGTCCTTGGCAGATCGACCGTTGTGAACACGAGGGATGTCCTTGAAGCCATTGTTGTTGGCGGCACGCGCACGTCGCATACGCTCGATCATGACCTCACTCGGGCCTCCACCTCCGTCGCCGAAGCCGTAGAGCATGAGCGCATGAGGCTGGACCCAAAGATCCTGGTTGTTCTTGACACCACGAACGATCTCCTCAACGTAGCCGCGAGAGTCGTAGTTGTTGACGGGAGTCATATGAACGATGATCTGAGTACCATCCAAGCCGACCCACATCAAGGTGTTGTGGGGGAAGCGGTTGATGTTGTTCCAGCTCAACTTCTGTGTGAAGAAGTATTCGCAGCCGGACTGACGAGCAAGCTGAGGGATCTGAGCGTTGTAGCCGAAAGTATCAGGTAGCCAGAAGATATCACATCGCTTGCCGAAGCGCGTCTGGAAGTATCGCTGACCATAGAGGAATTGACGAGCGAAAGCTTCACCGGATGGCATGTTGGCATCGCACTCAACCCAAGAGCCACCAATGGGCTGGAAGCGACCGTCTTTGACATAGCCTTGGAGCTTCTTGAAGAGTTCCGGGTAAAGCGTCTCGAGCCATTGATACTGCTGAGCTGTGGAGGCGGTGAAGCGATGCTCCGGGAACCTATCCATAAGATCAATCTGAGTCGACCAGGATCGTGCGACCTTCTGCTGAGTGGCAGAGTAATCCCAGAGCCAAGCACTGTCAATGTGGGAGTGACCCAAACTCCAAATTCGAACGTCCTCTCTGCCCTCGACGACGTCCTGATCGTAGACAGTGTCGACATTCTTCTCCCAGTCTTTTCCGATAATCTCCTCCGCCAGCTTGCGGCATCGTGTGATGCTGTCGAGATCAGCTTTGCGGAAGGTGTTCTGGATTTGGTTGGCTACCCAAAGGGCTCGGTTCTGAAGTTCGGTATCGTTGCCCAAGTTATTGACACAGCCTTTGAGGAATTCAAAGTCCCACATGAGCTTCCAAGCTTCGGCTCGCTTGACGACAATGTCGCAAGATTCGAGAGTAAAGTAGCGGTTGGGATCGGGGTCGCCACTCGAGTCGGCGTCGATACCGAACATACCATTGGCTGTCACCTCGATGTAGAAGGTGATACCATGACGGTACTCCTCCTTGAGCGGGAAATCGACGCGACGCTTTTGGTAAGCACCTGTGATACCCTGAAGAGGCAGACCATCTTCGGAGAAGATCATGGCCTCGCAGCTGGGGTCGAACTCGAGCTGCACCCATTCCTTCTTGACCCAGTCCTTGGGTACGTTGAGCTTCAGCTTGAGCCAGTGGTTGGTCCATGAAGGGCCGAACTTCATACCCTTTTGGCCTTTGACATAGGTCTGACGCTTGGCCTCTTCGAAGGTAGGCTTGGAACCAGCCTTAGGCGTCCAGCTCTGGATCGAGACATACTTAGGGTCATCGGTTCGTGCTTCGAAGAGTAGAGAGGCGAGGTTGTACTCGCTGAATTGACCTCCAACAAACTCGTCAAGACGACGTTCGTGGACCGAGCGAATGAGACCCGCACGAACTGGACGAGGTTCAGCGCTGGCTCGGGTTGGGTAGTCTTGCGACTTGAAAGAGCCTTGCGGTGGACCGTGCTGACACATGGCTTCCGAAGTCTCAACGAGAGTATGAGAGCTAGATGTCAGGAGGAGGATGCTGTGGTGAGAGGATATCAAGCCGGACGATGAACAAGTATTCAACTCGATGTCTGTGCCTGGCCCGTGACCTGGACACACGCTTGGCGGAGAAGGGTGCTCCGGCTAACTTAGAAGCAAGCGAAAGAGGCAGCAAGGATCTCTGGGCCCACCAGCGCTGCACACCAAGTGCGGGGCAGAGTGCAGCAGTGCAGCAGTGCAGCTGCTGTGGGACGCAGGGTTGCAGGGTTCAAATCGGTCTAGCTGCAGCGTACAACCGCACGGACCCTGAAAGTTGGATTTTCGGCAGGGCGATGCATGAATCAACGTTGCGATCTGCAGTTCTGCGATTTCCCTCCACCTTCGACTGTTAGTTGCCGTCGGCCCGAGCTTCAGACCTTCTTTGGCGGACCTCTACTCACAGTCTAGTCTGCTGGCTAGCTCCTTCTGACACCTTACGTTTGAGCTTGAGACTCTCATCGGATCTCCATGCTCGTCCCGAATTGTGTGCAAGCTACTGCGAGTCTGAGCCATAGCTTAAGTGGGTTCGAATGACATGCACGATGGCTCTGCCCATACGCATTCGAGATATCTCTGCCACAACGTCAGATACAGTTATATTATATGATTAGACAAAGGGTATATTTTTGAGACGTCAAATGAAAGAAGACCTCTTCAATGCCTCCTCTTGGCCCTGAGACCAAGCATTCGGCGTACTCTGGTGTCAAGGCTGGTGGAAAACAAAGCGTCTTTGATGTGACCTTTCTGTGGACGCCGCAAGAGAAAGTACGGAAAAAAAAAAGAGACAACGAAATTGGGAAATAATAAATCGAGACATCGATCTGTCAGTGCTTTCTGCTCATCGGGCCCCCATCGGCAATTGAACGAGATATCAACCACACTCACCTTGAGCAATTGCTTTCGTGCATGAGCTCTTCCTTCACTGGTTGTCGAAGGATTGTTGAGAGCAGCCTGGAAACATTATATGAAGACGCATGCAGGACAGCAAAAGTTCTTGTCAGTCACATGCTTGTGTGCGCTGACAGCGTTACTACCGCAAGCTCACCTTGTAGCCGGCAATCACCCGCTCCTTGTCGGGGATGTGCTTGTGCGGACGGTAGGTCATTTTGAGAGTGTCTTGATTGCGCTTGCGAATGAGGTGATGAGAGGTGGGTGACTTTAACTTCATCAAGGTGACATCTCCTTCTTATGTACTTTCAAGCCATCACACAAGATCATACGCCAAACTACTTCTCTGTCAAACAATGTTTGGCATCAGGAAGCGACTTAGAGGCGGCCTCTGACTGCAGCGTAGGGTGTAGATCAACTGCCGAGGCATGGCTATCCGAGATGATCTAGACCCTTTGGCGACAGGATCTTCTGCGACTCTGTCCCGCCCCCAAATGTGTTCCGGTCTCTGGCGGGCTTGTGTGAGTGTTGGTCTCGAGGCAGCAACAGCCACAGCGCGTTTGATGCACACACCGTCACGTGTGGAGGATCTCAGGCCAATTTTTCGTCGCTTGGGCCAATTTTTCAAACAAGATCGAACATCTTTCGCAAAATTTGTGCGCTCAGGCTTGGAAGAAGTTGAACTGAGACAGCCGTACCGTTCTTGACATGAATCGGGGACCTCATCCAACATTTTGACACTTGACATCACATTTGCGCAGCTTGCTTTACGCCAACCAAGTTCTCACACCACACCATAACGCTAGAATGCCACCGAAAGGTAAGTGCCATACCCTTCTTGTCTGCCACAAGAATTGCAAACCCTGACCCACTCATTGTCTCGCTCACCTCGAAATAGCTTCAACAAAGGCAGCAAAGCCTGCCAGCAAGCCTCGAGCTTCCAACGCCGACAAGGCCAAGAAGCCAGCGGCAAATGGAGTAGCGAAGGGCAAAGCTACCGCGTCCAAGGCAACCAAGGCCGAGGCATCCCCGAAGGACACAGCGAAACGTGGACAGAAGCGTGCCAAGGAGGACGAAGAGGAGGAAGACGAGCTGCAGGACGATGATGCTGAAGAAGCACAGGATGCTGCTGCACCCCTTCCAGATGTGAAGAAGCGATCTGTCAAGTCGCGTGCTTCTCTCGAACCAGCAAGCGACGTCGACATGGCCGATGGAACCGCTCGTCCCATCAAGCGAACTCGACGTGCGCCAACTCCTGCTGGTCCCATCAACTCCGTTCCCAGACCCATTCAGCCCGTTCACGCTGATGACATCTCGCAGGGTACCGCTGTTGAGGTCAGCACCGGCACCTCCACCACCAGCGGGAAGGGTGCCGTTCTCCCCCGAAAGCTCTTCGTATGGGGATCGGGTGATGCTGGTCAGTTCGGTGTCGGCCCTCCCGAAGATGACAAGCCTAACAAGCTTAACAAGCCCAAGCCATTCGGCAACAAGGAGATCTCGTTGCAGATCGATGACGGAGACTTTGGCGAGGGTGGTATCGAGGTCATTGTAGGAGGTGGTATGCACTCGGTCATGATCGACAGCTTGGGTCGCATCCTGACGTCGGGTGCCGAAGACTACGGCACACTTGGCCGCAAGCACCGTGGATCGGCAGGCGACGCCGAAGAGGCTTACTTCAACTTTGCGCCTGTCGAAGGCCTTTCTCCCACAGGCAAAAGTATCAACCCTATTGACGGAAAGGAAGGTGATGTCGAGAAATTCCGCGCGACGAGGGTCGCGTCAGCCGATGCTGCTGGTGCTGCGCTCGACGACCACGGACGCTTGCGCTCATGGGGTTACTTCAAAGATGGTGAAGGACGCGTTTGCTTCGCTGACACCGACGCTCCCGGCTACAACAAGGAGCAGTGGTACCCGATTGCCTTGCCAGGCATCGAGCACGAAGCTTTCGCAGCAGTAGCAGCGGGCGAGAACCACTTCCTGGCACTCACACTCAACGGCAAGGTCTACTCGTGGGGAACCAACACATGCTACCAACTCGGACGCAGCTCGAACCACCGCAAAGTAGCACAGAAGTTCGAAGGCGAGCCACCGAAAGACTGCGACTTGACACCCACAACTATCAGCGGTATCGCCGACTGCAAGAGGGTCTTTTGTGGTCTCACCAACGGATTTGCGGTGGAAAAGAGCGGCAAGGTCGTAGGATGGGGTCTCAACACTAAGGGACAGACGGGAACTGGAAAGAAAGCTGCCAAGGTCGCGACACCAACCGTCATTACTGCTTTGAGTCCCGCTCGTCACAACGGCGCCGAGGTGGTCCAGATCGTCGGAGGTAACTTCCACACCGCCTTCCTGCTCTCCAACGGTGAGGTCTATATCTGTGGTGACAGCGACGAGGGCAAGCTCGGATTGCCTGCCGACCACCCAGCACTCGAGGGCGCCACTGCTTCCAACCCTGTGGTTGTGCGCACACCTACACTTGTACCTTTCCCTGCACCACCTTCGTGGGCGTCCGAGTCGGCCAAGACCAAGGACGGCAAGACCAAGATCGTCGCCATCAGCGCCGGTATGCGGTTCACCCTCGCATTGGCAGCAGACGGAACTCTGTACTCGTGGGGAACGACTTCGGATGATGCACTCGGCCACCCGGCTGAGGATGCGGGAGGTGACCAGAGCAAGGACACGCCAACAGCAATTGCGATGCCTGGTCAACCAGGTGCTTGGCGTATCATGGCTGCTTCGACAGCAGGTCAGCACTCGCTAGCTATTGCAGTCAAGCCTCCACAGGACGACTGAGCGAGGCAATTTTATAACACGTTTCTTGTTTGATATAAAAGCTTTACCATGCCATTCTGCGACTGAGCCGCAAGATGTGTGATCCGAAGTCTGCGATGATGGTGTGGCTGGAAAGAGCAGGGACAGCGTACACTAATGGGATGGAAGGAAGACGATGGTGTAGCCGGTGTGACGAAATGCCGAAGGAATGAATGAGACTTGACAGATGTGAAAGTGCTCAGTACCATTGTAGGATCGGGAACGTCTCTACCGGAGGCTTGAGATTTGTGGCTTGGCACTAGCGCTTATCTGGCGGATCTCTCAACTACCGGCGTGGGGGAAGGGCGCGAATATCGATATCCATATCCGCCTACTCGCCTTTCTTGCGGCGTTCAGGTCTTGAATCTCACGTGTCATCGAACATGATCAAAACGAGCTAAAGCCGCCTTGAAGTGAGACAGCGACAGCGACAGAGCGCTATTCTGTCTCCCGGTAAAGAAGCTCTCCAGATGTTCGAGAGGAGGAGGCACCGGCCTTTTCCGAAGTTCTTTTTGGACAGGATTCGATATTTTGCGGGGAATAGTAGCGCGTTACGCCTTTACGCTCGTTTAGTTCTCGCAAACAGGAAACGAATGAATTCTAGCCCCTTTTCGAGCGGGGAGATGTTCAGGAAATCGAATCCATCGCGAGGCAACATGGGGAAATGCGTCATGTCGCTTGATCCCTCGCCTGTGAGGCCTTCTCCTTTGTACTTAGTCTAACCGAACTCTCGGAAGCGGGAAAAGGTGGTTGCTCTTCTTGGGTGGCTTTCTTGGTGATGACATTCTCTTTTGCCGAAGACATTCTTGTTTTGCGTCGTGTGCCTTAGCGATACACACGTTCAGAGTGGAAGATGCTTTTTGGATAGGAGCGAGAGGCTATCGAGTAGGGGGACTCATACATGATAGCATCACAGATGACAACACTTGTACACAGAAATGGTAAACGATGGATCTCGGATAGCGATCAAGTAGATCTGATCTTTCTCCGGGACCACAATTTTTGGTGGGACCGGAACGGTTCAAAGTGATGAAATCAATCAATTTCGAACGCACGTCCCTTTTGTAAAATCTTTAAATTTTCGAGCACTTTTTCCCGCTCCAACGCCTCCACACACAGACTCGTTTGGCGCCTAGCTGGAGGACATGTGACGCTTCTCTCTCTTTTGCGCCCCACTTTTGGTCTTTTCCAAAAAAAATCGAGCAGGCGGCAAGTCTTCGGGGCAACCAAGCGCTTGCTTTCTTTTAGAAAACCTGGCTCGAGAGCGGGTGTCGGCGTGCCTGAGTCTCAAAAAAAGGTGTCTCTAATCTCTCAGCTGACTGAGTGCCGTTCGTTCTCTTGATCCTATTCACGCAGTTTCGTGCTTCGGTTTCATACACCAGTTCACTCCCGTCTCACAGCTTGGCAAACTCCCTTAGGCCCCATCAAAGCTACCGGTCAAACTAAGACCAACGTAACCGATTGGCAAACCGTACTCAGCCTTCCTTGCGAACCATCACCATCATTCTGTCGACACTTGCATCTATTCTGCCTCGTCAGGCTCGTCTGACAGGTTCTTCACGCTCCATCTTCAATAACGCATATAGCTATCGATCCTTTGCTCCGTCTTCTTCACGAGCGTTCCTCCTTCCACCACGATCGACTTTACCTACCCGATATTTCATCCATACTACAGCCGATATGTCGTCTTCAGCCTCGTCGTCTGGCTCGGCATCGGGTTCGCAGCCGCGCAAGCACAAAGTTGCTATCGTAGGTTCTGGCAACTGGGGTTCGGCAATCGCTCGTATCGCTGGTCACAATACACAACGTCACTCTGACCTTTTCGAACGCGAAGTTCAAATGTACGTCTACGAGGAAGACTACAAAGGTAAACCTCTCTCTCAGGTGATCAACGAGACGCACGAGAACCCCAAGTATCTGCCCGGTTGCGCGCTGCCCGAAAACGTCATCGCCACACCTTCCCCCGTTGACGCCGTCAAGGATGCTACGATGCTGGTCTTTGTCCTGCCGCATCAGTTTATCAGGGGTATCTGCAAGCAGTTGAAGGGTAAAGTTCATCCGGATGCACATGCGATTTCGATGATCAAAGGTGTCGAGGTGAAGGATGGCAAGATCTCGATTTTTGCCGATGTGATTCAGGAGGCGTTGGGGATCTCTTGCTCCGCTCTTTCGGGTGCTAATATTGCTAACGAGGTTGCGCAGGATAAGTTTTCCGAGACGACGATCGGTCATAGGGCGGATGATAAGGGGAGGGAGAATGCAGAGCTGTTCTTCAAGCTCTTCGATACTCCGACTTTCAAAGTGGGCATTATTGAGGATGTGGCGGGTGTCAGTCTCTGTGGTGCGCTCAAGAATGTTGTAGCCATTGCTGCCGGGTTCACGGATGGGTTGGGTTGGGGTGACAATGCTAAAGCCGCCGTTATGAGGATTGGTTTGATGGAGATGAAGCGCTTCAGTGAAGAGTTCTTCGAAGGGGTCAAGGCGGAGACATTTACGGAGACGTCGGCCGGTGTGGCGGATTTGATCACCACTTGTATGGGCGGAAGAAATCGTAAGTGCGCCGAAGCCTTTGTCAAGACGGGTAAGACGTTCGATGAGCTCGAGAAGGAGTTGCTGAACGGGCAAAAGTTGCAAGGTACCGAGACGGCGAGGGAGGTGCACGAGTTGCTCGAGGCGAGAGGCAAGGTGGATGACTACCCGCTTTTTAAGGCTGTCTACTCGATCGCGTACGAGGGTATCGATGCTCACGACCTTACGAGCCGCTTGTAAGGGATGCATGTAAGCAAAAGGCAGGGTTCCGATATCAGGGCAATTCGTTCGTTCGACATATGCACACATGCATTTAGGTGTCATACTTTCATGTAAAATAGGGCCGACTCGACGTTTCACAGCTGCTTCATACGACAATCTTATCACCAGAAAGGGTTTTGGCTTAACACACACGGATTTGGCGTGAAAAGGGACAAGCATGCAAATGATTGCTGAATGAATGGTATGAATTCTGAATGAGTGATGTCGATCAGAGTGCAAAGATTAACAAGTTTAAGAGCGCGAGGATGACATTACGGCGGTAACGCTCGCCCAACCAGGCTCATACTCGTCATCACTTGCGTCCAGGTCAGCAGCAGAAAGAACGGTGCCGGGAGGCGGGCGTCGTAGTCGTTGCGATTGGCTCTTGGTACGTCCCATCTCGACAGCCTGACGTGCTTTATCGGCTGCTGTAACCGATGGGCTTGGAGTCTGCAGAGAAGGATGTCCATTTGAAGGCGAATCAGATTTTGACGGAGAGGCAGCTGCTGTGGGAGAAGCAGTTTGCGCCAGAGGCGCCTTAACAGCGGCTTGCCCGAGATCCTTGGCCTCGGCTACTTCGTCGCGCGGCACAAGCAAGCCAGGACCTCTCACTTGATGTGCTGCTGGGTCCAGCGGGTCGACGCGACCAGAGTTGGTCCTGTCTACCTGGGCGCGTTCAGGCAGCGAGCCCGAAGCGGAATAGTCGGCAGGTGGGGGTTGGCTTTGAGTACCGGCTACAAGTCCAGCTGCTTCCAAGTCACGGTCCACGGTGGGCTTGCCGTATCCTTGGACCCAAGGTTCTTGCCCATTGTCATTTGTTGATTGTTGCTGAGCGGCAAGCAGTTCGGTGGTATCAATGGGCTTGGGCACCTGGCCAATCAGGTCTGCTGGAGCAGGCGCAAGCCAAGGCTCCTGAACGGTCTCTTCTGAATCTTCCGACAATTGCAAGTCCTGCGCTCGTTGACGAATGCGCTCGACATCGTCCGCAGAGCGTCCATGGATACCGATCTCGATGGAAGTATCAGGAGCCGCATCGACACCTTCGAAAGCATTGTTGATCTTGGATGCGTCTTTTGGTGCTAAAGAAGGAGCTTCTGGGAATTCGGGGATTGCGGAGACGGCTGGCGCCTCAGGGAGGCCCGAAGCAGCGTGAATCTTGTCGAGATCGATCTCTGCTGTTGGTGTGTCTGGCAACTTTGGCAAGTCTTCAGCAAGCTCGTTGGATGTTGAGGTATCGGCGAGAACCTCCTTGGATGCCTCATTCTCGTCAGCTGGAGCTTCTGGTCGGTTCCTTCCAGTCAAGACGAGATCATCGTCGAGGTCGGCGAATGCGTCTCTGCCTGTGCCATGGACAATGTTGTCGGAAGAGCCTCGCTGCAAGCGTGGAACACCGAAGTTCGATGTACGCGGCGCTCCGTTGCCAAGAAAGGCACCACCGGTCATCTGGGGTCGGAGCGATCCCGACCCCGGTTCACCCCATCCACCACCAGCGCCCGCACCGAGCCAGACACCACCGGTCATCTGAGGTCGAAGTACGCCCTCACCCCAAGCGCCGGTACCTTTACCTGCACTGGCACCAGGGAACTGACGCCGCGCATTACGAATTTCTGGATTTGGTGCTGGAGAGCCGAAGGAGCTTCTTGGCATGACGGGCTTCTCATCGCTGGACTGGAACTTGGCGATGCGATCGCGTACTGCATTGACGTTAGAAAGGGGTGAGCTGCCGGAGGGAGAGCGTGACGGGCTTTCGCCTGGACTGAGACGACCTGAACTCGATGCTGTAGCAGGTGGAGAAAGGTTGTTGGCCCTAGTTGGATTTGACGTCTTTCTCTGTAAAGCTGCGATGCGTTCGGACAAGCTGGCGCCTGCCTTTGGCACAGGTTGCCCTCTCTCGTTGGACCTGTTGGATATGATAAAGTGAGAATCCACGTCAGTCATGTGTTGTCATGGGGATACTGAGACTCTCACGCTTCATCTACTCACATCTCTGCAGGGGTCGGTTCTACTTGGAGGCCTTGAGTTAAAATGTGGCAGCTTAAGCTGTTTGAGATCGGGCCTCGTATCCTTTGCGGGACGGAGCTTGTTTTGCCAAGGTATGGAGCTGCTCGAGAACCACGTCGAGTTCTATGCTAGGACTTGATGGGCTCGCTGTAGATTTTGATTGCGGGTTGCGCAGAGCACCGTTCCGCCTCGAGCTCAACAAGCTTTGTCGGAGATAGTTACGCCGAATGGAGGTACGCTTATGCAGAGCTGCGGAAGCGAGCGGATAGAAGCAAAGCAGAGTAGACGACGTCGACTCGGGATGATCTCGAGGGTATTGAATGCTTGCGATTGGAGAAGCGTGGAGAACAGATCGAGACGAGACGAGACGAGACCAACACTAACGAGTGTGCTAAAACGCGCAACGAGTGCTAGATGAGTTTCGAGAAGCCCAACGAAGGTGTTGGTAGTGCGGGCGGTAGTGTGATTGGTAGTGTGAAGAAAGAGAAGCTTAAGATCTGCGTCGTCGGAGATGTACCTGGCGGAAGCGGGGATGGGGCTAAGCTTCTTGGTCCCTGAGAGCTGAGAAGGACCTTGGCTACGCCGAAAGAGTGGCGCGTGCAGGCGTTGAGCTGCGCGAGTGTGAGTTGCGTGTGCGTGTGTGTGCTTCTTTTGACAGTCGTAATTCAATTTGGCTGTCGGTGCTTCAAAAAAATCGCACTGCAGATCGCAATATGCAACCGCGTTCGGCCACGGGCAAACAGCAGCTGCACGCAACACCTCGCAGCAGTACGCTTTGGGCCTTTCTACCAGCTTGTCTGATTTCGACACGCACCTACACCAAGCGTTTGAGGATGGACTCTGTCTAGTCAAGTGTGACGGTGATTCAGTGAGCGCATCCCAACAAGGCGAAGCCAAGGAAACGAGGCCAACGCTCTCGGCTCTTCCGACAGGTCATGCATTTTCTTGAGACCCTGGCAGCGACTAGACTAGCCAAATGGCACGTTGAAAAGGCGTAGAAAGCGCGTTCGGATTTCACAGAGATTCACAACCGAGCTCTTTGCAGCGTCGGTGGCAGATGTATGATTTCTTTGAAACAAAGTGGGGTCCTGCGTGGCCAAAAGAGACACACAAAAAAAGCGTTGATCCACCGGCGGAATAACGAGGACGTGGAGCTGGCTGCACAGCCGAGCTTTGGCCATGCTTTTCGGTCAACCTCACACGCATCTTCAGCAGAAATCACAATTCGGCTTGCACGCCTTTCTTGTCCATCATCGCTCACACTCTCGATTCGCTTCCCCTGCTCAATCATCCCTTGACGCCTCAACAACCTGACAGGCTGAGCCGCAAGTCATCGAGACCTAGCTGAACTTGGCTAGGGTCTCCCATACCGACGATCACCATGTCGAAGGAACCAGAAGCTGAGCAGCACGGCTCAGAGGGCAACAAGGCGGAAGCTTCCGAAGCTGTGCCAGAGTCTCAGCTGCAGAGAATGGATCCTGACTCGATCTTGGCAGACGATGCTAATCCAGACGAAGTGCTTGGCTCTTCATCGGATGCCGCCGCAACACGCAGTGCTGCAGCCGATACGGACAAGAACGACGACGATGACGAGGCCGCTGCACTGAAACGCGCATCGGCTGCTTCCGCCATCTTCAGCCAAGACCACTCCAACGATCACAGCAGCACGGCAGCTGAACCCACAACCATACCCACAGAGAAGCAGGCTTTGTCTGCCGAAGCACTGCAAGCTCAAGTCTCTGACTTGACCAACCAGGTCACCGGACTCAACGAAAAGCTCGTCAAGTCTTTCAACCGTATCGCAGATCTCGAGGATGACTATTCCGAAGCTCAGGAGAGGATCCGCAACATGTCGGCAAAGATCAAGGAGCTCGAAAAGGAACGATCCGAGCATCTCGACGCTCTCAACACAGGTCTCTTGGTCGAAAAGGCACATGTCAGCAGCGAGATGCAGAGGATGATGGACAGAGTCATCGAGGAGACTGCTCAGCGTGGTAAAGCAGAAAGTGACAAGACCAAGATCGAGGAGGAGCTCGATGAGCTCAGCTCCAGTCTCTTCAGCGAGGCTAACAAGATGGTCGCTGTCGAGCGACTCTCGCGAGCGAGGGCAGAGGAGAAGAGCCGTAACATGGAAGAGCGTCTCAAGGACACCGAGGGAATCATGCTCGAACAGCAGAAAGTGCTCGCAGACCTTCAACGCCAAGTCGAAAAGCTGCAGAGCGGCTCCAGCTCCAAGAGCAATGGCGATGATGGCGCATCGATCGCTTCCATCGAGAGCGGTGCCGTCAGCTTCCATCGCCTCAAAAGCTCATCCTTGGCTCGATCCATTTCTCAAAGAACAGCCACACAAGAGCGCAAACACAAGCCCGCTGTCGACCTCGCAGCCGAAGCTCGCCTCATCATCAACATTGTTCCATACCAAGAGTTCCGCGCCTTCATCGCTCATCTGCGCAAAACGCGCCAGCAGCTCGCCCCTTTCTACAACTACCCTATCAATGCACATGGTGGACGCGAATCGCTCAACGGTACACCAACACCTCGCACTGCCTCTCCAGCACAACCAGCGCCAGGGTCTAGTGGTACCGTCACTACGGCGTCTTCAGCGTACAGTCAGGGCCTCGGCGGTACGCATACGTCCAGCTCGCCTTTCGCCCTTGCTGGTATCAGCCGACATCGTGACTACCCCACCTTGCCATCCAATGTCGAGAACCTCGTCGCACTCCCAAGTCAGCTTTCACTGCCTTTCATCAAGCGATCGCAGGAGGAAGACGTCGAGCCATGTTTGCGTCTCGACTTTGCTCCTGGCCTCAACTGGTTGAGCAGGCGCCAAGCCAACACCGCGATTCTCGATGGCAACCTTGTCATCGAGCCAATTTTCTCTGGAAGCAAGACAATCGACGAAGAGCTCATCCGCAAAGAGAATGCACACTTGCCACCTGCGGCTTGCGCCATGTGTGGAATTCCTGTGGTCAATGTTCCTTTGCCAGGAGGTGTCGCAGCAACCGCCTTGTCGGCTGAACAAGGTGGCAAGACTTCCCTCGTTCCAAGCAGCATCGCAACAGCAACATCAAGCTGGGCTAGTTCAGCAGCAAGCTCGCTCGGCTCCATCACAGGCAGCAGCAGCAACAGCACAAGCAATTCGAACACGATTAGGCCCAAAGCATCACGTGGTGGCTTGTTCAGTTCGTTCAGGAGGTCCGCTTCCAACGTCAAGGAAGTGGATGCCAACGTTAGTCCCGTAGCTACTGCAGCGGACGAGGAAACTCAAGTCGCAGCGGCTGAAGCGACAATCGCTCTTGCACACTTGCCTGTGCCCACGCACATCTTCCGCCTCAACGAGGGCGCGCCCACCCGCTACTTGCTTTGCCCGCACCACTGCTTGTTGCGTCTACGTGCCGTTTGTCAGTACTGGGGCTTTGTCCGCAACCTTGAACGCTCCGTCGTGCTTGAGGGCAAGTTCATGAACGAGGAGCAGCAGCAAGCATCTGCTGCGAGCACGTCGTCCCTGGACTTGACACAGGACGTAGCACCGCAAATTCCGGAGAAGAGCGAGCAAGTCGAGACCTTGGAGAAGGCTGTCGCCGAAGCTGAAGGCGACGAGACACCGGCCGAGGCTGAGACAGAGGCTGAAGCAGATGCCGAGGTGGAAGCGGCGAAGACAGAAGACGAAAAGACGGAAGCCGAAAAGGTCAAGGAAGACGTACAAGAAGAGTCCACCGAGGCCGAGAGTGAGGTTAAACATGCTGACAATGCAGCAACGGAATCCGAAAAGAAGCCTGCAGGCGAGGACGATGACTTTGCCGATGCCCCCTCTTCGCCGACGGAGGACAAGAAGGCGCTTCCCGAAGAGGAGAAGAAAGAAGAGGAAGCAAAGGAGGGCGATGCCAAAGAGGCGAGCAGTGCCGAAGAAGCACCGTCTGGATCCACCGCCGAAACCGACTCCGCTTCTGAAGCCACAGGAAAGACCGAGGACGCAGTAGCAGACGCCACAGGCACACTCACCGCTCCAGCGCTCCCTGCTCGTTCAGCAGCTCGTGGTACTGGCGCAACTTCACCTGCACCCCTCATCCCACCTCGCCGTCATCCCCGTACTGCATCCGATATTACCTCTGAACAAGGCCAAGCCCAGAATCCACCCGCACTTCCTCCTCGCACAGCAGGCGCAACACCAGCACCTCCACCTCCAGCACCGGCCACAGCGTTGTTCTTGGACAAACTCGAGACGATGGACTGGGAAGACAAGATGTGGACTGAAGTTACCAAGCTGAAAGAGGAACTCTGGAGGGCCAGGATTGGTTTGGTCACCGAGGAATGAGGAGAGAAGCTGCCCGATCTCATCAGCGTGGACCACCCGACCGAGCGATCGCAATGCGAACCAATTTCAACAGACGAGACGATGTTTGCTGCATTGCGTATGTGTTACAGTGTAGAGATTTGCGAGCTTCGACTGAGATATCTGAAGGTGCCAAGTGAGGATCGACTGTCCGCTGTGCTGGATTTTGAGGTCTGAAATGCGAAATCTTCGTTTGGCGAGAAGCCGATCTTGCTCAGGCACACATCTCTCCGGTCAACGATACTTGTCGTCCGGACATTCACAAAGACTCCGGCATACGCACGCACAAAGACGAATATCAACACGATCACCCAACTTGATTCTTCAAAGAAAAAGTCCGGGCTTGACGTTTTGAGCAACAAGCGAGGATAGATTGCAGTATCGCCCAAGGCTTCAAAATCTACTTTGTCAACCGAATTCCGCTAACGCCTCGTCGCCGGCCTCAATCATGCCCTCGACCTCTCTTTTGGCTCTCCTCTCGGCTTTTAGATCCCCACTTTTCTTCAATGCTTCCACGTAGCTCTGGTATTTAACCAACTCCTGCAGTAGATGATTACTCTTTCTCTCCCAATTGGCCAACGCCTTGTTGTAATTCGCCCCTTTGGGGGAGTAGAGGCTCAACATGGGCTGACGAAGCTCGTTGTGTAGCGTCAGATCTTCTTGGATGGTCGACACTTGTTTTTCGAGTCGGAAGAGCTGTCTTTCTTCCGGTAAGGTGGAGGGGACGGTGGGGAGGGAGGGGGTACGCCATTCGTTGATAAAGACGCGTTCGTTGGAGAGGAAGCCGAGGTTGGAGGATGTATTGACGGACGTGGCCGCTCTGCTGCTAGCGCCACCGCTGATGGAGGAAGAGTGGGGGAGGTCTCGGCTCGAAATGGACGGTGCACCTGTATTGCCTGCTGAGCGGGTTGAAGAGAAGGCAGGTCGAGAGCTGCCAGTGGCACTACTTCGAATGCTTCGTGTATCACCACTGCTGTTGTTGTTAGCAGATATATTCTGCGCCAACTGACCACTGCTGCCATCGTAGACACTACCACCGTTCGGAATATTACCAGTAGAGGAGCTGAAGCTATCCAATTCCTCCTCGTACTCGTCGTCCGCTGGTTGGGGGAGGACTTTGTTCCAGCCATATTCCATATTGCTTACACCGCCAGGCAAAGGTTCTTTAGACTGTCTCGCTGCCCAGTAGTTGCACGTGCTGACCCATTCGTTAACGAGCTCTTCGTGACCCGTTTGGAAGAAGAACACTTTGCCGCCAGGAAGGGTGAGAGCAAAGACGTGTGGCCTCGTCTTGTTATAGCCCGGTGGAGGAAGGGCGTTTGCAAGGGAGTGGGCAAGTGGGATCTCGCCCAAACAAGTTGCACTTGAGAGCCAGTTGCCTCCTCCCAACACTGCGTTTGTTGCACGTCCTTTGGCCTTGGATGCCGTTGCAGCAGATGATCCTCCCAGATCAAATCTGAACATAGAGAGCGTTCCTTTCGAAACAACAACAAACACCTCGGTCCAATTCTTGTCTTTGGCACGCTTTCCCGCACTCTCCCAATAGTGCTTGCGTGTCAAAGAGCCTTCCTTTGCCCAAGGTGGACCGGCAAGTGCAAGCTGATCATCGTCATCCTCTTCGTCGGCCACGGAAGGCTGCTCCTTTGTGGTCGATGGGCCGACCCCGCTTGCTGCTGCCTCTTCTTCCTGTGACTCCTTGATGATGGTTTGCGACAAGGTACTGGCAAAGCCAGGCGTGATAGGTGGAGCGGGTGACAGCAGCATTCGATCACGATCTCCTCCCATCGAAAGTGATTGTGAAGGGCGTCCCCACGAGTCGACCGACGATCGCGATAGGTTTGGACTGACCAATGGATCGGAAGGAGAGTTTGGACCGAGACCGCCAAGTAAGCCTTGTATACCACGAATAGAGCCTCGCTTGAGCGCCATCATCCTATCATTGCTCTTGCCCGTCTTCCTGCGTCCACCAGCCATCGGACCAAAGTCTGACGAGCGACCTGCACCCGCCTCAGGGCTCGGAAGCAAGATGCGTTCGTTCTTGACTGCGGCATAGATGTCCTTGAGCATCACCTCAATCTCCGCCTCTTTGGTCTTGGCTCCGCTCATGGCCGTGCCAGGGCGAGGACCCTCTTGATGCATTGCGTCTGAAGACACATCCAAGTTGGAAACGCTCGAGGTCTGCTTGCTGCGACCGCCCAGATAGCTGCTGATACTGTTGCGACGTTGTGCCGGGTTGAAAGCTGGCGAGACTGCATCGGTGCTACTCGAGAAATCGTTCGGAGTTACACTGAAGCTACTCCTGCTATCGTCTTGCACTGGCCCGTCTGGACTGCTCTCGGCAATGGCGCTGAGAGTATTGCGAACGAATTGTTGTCGAGTCATCCTTTCTTGAAGTTCAGCGATGTGCAAATCAGTATTGAGGAGCAAGATGCTGAACACGACCGAGTGGATGACGTCTGCGCTGCCAAAGACCGTGTCTGTGTTGCACTCGTAGTATCGTTGAGAGAAAGCAGCAAGGATACGATCAATCTGCTGTGTCTCGGCACGCAAGAACAGCTTGTCGCAGAGCTTACGGAAGGCCACATCGAGCCTTAAGCCACTGAAGTCGAAGTTGGAGAAGTAGTGAGCTCGTGCTGCTCGATTGATCAGACCAAGGCCGCCAAGCCATTCTGCGATCTTCTCTCTCTTTAAAAAGCTTGGATCTTCTGCCCAGCATTTGTTCGCCAGGTCCTGAGCGGATGCTGCTACAGCCGGTCCGGCAGCCATATCCTCGTTGGTGGGTCGCGAAGCACCTTCAAAGCTCGTCCTAGCCGAGACTGGCGACGAAACTGGCGAGGGACTTCTGCGAACGGAGGGAGCGGATAGCAGTGCAGCACCTCCCTTGACAGAAGCGGACGACATGGACTGACCGCGGTTGAGGGTGCCGTTGCGCCCCGGTCGCAAGAAAGAGTGCTGCTCAAGCTCCACCTCTTTGGGCAGAGCTGAGGCATCCATGTCTGGAGACGCCGGAGCAGTAGTGACGAAGGTGGTGGCACCTGTTTCGTATGGACTCGAAGAAGGCTCGATATCGTCGAGGTCCGAAGGTTTGGTGACTAGGCGAATGCTGTGTTCTTGCGTTTCTTCAGTATCCGAGGCTTCCGGTTCCTCCTCTATGATGTGGTCAGGCTCGTGACCGGTGCTTGTCGCAGCCTCGTGATCGACGCTTTGAGTCAAGTGATGAGGCTGCAAATTGTTGCCGTTGGTGTGTTCCTGCGTCAGTTGTGGCGATGCAAAGCGAGCATGCGAAGGCACGGTGAAAGAGCTGATTTTGGGATCTGCGCTGTTCAGGCCTGCACTCTCCGCAGCCGTCTCGAAAGACCTGGCACTGATGAGACTGGCACCCGAATCAGCCGTGCGGCGAGTGACGTGGTGGTCAGCGAGAGGATCGATGGAGTTGCGCTGACTGCTCTTTGCCGAATGAGCATCTTCGTCGGGTGAGTTTGCGCCATTCTTGCGACTGTGACCGCTAGATTGTCGCAGCGAGCTCTTGGGCTGCAAAGGCGCTGGTCTTGACGCCACAGAGTCTGCTGCACGGTCGTTCTGGATCTTGGTTACCGCCGACCCCTCCTGTGTACCGCTGCCCTTCCGCGAACCTTGCGAGCTTGGCATAGCTGCTTCATTGAGACCCACCGTATCGATGCCAAGACCAGATGTGAGGTTCTGCTCCTCAAGCTTGCGAACATGTTCTTGATCGGAGTCTACGGTTGCAGGGGTGTTAGGGTATGATGCTGCGCTAGCTGTGCGAGCAGTATGTGGCGCTGCAATGTCGGTATGCTCGTAGGCGGTTGGGGACACAAGATCCTGATCTTCGATGAAGCTGCCAGACCGCTCCTTGTAATGCTGGATGTCGAGATCCGGCAGCTGAGGCGATGGACCCCACTGCTGCTTCGGCTTGAGCGCCTCACGCTTCTGAGCTGCGACCGAGTCACCTTCTGCTGGCACTTCCTTGAGGGCGTCGTCCATCTGGGTTTCAAGGTGTCGAACTGCTAGGCGGATAGCTCCCGTGGAGTCGCTCGAGCCGAGCGACTTTTGGCGGTCATGACCTTGTGAGCTCGAGCGCTGAGGCAATGCTATCTTGGTGGCAGCGCTCCATTCGGTCATGGTCGCAGGTGCAGATGGGATGCGCAGAGCGGATCGACTAGGTGGTACGAGCTCTTGCGTATCAGCTTGAGTAGCTAAGTCCTGCTCTGGCGCTGGTGCAATGGTAATGTGGGATTTGGTACTGGTGCTGGTGGAAGGCTGCATAAAGCGCTCCGGGATGCTCGGGACTGCCACGCCATCTGTGGACGCAAAGTGGGTGTTTTGCTTGTGGACCGATTGAGAGGTGCTGCCGGTGGTGGATGAGTCGCCTTGACTGAGAATGCTGCCTTTGCTCTCGCGGCGGCCGATTGACATTGCGCTGGCAGTCATCTCGCCCGACCTGCCAAGAGAGGAAGATGATGGATTCGAGCCGTTCGAATAAGCGTGCCCCGATGAGCTAGGTGCACCAGGCTTGACAGCATCTTTGTCGCGACGAGGCGGATTCGGATCCTTACGCAGCTTTCGTAGAAAGCCGCTCGTCTTCTTCATACGCTGGCGGAACGAGCCCATGGAAGAAGTGCTCTGATCAGGGCCAGTGTCGGTTGCGGATGCATTCTTGACTTCCTGCTCCAGTCCGACGCTGCTCGAAGCGCGTGATCGCGCTCGCAACGTTCCATGCGGCGAGTCGTCCCCTGGAGGAATCATGAAACCTGGCATGGCCGACATGGGTGCGACCTTGCGAGGGGAGGCAGGTGAGGATGTGCCTGAAGATGCAGCTGCAACGCGTTGCAACGAGGTGGTCCTGTCAGGCGAGGCGGGTGGTGGACCTGGTTTGGCTCTGAGACCGCTTGGGCCTGATCTTCTTAATGTGCCAGTCGAGGTGGACGGTGGTGGCTTCTGCTCGGGTGATTCGAAGGCCTGGACGTGCGGTGGACGTGGCGTGATGTCGGCAAACTGGTCGTCTTCCTCAATAAAGATGCTGCTCTGTGATGAAGACGTAGAAGGATCCCTGTGACGTTGAACAATGACACGGTTCGAGGAGGGCGCAAACAAGCCAGCTGGAGCAAGTGCAGCACTTGTGTCGGGACTTTCTTCGGGGCCACGAGCGACCTTCGCGGTCTCCTTGAAGACGTAGGTCTCGTCACCTGCCAGCAGAGCCTCAAAGTCACGACCAATGCGGGATGGAGCAGGCTTCTTTGGTGAAGTGCGGCGGGAGCCTGATGGAGTCAATCCAGAGGGTTGAGATGGAAGTTCAGCGCTGGCAGATGAGAAGGAAGCGGTGGTGCTAGCTGTATCCGGTCGAGATTGAAAGTGACGTGGGATGCTTCGATTTGGCCTTGCCTCGAGGTCGCTCTGAGCTACAGGCCTTGATGATGGACCGTCATCCTGTGGAAGAGGGACTGGTTCATTGGAGGGCGAAGCATGTGTATCGGAGTGAGGATAGTATGGAATCTCGGAATCGTCGCTGGAGAAGGATGTTCGGTGGGAGGAGACATCATCTCCCGTAAGAATATGCGTGGCAGACATGTGGGATGAACTTGGAGCGGCGAGATGAGGATCCACCTTGAACGCCACGCTTGGTTGTCTGCGCAGCACAGCACTGCACGGTACACTGCTGCTGGGTGGGTGGGATTATCGTCTGACCATGCAGGCTGTGACAAGCTCAGTTGAAGATAGAAGGTACGACTGCAGCAGGTTGCGTGTGGGCAAGCCTTGTCGGGTGCTCGCAACTTTGTCGGAACAGAGATAGGTTGAGAGTGCACGTTGGCCGCACTTGTTCGACTGAATTGACCGTAGAGCGGAGGGTGAGGTTGTGCATGTGCAGTTCAGAAGTTGCCGTAGGTGGGCGTAGAGCGGCCTGTTGCAGCTTTGACGCACGAATGCAGTGAGCCAACTTTGTGTGAGGAAGTGTGTGAGGAAGTCAAGAAAGGGAAGTTGGGAACAAAGCAACATTCGCAGCACGAGGTGCGTGCGTTCGAAAGCTCGGCTGTTCCGAATTTCGGTTGGTGAGCCAAAGAGCAGCCGACGCGCTTTTAGCCTTGGCTTCCCCGCCAAAGCATGGGCTCTTTGCAACCGCGCTTAATTCCTGCACCACGCTTTTGAACCCTGAATTTTTATGCTCGCGCTTCTCAAGCTGGCTTGTTGCACACGCATCACTTTCCACGCTAAGCCGTGATTGGATGTGGCGCACTCGCATGGCCCTTCAGCGCCTGAGACGGGCAAAGGCTTGCAAGCCTAACACTTCCATTTTGAGATGCAGCTTCTTGTTCCTTATTGTTCTGCGAGATGGCACACAAAGAAGATCTGCAAACTGCATGTACAGCGACATCGGGCCGGAGAATCATTGATGCACGGCCGGCACGATGAACGATGATTGTCTTTGCTTTTCACACACGGTAGCAGCTCGAACTTTCAGTGACTCCAGGATCGGGACGGAGCGGGGAAGAAATGCATTGAGTGAATGGTATCTCGGCTTGATGAGAGCACTTCGTATCGTAAGATTACTTTACATAGTTGATTGCGCGGCGATGAACGCTCGCGCATGAGATCTGACGACACAGCTCAAGAAGTCTGCGGTCGATCATTAAATGAGGCGGTGGTCGAGCAAAAGAGTCGCGTTCGAGATCATCGTATCAGAGCTCCTCCTTGGGCCTTCTGTCCTCAGGGTTCAGCAACGAGTTGAAACCGACACGAAGATTCGACGTTGTGCTGGCGTTGGTGCCACTCCTTTGTCTCGGTCCACTCTTCAGTGTCACCGTCTTGTCGCCCTCCTCTTCGCTTAGCTCGTCGGTCGAGCCAGATGCCCTTGTCATCGAATCAGCATCTGCACCTCGCAGACGAGGATCAGAACGCTCAACTTTGACATGTTGGCGCTCGTCTTCGTGTAGCAGCTCATCCTCCTCCTCTTCGTCTTCCTCTGATTCCGAAAGGCGGCGATCCCGCATCTGCGTGAATCGTCGAGGCGACCCAGACATGCCGTAATGATCAGGTGGTGCTGGTCCTCGCTCGTACTCTCGGTACCCAGGCGGTGGCATCTCGCGACGCAGCTCCGTCCAGGTGTTCATACTGCGCGAGCCAGGTTCGTAGGCTGAGCGAGAGAGGGGCGGATGATCCTTCATTTGCATCTGCATTTGCATTTGCATCTGCATCTGCGGTGGCATCGGGCCGGGTGGTTGATGGCCTCCTCCATAGCCATGCGGCGGTCCATGACCATGTACAGGTCCAGGACCGTAGCCAGGATGCCATCCGCCACTTCCGCCAGGACTCATCCTTGATCCTGAAGCAACCTGAGGTGGAGGTGGTGGTCCACGACCCCAGTAAGCTTCTTCGCCGCGATTGGGGCCGGGTCCTTGCTGCTGGCGAGAAGCTTCCAATTCGGACTGATCGCCACCAGGAGCGTGACACTTCTGATGACGTCTCAGATTTGACTGTACGCTGAACGATCGACCGCAACCTGGTTCATTGCAGACAAAAGGTTTCTCTCCTGTGTGAGAGTGATGATGGATCTTCAAGCTCGAAGGCCTCGAGAAGCGCTTACCACACCACGCGCATTCGTACTTCGCTTGACCTGACGCGATCGTACCAGTCGCGCTCGGTGCCGCGCGAACACCGCCGAAAGCGCCTCCATGTTGCGCAGAGATGATACCGTCGGGCACACTTGGAAGCCCTTGACCTCGCATCATCTGCGCCTGGAAGGCGTTGCGCTGTGCTTCGGCAGATTCCGATGGCATAGGTCTGCGCGGGAACACCCAACCAGCTCCACCGGGTCGAGGCGCGTCATCGCCTGCGCCACGTCCTCTCCTAGGATGGAAAGAATCAAACATGCCAGGACCCGGAGGCGGTCCGCCCCGTTCGAACGGAGGTGCACCCAGCCCCTGCGCAGGCATTCCTGGCGGGCCGTGATGCATTGGCATGTCTGGATCGTATGGTTCCTGTCCTGACATGGAGTGAGATTTGGGTCGATGCGTCCTGATGGGCTTGGCATTTTCGTACAGCTCCATTGGCAATGGCGCACGTTCTTGCATCGACATGCTGTGCTTGTGCGAGTACATTCGTCCGCTTCCCGAACCGCCGTCGTCTGTTCTTTGCTGACCCATTCGCAAAAGCTCCGAGGCAGCCTCAAGTCTTTGCTTTCTCGCAGGATCCTCCGAGTTGGGAAGTGGTGCAATAGGTCGGTCAGAATGCGTGAGCGTTCGTGCGCGAGGTCGCTGCGCCGAACCAGGCAAATCGGCAGAAGCGCCTGGGGTCCGCATCGACCTGTGACGTGACAGATTGGAAAAGTGTTGCTCCGGAGAGAATCGCGATGGTTCGCCAGGGGCATACTGGGCTTCACGAAATGGCGGCAGTAAGGAGCCGCCTCGTTCACTTCCCATCATCTTGTATGCTGCGTCTCCCGACTCGAGTGTAGAAGAACGACTGTGCCAGCTGGTGCGAGGGCTTGTAATGTCGGATTGTGCGCTGGCAGCTCCCCAACCTTCATGCGGAACGGTCTCTTCAGATGTGTGATTCGATGGCACGTAGCCAGGCGGTAGCATGGGTGCAGGATCGGAAGACGTCGAGATGTGCGAGAAGAGGGTGGAGAGCGAACCGGAGGACGAAGAGGCGGGACGATGTCCGCTTCGCCTTTGTGATCCTGGACCCATATCAGAAGAAGGCCCGTCCCCGTCAAGCGGTAGCCTGCGGGATGGTGGTGAGAGAATGAGACCTTTAAGGGCTTGTGCTTGACGCGAGCGCGAATCGACTCGTCGTCGCGGCCCAGCATCATCGGGGCTGAAAGCATGAGACGAAGGTCCAGCGTGGCGTGGTGGTGTGCTCGGCACAAGCGGACCGCTGCGACCATAGGATCCAGAGGTATTGGAGGCGTGTCGAGTGCGGATAGGTCCTAGCGAGGAAGAGCTGGAGCTATGAGAGAGGCCAGACTGAAACTCGGAGAAGCTGCTGGTGCTGGCGTGTCCACGGTGGCTGCGATGATCTAGAGATTGAGAGGAGCTAGCTGTGTTGAGAACAGCTGGTGAGCTGGGTGTTGCGGTGCCGAGGGAGGAGTGACCATCGTCCGAGACGCCATCTCCACGTCGCACCGATGCAAGCGGCTCTGCTCGCTCGAGTCCAAAGAGATTCTTGATGCTCGGCAAGCTGGTAGAAGCATCGGCGCCGCTCTGATTGGAACGCCTAGATGTTGGCTCATGGTCAACGTCCATGTCGCGACGTTCACCTGCTTCGCCAGAGTCTGAAGCCGTATCGGCGACTGAACGAGGTATAGAGGAATCGCGTGCCGAGCCGCCTGTGCTGCTAGCACTGCTGGCGCCGGGGAACGGGATCCCCGCTCGTGCGCCGCTCGGCCCCATGGCTCTGTGCGTTGACAGAATAATGGAAGGTCAAGCTGCACTAGGCTTTTTAGCTCAGCAGTGCAGGATGTTGGCGAGTAAGAAGACCACAGCTAGTGTGTACAAAGTGGCTCGTTGAGTCTCCAAATCTGTCACTGCTGACAGTAGCTCTGAAGCTTTGTGAAGCTTGTGCTTAGTGACAAGGAGAGGAGCGTCGTTGTTTCAAGACTGAACGGGCGTGCACCGTGACATTGGTTGGTGGCGAGATCCAGAGAGTAGTGACGGTTTGCGAAGCGTGCCAGTGGCTGTGGTGGGACAACAACTTTTGACGACGGGCTCTGAAGACTTAGCAAGACACAGATTGTGGATAAGAAAAGTCAAGTGGCGGACCCTTCGGTCGAAGCTGCTGAAGCTGAGTGCGCAATGTCCGGGTATACTTTTCAGAGCCAACCAGGATGTCAGAACAGATGACTCTTAGTCGCAATTCACCTGAGGTGTGCCTGGGCAAACGAGGGCGAGTGGGTACGTGCGAATGATGCAAGGTGCTCTTACGAAAGATGCTGGAGCGGTGTGCTGAAGGTTGACTGTTGTCGAGAATGCTGTGATGCTGGTATGCAAGGTAGATTATCGGAGGCTATGCATTGGCGATTGCGCGAACTACAAAGGGCGAAGCAAGTGGGGGTATGCAAGTGGGTTTGCAGTGTAAAGCGTGGGTAAAGCGCAAGGCGATGTCCGATGTCGAATCTACGCAGCAAGCCGGGCGCAGTTGTTGGCGATGAGATGGAGTCCTCGGAACGAAATGAAGGTCAAGGAGTAGCCGATCGCAAGCTGCAAAGCTGATTGTTGCCGGTGAACAGAATGAAGCTGAGTCGAGCTGAGTTGGAGTTGCAAAGAGTCGACCGGTCGAAGTCGTGAAACGAGGTGTGGATGTGTCGGTTCCGGGGGTAGACAGCAAAGGTCGAACGAGAGTCAAGATGTGGAGGGAAGAGACCGAATGTGATCGAGCGTGGTGGTGATGACAATGGGACTAGGACGAGAAACAGAGATGGTGGGGATGGGATACAATTGGAGAGGATAGGGAGGATAGGATGAGCGAAAGATGGCGGGAGAAGCAGAGCTAAAGCGTGATTGACTTGCGAGCAAGCAAGAGAGAGAGCGACAGCGACACACAGTGAGAGGAGAGAGGGTCCCGGTCAACGATCTGCGCAACTTCACTCAATCATTCACTCACTGCCAGCCTCCGGGGAGCTGCGCGATACCACAGAGTCGCAGAAATTATTTATATAAAAAAAAAAAAAGGAAAAAGGAAATTGCTAAAAAAACAAAAAGAGGAAAGAGGGACCAGCAAGTCAACGCTCGGTATTCAGCACTGCCTCGCCATGCGGTGTTCAACATGTTCACGCATAGATCGGCTGTACGCACACACTCATTGTATTTGCCACATGATCGGAACTGAGGCGACTTATTCGGCAGCCTGCAAAGGTGGTTTGCATTCGCACATTTGATGCTCTATGCCTCAGAGAGAAGATGCAAAGGAGTATCGTTGCTACAACGTTACTTCCTGAGTTGATCGAATGGAGTCCAGCCTGGAAGAGTTACAACACAGTAATAAATGACAGACGGGCCGTTGATGAGGGTCTCGGATTTCCAACCGGTGTCGATCCTTACTGACAACAATAATCGGTTGGCTGGTTTGGCTGGCTCGATGAGCAGGGCGCGGGAGGGTTGCTGCAGCCCTTTTTTTTTGTTTGATTGACAAGGCGGGCGTTGTCAAGGCTGGCTGGGCTAAAGCAGCGGCGGCGGCATCAGCAGCAGAAGCAGAACGCCGCAACCCTGTAATTCCGACATTCCAATCTTTTTTATTGTCAGAGAGCGGACACAAAGAGAGCAGAATGGGAGAGAAAGGATTGTGTGCCAGCGAAGCCGGTATCCTATTATCTTGATTTTCTCAAATTAGCAATTTTGCTCTCGTCATGACAGAATGTGCCAATCTGTGAGGGCAGCTGGAAGCGAGAGGTTGACCAGGCGAGCAAAGCGTGCAAGGTGCAATGACGCCGATCCAGGGCCTTTCTTCTTCGAGGATAGGCAACCTGACAGCATCGGTTTGATCGACTCGCTAGCTTCAGTTCAACTCGGTTACGACGTCAAGAACTCATCTCTCTTCACCGGCGGCTGACTTGCTGTACTCGATCAGAGAGAGATCAATTGAGTGTCACGCAAGGAAGTGACCGATGAACGCCGTCTTTGTCAGGATCAGCTATCGCTCCGGGTCAGCAGGAAGTCGAGCCTGTGCTCTGGTGGAAGTGTTCAATGGTCTTTCCTGAATGAGAGTACCCCAGCCATGGAGCTATTCTGAAACGGCCGCCGAGGTCAATCAATTCGGCAGCCACTATGATACATACTGCAAGCCTCACCGGGCAATGAGCAAGCTCGAATTGACACCTGGCGTGCAAGCCAGCCATAGAGACGAACAGAGGCAGCGCCGGAAACCGCGATGCCCCAGTATTATGCAACTAGGCAGCTTTCTGTGTTAAGTGGCCCAGTTCGGAACAGCGGGTCTTGGCTGCTAGAGCTTTGGTAGACTCGCTGATCGCGCGTGCCTCTCGAAGGCGACGAGGGCCCACCTATCTTGTCCCAATCTGGACATCGAACATGGCGTCCTATTTTTCTGTCTTGGCCTTTTCCCGTGTCTCTGCTCGAGGCTTGCTCGGAAAAGAGAGGTGCTCGGTACAGTTAAAACATGCGTTCGAGTCTTGAGTCGACATCCTAGACTGTTGCCCAATGGAGCCCTCGTGGCAAGACAATCATCGTCATGGCGACAATCAGATCAGGCTACGGTAAGTAACTGACTGCTCGTTCGAGTGATACTGTACATTCTGAAGGATTTGTACGGTATAAGAATTGGCTTGGGTTTGATTTGCAGCAGGTCGACGATCCGGATCGTCAAGCACCGAAACCGAGACTGGCATGTGGCTTCAACGCAGTTTGATCTGATTGGGCAGAGAGTTCCACTCAAGGGATCCCATTTTGATCTTTCCTCGATCCAAATTGAAGCTCAAATGACCAAGAGCTGCAGCATGCCGGAACGAAGACCCTTGTAAGCGTAAAGCCAAAATGGTGATGCAATTTGCAACGCAACCGATGGAGAAATATTGGGAAACATTTCGGTTCGTCGGTCAGCAAAGTCAAAAATCAAAATCGCAAATCGCAATTTTTCCACCTTGTGCATCGCGGCCTTTTAAGAGACTCTGCAGCCAGAACAAGCTCTGAGACAAAGTGTCTTCCGAGCTGTCATCCACAGCAAATCCAGGCTCCGCAGAAGCACTCGACATTATATGCATCGCGACGCTGCTTTGTGCAGAGTCTCTGCAGCGCGTTCGACCCGACTGAGACACAAGAAAGGCATTTTCTTTTGGATTTCCAAAGAATCCTTCCAGCCAAAGTGCCTCACACTGGGGGACAAATCCTGTCGGAGACTGGAATGTGCACATATTATAAATATCTGTGAGAGGCCGGGCAATTTGTAAATACTGTGGGAGACAACGCCAATCTAGCTAGCTAGATTTGAGCTCGACGAGGCAGACAACAGTATCCTTTCCAGACAGAAATGTTTGACAGAGACGTTTGACCAGACACCATGTTAGGGTCCAGCCTTTGATCAATGCAGCCGAGCGTCGATCCCAATCCGATCTAACTTAGGCAACGAAGCTGAAGTTAAACAGCGACAGGGGAATGCAGGTCCCGTTTTAGTACGGTTTAAACCGTGTCTGAGCTTGTCTACACTTCGATCGGGATCCGGCGGAAATGTATCGTCACAGGTGTTGATACGGGGAAGATGGCAAGTGACCAGTGGCTAGCATTGCGCTTGAAGCGTGTTGGAGGCCTGTCGGGACGCTTCGCGGGAGTCAAATTGACTCGTGGCGATCATTTAAGGGGCCTTCCTTCCCGCGTAGTCGCATCTTGATGTATGCTCGTTCCGTCTTTCTGCTTGCCAAGACATCGAAAAAGCTGTTGTATACATCATCACATGTACTTTCCAGTAGCAACTGATGTCTCTTGAACAACGCGCCAACAATGCTGGACGAGGCGAATAATAAAGCGTGGTCGGCAAATGCTTGGGCTTGCAGCATCATCTCGCTGGGCAGACGACACAGAGTTGGACTCGAAGCGAAGGTTGGCCTCCTTGTGTGGCGACTGTTGGCCCGCTATGCAATGCTACTGCGTTCTCGAGTTGGCGACCTCTGTCCGAAGGCGCGAAAAAAATGGGAGGCAACGCGGAGATCCAAATCATCAAGTCCCGACACCAAAAGATCTCTCTCTCTCCATTGAGCGACAGGGTCCAAATATGCAAGATCTGAGGGCGCGCGCAAACAAGAAGCCCGACGCTCACGCACCACGCTGCTTGCTGTACTTGCAATTTCTACCCGCCACTTCACACGATCCACCATACGCGAGCCGTATCCATGCGACTTTGATTGCACAGAGCGTGGGTAAGAAGCAGGCAAGGTGTTTGCAATTCCCCCTCATTCGCCTTACTTCGGCCTCGCATCACCGGGATCTCTTTTTTTGGCGCGCGCAGCGGACGCGGCTACGTTGTCAACCCGAAGCGAAGCATCCTCGGCTTTCCATTTCGCCAGATCTCTCGTTTCCGAACCTTTGAAGGCTATAACCGAGGACAACGTATTGAGGTTCTAGCCCGTCAAGATACCCCTTACTACAGCGCTCACGTCAAGGTATGTTCAGATTGTGTCTCACTTGGATTGGCGAGTTGCATGCAACTTTCAAATAAGGCCCCCCACGTCGTCTGCTCAGGCTGTCCGCTCAAAGCAGTCAAAGGAAAAGCGATTACCTGTGATATCCTTTCAAGTGGTTTTGGTCGAACGACATGTGACGTACACAAACATTGAGGCCTGTCGAGGAAGGTCGTCCAACTTGTAGAACCTTGCATCCACTGAAAACAATCAGTGCCCCGCTCCCGTGGTCGAGTCAGAATCGCTCTCATCATCACCATAAACCACTAACGCGGCACCACCGGTGTTTCGACCCGCATACCGATCCGACGATCCGGAACCTGTCCTGTGCTTTCCTTCAGCTTTCGAAGCATCTGTTCGGATACCCTGCGGGGTCTTATCACGAGTCAAAGCGGAAGAAGGTGTCAATGGCTTTGACCGTTGCTGCGTGCTTCGACTTCGACCACTTTCAGCTTCACGCGAAGCTCGAGGCGTCGTGTGCGAGGTCGCACCTGCACCTCCAGCAGATGTCGGTGATTTTGAGGACTCCTGGTTCGGGAATTCGGAAGACTGAGCACGGCCTCCATCGAGACGGAAGTCAGCACTCAACAAGTGTCGCTCGCTAATGGCTTTGGGTGGAAGAGGTGGTCCCTGCAGACCGAATCGGTCGGGACTGTTGAGCAGAGAACCCGAGTTGGAGGACACCGACGATGAATGGCTTGCGTGGCCTTGACCCTCACTGGACTTGGGAGTGAAGGCATTGGTTAGGGACGTAAGACGAGGTAAGGAGCTGCTGAGCAGCGATGGACCAGTATTGCGTCGTGGGCCGGAGGTTTGATGACGTGGCGTGCTCTGACCCGATCGTCTGCGTACATGACCGTCGCCGTGCGAGTTGGGACTGTTGCTTCGGGTGACGGTGGTGCTGGTGTCGTCAATATCATACTTCTCGGCATCTTCTTCATCCTCGCCTTCGTCCTTGCTATCGTCGTCTTCGCTGTCATCGTCGTCTTCGCTGCTTTCCGCATCCCCCTGATTACCATGCTTGGCGAACATCTTGTTGGAGGAAGCTTTGGAAGAAGAGTTCTTGTCCTTCTCACCGCTATTGCTCGAGTCAGCATCAGCGCCCTCCTCGACGACAACAAATGACTTTTGCCTTTGTCGCTCGTTCCACTTGAGGGTGCGCGAGATGCTTGAGAACCAGTCCTTGGATTGATTCTCTGCGCACACAGTGGGGAAAGGATAGCGACTGGCTGTGACTTTGATGTGGTCACCCTGCTTGAGTTCGACACGTCCACGTCCGTCAAAACTGGCCCAGGCGGTACTTCTAGAATTGTACGGAACGGCAATGCGCAATTCCATACTGTCTGGCAGGAGCATAGGTCGGAATGAAAGTGTGTGTGGGCAGATAGGACTGATCAAGATGGCAGGGATCTCGGGATGCACTAGACTACCGCCTGCGGATAGCGAGTAGGCAGTGGATCCTGTGGGCGTAGAAATGCAAAGACCATCGGCCTGCGCTGTGGTCATGTGATGTTCATCACCGAACACTTCGAGCAGACTGACATAAGGACTCGGTCCTCGGTCCACTACAAGATCGTTGAGCACCTCAAATGTCTCGACGGGGCGTGTGCTGAAGCACATGATCTCCTTGTCACGGCACTTCTTCCCCTTCTTTCCTTTCTTCTTGCCAGGCTTTTCTGACGAGGACGGAACCGACTCCTCGTCTGATCGTACAGGTGAGCGAGGCCGGTGACCCGGGTCCGGGTTGGAAGACTCAATGGCGTCCCAACCACAATTTTTGACCGAGTTGAGGATGATCTCGCCGGTCTTGCCAGACTTGATCGCCTGTCGACGATGACGATCGGCGGAGCTGGAAGAGGGTAAAGTGGCACGGTAGACGGTGGCTGTGAATCGCATGCGAAGGTTGACACGGATACCGTCGTCGAGGGCCGACTTCATGACTTCCTTGTAGGCCTTAAAGTCGAAGTTGGTCAAGAAGCCGAGCGAACCGAGAGCGAAGGGTAAGACGGGAGGCACGATGCGTTGGAAGAGCCACGAGCAGAAGAGCACGGTTCCATCTCCGCCGAGAGTAGCTACAAAGTCAAAGAGATGAGGCGAGCGGGAGCACATATCAGCGTTCCAGAATCGAAGTTGATTCCCACCCTCGCTTCGGTTAAAGGTACCATTGCTGTCTTGCGCTGAGGCAGAAGGGTAGGATGACGAAAGGCTGGGAGTGCGCTTGGGCGGTCTCGAATCAAAGAGCTGCGGATAGTCCCTACGAATGCCCTCGGCATCAAAGCGCTTGGATTGGCGTAGCTGAGAATCGACATAGACGATGAGTCCTGTGTCCTTGCCATTGCGTGGTGTGGTCATGAGCCAGATGGCCAGCTCTCGTGTAAGCTTGATCAGGTGATTGTCTCTTGCCTTTGTGATGATCATGACCGACTGGATGGTGGACTTGACCCTTGCACGTCCGAGCTGCTTGCTCATCTCACGCACACCCACGGCCGTTTCTGCCAGCTGCCTGGTGAGAGATCGCACCTTGTCCGAATCCTCCTCATCAGTTGAGTAAGAGTAGGAAGAGCCGTAGGATGAATCAACATCGGATGAAGGCTGATGGGAGACATTGTCGGCATCGCCGTCATCGTCGGCGTCTCCGTCGTCATCATCTGAGCTGGTTCGGATTCGGACTCGTGCCGATGTGCGTTCTGTGGCTCTGTTAGCGTACGTTGATATTGCATCCGAGCTAGTTGCATCCTCTGGATCTGCTGTCGCGCTTGTCTTCGATGTCGAGAGTGGGCTTCGATTCGGGTTCGAACCGGCGCCAGCTGCCTGCGATGCATCTGACGAGGAAGAAGCATGACCACGCTCGGTATCGGGCAGCTGCGACCTAGAGCGCTGAGATGGAGAGGCAGAGCCATCCTCGGTACCAGCTGCATCGCTGTGAGAGGCTTTGGACCTGCGTGCTCGCTGTTTGCTGAGCTGTCGACGTTGCTTCTTGAGAGATTCGCCAAGTGCGACGCCTCGGTCTAGGTACGAATGAACGAAGCATGGCGAGTTGAGAGAGGCAGAAGACTGGTCTGCAGCATGTGAGTGCGGTAACGAGGAAATGTCATGCACCTTGGCGTGCATCTTGTTGATTGGCTGGGTTGTATCCTCGTTCTGGTTCGTCGAACTCGAAGCTGACGGATCGGCGGAATCCTGGTACATATCCGACGATGAAGTCGACTTGGAGCTGTGCGGCTCAGTTTGCTCTGAAAGTGTCAGAGCGGAGGTGGGATGAGTCGTCATGCCTGGATTCAAGAGCGTTGGCTGTGATAGCTTATCTGAGCTAATCGATCGGACCGGTTCCGATTTGGTGTGAGGCAGCTGCGAGTTTTGCTGAATGAATTCTGTCGGTGGAGCCGACATTGTGATGTGCGGAGCAGAGCGAGATCACGAGTCCAGTAAAGTGAACTGGCCTACGCAGCTTGTAGGTGCGTGCGTGAATGCGACGTAGGGCGATGCCTCAACAAGGTGATAGTCAAACGGATGACAGCAAGAGGAGCATCAGCTCCGGCAATATTGTGAGAACAGCTTGCGGCATGCGCGGCTAAGTCAGGTTACGGTATCCAGCCGGCGAAAAGTCAACGCACAACGCTCACCCCACATCCAATCACTGAAATGGCCGCTTCTCGAGAAAAAAAAAAAAAGGAAATCTGGCCTTGGAACGCACGGACAAGTTCAGGAACATCGTGTCAAGGGGTCCACCACTTTCTCTCTTGATCCTTCCTCGCAATGTGAGTCGCTTCCAGATGGGTCCTCATCAAATGACTCGAGCATATTCAGCAAACTGTGTGTTGCAGAGGCCTCGCAACACCGTCAAGTTCCAGCCGCACGCGAAGGCGTAGCAAAGAAAGACCACGTTTGACGTGACATCCAGTGATTGTCTGATGATGACTGTGCCGAGCCGGATGGTTGAGTGGAGAGGTTTTCCGCGGGGAGCTTTCGTGATATGTCGCGGCTTAACAAGTTTCGAAATTCGCTTTTCCTGCTCGGCCACGGGAGGCTATGATGCATATTCCACCGAGACTGACGAACCGCCAGGAAGAACAACACTTTCTTCACTTCAATGCTCTCAAGACAAGATTTGCTCAAAGAGCATGTTGAAGCGATCGATCTCATCCAAGACAACGACTCCAGCAGCCACCACCATCATCATCGTCTTCTCCCCCGCAACGCAAACGAACAAGCGAACTCTTTCGGTACTTTACAAGAGACCCTAGATTTTGTGCTCGGTCACGAAAACGAAATAGCCACGCGCTGTCTCGCTGTCTCTCTCTCTCTAAAAATCAAATTTCCAGCTTGGCCGAAATCCTCTTTGCGTCACACCACGGCTCGGCTGTCATCAAATCAGAAGAAGTGCTGCTGCGTTCACGGCACGAGCATTGATATCGACTACCACCTCCTCTCCACGTCCTCGCTGTGACAAGCTCTTCGCCAACCTGAGGTAGCTGTCAACCAGCTCCTTTGGCTCCTCTGCAAGCGCGCTTTCTAGAGCGTTTGTTTCCATGTCTAATTCACCTTCCCAAACCAGCCCACGCCGCGCTCCGCCAGCTTCGGGTAAAAAACACTACAGGGCCAAGTCCATCACTCGTTCTTCGGTAGATCTCGACAACTCCGAAACCGGTGCGCTTCTTCTCGCTCCCAACGGTCTTTCGGGCGAAGGCGACGATCATCTGGCATATCCACCTCATAATTCGGCAGCAGGTGGTCCAGCAGGAGCATCTTCGCGGTCCTGGTCTTCAAGAAGGATGCCGCTTGGTGCTAGGAGGCTCGCGCTGCTCTTATTCGGCTTTGTAGGGCTGATTGTGTTGTTTGGCAGGAGCGATTCAAGAGACGCTGTGGTTGGGTATGTTAACGACAAGGCCGGGCAAGTGGGTCAGGCATATGAAAATGCGCCATGGAAGGCACACAAACCTCAAGATGCTAATCATGCCGTCGGCTTCCCTTCCAGCTCTTCAGCGTCTGCAACACCGGCAGCAGCACCCGTCACCGGCACCTCTGCCGACACGGTACGACAAAAGCCAGCGCTTCACCCTGATCCCTCCAAGACCACGCGATGTGACGGAACTGGACCACGCCCGTTGGATCACAAGGGAAACCCCAGACCCTTAGTGCAGTACGCTCTGATGATCGATGCCGGTAGCACAGGAAGCCGCATTCACGTCTACCGATTCAACTACTGCAATGCATCGCCCGAACTCGAGGACGAGTACTTTGAGATGCTCAAAGGTGGCTTGAGCAACTACGGCACCAACCCCTCCGCTGCTGCAGACTCTCTGCGGCCCTTGCTCAAGTCGGCTTTGGAACGCGTTCCCGCCAACTTGCGAAAGTGCACACCTGTTGCGGTCAAAGCTACTGCCGGTCTTCGTCTCCTCCCCGGTCAGCAGGCAGAGAACGTCATCAAGGCGGTCCGACACATGCTGGAGAACGAGTATCCATTCCCTATCGCCGATGGCAAGAACGCAGATGGAAGTAAAGCATCCAAGGGTGTCGAGATCATGGAGGGCAAGGATGAGGGTGTTTTTGCTTGGATCACCGTCAACTATCTCTTGAACCGCATCGGCTCTACTTCGGGTAAGGAGCTCGAGACAGCTGCTGTCATGGACCTTGGAGGTGGATCCACACAGATCGTCTTCCAGCCCAGCTTCACTTCGTCCCTGCAGGGCATGCAGCCAGGCGAACACGTTTACCAACTCAATGCATTCGGGACCAAGCCATACACGCTCTACCAAAACTCGTACCTCGGATATGGCTTGATGCAGGCACGTATGTCGATCAACTCGCTCGCTGCTTTCACCTACAGCTTGGCGCATCCTAACGCCGTATTGACTGGATCAGCTCACGATGGCGCACAGGGTTCGCTGGAGTGGTCGACGTTGCGACCGGAAACAACGCGCATCCCATCACCCTGCTTCACCGATGGCCGAACAAAAGCCGTTCTTATTTCGCAACCGGGTCAAAAGACGCACGCCAACGTGACCATGGTAGGCACCGACGGCGGCTTCGCCGCATGCAGACGCTTAGTTGAAGTCATCATGGACAAAGATGCTGTTTGCTCCTCTAAGCCATGCTCGTTTGGCGGTGTGTACCAGCCTTCGATGATGGAAACGTTCAAGACCGCCCCTATTATTGCTTTGTCTTACTTTTACGACCGATTGGAACCTCTGGGACTGGGACCCAAGTTTAAGATTAAGGAGCTCGAAGCGGTGGCACAGCGTGCATGCGCTTACTCCAAGTCCAACACCCAAGGCTTTAACGCTAAGGCGATAGAAGAGTTGGAGGATAGACCAGAGACTTGTCTCGATTTGAGCTTCATGCACGGCTTGCTCAGTCTTGGGTACGAATTGGGCAGCGATAGGGAGATTAGCATTGCCAAGAAGTTGGGTGGGACGGAGCTGGGATGGTGTTTGGGTGCTCAGCTTGCGGTTCTTGATGAGGATGGATTGCTTTGCAAGGCTTGAAGCTGCTTCATCTTTTTCGTAGGTTTCAGCTATCCACTCCGCGGCCTGTTCGTCAGATAGAACTTCATACACAACATAGGACGGCGACCTTTCAAGGCGCGGAATCTTGCACGTTCGGGAATACATATAACTCTTTTGCATTGGATGTCGCAACCGTATGGCTATACTAGCATGACAGTTTTCTCGTGCGGGACTACCTTACTTCTTGGTCTGACCCAACCCACTCGCATGTTCCGCCGCAGCCTGAATCGTCCTTGCGACGGTACTCCTCACTTTTCCATCTTCCAAATTCAACAGACCTGCGATCGTGCACCCCCCTGGCGTTGTTACGCTATCCTTGATCGCAGCCGGATGCATACCGGATTGCATGACCATTCTTGCTGCGCCTTGCATTGTCTGTGCTGCCAACTCCAATGCTTCTGCTCGGGGTAGACCCATCATTACACCACCATCTGCCATCGCTTCGAGGAAGACGCAGGCGAAGGCGGGGCCGGAACCGGCGAGGGCGGTGCAGGCATCGAAGTGTTTTTCGTCCAAAAATCTACATTTCCCCACTGCGCTGAAGATGCTGAGTAGAATATTGCGGTCCAATTCAGCGTTGGGTAGGTTGGGCGAGAGGGGGGTAAGGATCGTCATGCCCTCCCGGATCTTGCATGGTGTATTGGGCATTGCACGGACGACCTTTGTGGATGGAGTTACCCATTCTACCATTTGAGAGATACGTAAACCGGCACAGATGGAAATGACCATTTTGCCATCTAACGCTTCTTTCATTCCTTCTTCTTGCAAGATATCGTGTACCATTTGAGGTTTGCATCCAAGCAGGATGACATCGGCGGAGCGGGCGGCGGCAACGTTGGAACCGGATCCAGCGGAAATTTCGATATCCGGAAAAGCGGAGAAGGTCTTCTTGAGTCGACGAACCGATTCGACTCGGTTGACGGTGGCAATGTAGCGTGTCGGAAGCTCAGTAAGGTCATCGCCAGCAGTGGAGTCGTTGTTGAGAGACGAAACAGAGTTGGCGAGCGAAGCGGCAGCAGCGGCTTGTTGCGATCGTTGCGAGTCAAGGACACCAGAGAGAATAGCAACTCCCATCGTACCGCAGCCGATGACGGCGAGTGTGTAGCCTGCCATGGTTGATGCTTGTTGAGAGAGTGGTGTGGGTGATGTAACGAGACTAAGATTGTTGTATGATGGTGTATGGATGACAAAGTGGGGTGAAGAGTGAGGGGAATAAGAGGAGCAAATGCTTTCATGCACGAACTTGCCAGCTTTGGTTGCGAGGTCCGGGGCAAGTTCTTCTCAATTCAAGGGTTCGGATATTCGCCGAAACCAGGCTCTTAGGTTTGAAAGCTGCGATTGGCGCTGGTGACTCGCTCAGATAGCATCGCCGATTCGACCTCTTAACTCAGAGCCTTTACCGATTCTCCGATTTGGAAGATCCTCGATTCAGATTTCTTCTCACTCTTCCTCACGCCGCCGCCCTCTCTATCATCGGCGTTAGAGACCACGTTCGGCTGCCACCTTACATACGCAAGCAACACAGCCTATAGCCTGCACTCGCAACGAACGCCTTTCTTTATATAGTGTAATTGCATCATCAAAAGCACAAAAGGTCCCCAAAGAGAAAAAGAAGGATGAAAAAATGTACCCAGAGTGAAAGTGAAAGTAGACTCGGTGCTTGGACGATGAAGGCCATCGAATGTTCATTCTCGTAGAAGAAAATGGACAGATCTTCGCCGTGAGTAAGCATGGGATCGGCTCTCCGCCCCGTAGAGTAGGAGAGTATTGGTCTTGCATCTTTCCGTAAACCGTTCGACCTGGGAGGTGAAGTCGGACGGTAAATTTTTAAGATGCGGTTGAGGAGGGAGAAACGCTCACTTGGAAAGAGGGGAGAGTCTGGGCTGTGGATCTGGCTCAGTTAAACTAGATAAACGCAGAGTAGAAGTGAGTGGGAAAATGGGGATGGGGGACTACGGTTGAGATTGGACGTTGTACGATGGTCGCAGCGGGCAAAGACAAGGTCGGATAGCTATGAACGGTCGAATCAGTATAGACGCAGTTTGTGCACATGGCTTGTCGATGGGGGCGATCAGGAATCAGACGTTATACGTCGAGAAGGAAGCTTGTCTGTGAAAGAACACTCGAGCTGACAGCAGCTCCGCATGCTTGTATGGTCGTGGAGAGAAAGAAAGAGTGACAAAGTCACAGGCCACCCTTTTTCTCTGATTCCAATTTTTCTGGCGGCTGCACGCGATTTAATCAGATCTGCGTTCATCAACGCAACAGGCCTTCACGTGTTGCAATGCTCAATCATCTCAAAACTGGCTCATAGCTCCTATGCCCAATGTCAAGTACCACTGGAAGATCATACCGCATCACTAGGCTTACTGCTGCGGACGACTTCGCCTCCTCGCTGCAGAAAGAGTGCTTGGCATCACAAAGCCACAACCGTCTCACGACCACAAACAAGATTGGTACATTTGATAGAATGCATTGCAGTGCGTCGTAACAGATTTGAGGAAAGTATATCGACTCTACTGGTAGAACTCCATCTTGGAATCGTCAGGCTTCTTCACAATCTGTTTCCATGCCTCCTCAAAGTCCTCTGGCATGATAACATAACGATTCTTACGCACGGCTTGCAAACCTGCCGCTTGGCAGATACTGGCAATCTCGGCGCTCGAAAGCTTGTCTGGACGTCCGACGTAGTCTTCCAAATCGACTTCTGGACTCAAGTTCATCTTGCCGCAGATGGTCTGGAAGATGAGACGCTTCTCACGCCTTGATGGTGTAGGGAATTCGATCTTTCGATCCAAACGGCCCGGTCGGAGAAGCGCTGGGTCGAGTGTGTCGGCTCGGTTGGTAGCCATGATGACCTTGACGTTGCTGCCTTGATCGAAGCCGTCCATCTGGTTGAGCAATTCCAGCAAGATACGTTGTACTTCACGATCGGCACCGGTTTGTGCGTCGAATCGCTTGGTGGCAATAGCGTCGATTTCGTCAATGAAGATGATGGCTGGTGCGTTCTCGCGGGCGAGTCGGAAGACGTCGCGAACCATTCTTGGTCCTTCACCAAGGTATTTCTGCACGAATTCGGAACCAACAACACGGATAAAGCTGGCAGTGGTGGCGTTGGCGACGGCCTTGACCAACATCGTCTTTCCTGTACCGGGAGGACCGTAGAGCAATACACCACGCGGTGGGTCGATACCGATCTGACGGTACAAGTCGAACTGCACCAATGGAAGCTCTACTGCCTCCCGAATCTCCTGCTTCTGGATGTCCATACCCCCGATATCCTGGTAAGTCTCTGTTGGCTTCTCGTCCTGTCCCAACATGGCGATAGACGAATCCGCCTCTGGTGGCAGCACATCTACCAGTGCGTTCGAGTGACGGTGCAATGCCACACTTGAACTTGCCTTGAGCAGCTCGCGGTCGATTGTGGAAAGAATGCGGACAACATAGTTAGAACCGGTTGTCGAGCCGACGATACCTGTGTGCTGGTCGATGGGTTCGAGGAATTGGCCAATAACAAGAGGAACCGACTGGATACGCTTGACCTCTTCCTGCGCTCTTACAAGCTCGCGTTTCAAGTTGCGCTGTTCATCCTTGACGTATTCTTCCATTGTGTTGAGGAACTCGAGGTGCTGTTGCAACTTTTTGTATCGCAGATATGTGTCCTCCTCCGCTGCCATCTCCTGGTGGATTGCCGCCTTCTCTGCAGCCGCATCTTCGAGCGTAGGCTCAGAGCGCTTGAGCGAAGCGATTCCGATCTCCTCCATTATGTACGCCGGTCAGGACTCTGATCTTGTGAGAAGTCAGGGCTTGTGTGTTGGTGAGTGATGCTCGATAGCACGCCTTCTTGCTTGTGCTTGGACGGTTCGAATCCTTCTTTCGAATCGTGACTGAACGCGCAATCTGATCGTGGGGGTTGATGCCGGCGCGATGTTTCGGATGGACGAGGATGATGTTGCGTCTGAAGAGCGCAAAAGCGAAGCTGAAGGGGTGAGACTGGTGGTGATTGTGTGCGAAGGATGATGTTGGCTGAAAATGCGTGGCCAAAGCTGAGACTTCAAGACGCGCAATTGTGGAGCAACACAGGCCAAGCAGCCAGGCGGCGAGGCAGCAGCAGCTCAAAGAGCGTTCGGCTGTGATCGAACGCGCGCTCCACATTTTGCTAAGATCGCTCAAATCGGGCTTAACGTAGAAAGATGCTGCCAAAATGTTGAATTAGAAAGGGTCCTCCTGTCTTGTGGCAGGAATCCGGCTCAGTCGGATTGGCACGTTTTTGCCCGGCTTAGTTATTCGAGAAGCCTCCGTAGTGCTGTGCTGAGCCATCTGATGGTGGCCACTCGAAAACCTGGAGAGCCAATAGCCGCGGCCATCAATCACAAGTATCATCAAGTACACCTTCTTCCCTTTCTTTCATCACATTCCCCTCGAATCTATCATTTACAGCTACTCAACATGCCTCGCTCAAGTCGATCATCCGGTGGCGGCCGTTCCGCCCCCTCAGGCTCCCGTGGTGCTCACACCATGGCCGCCCCTCCTCAGCAGCACCACCAGCAGCAGCCTCAGGCTTACGCTCAGCAACCTCCTGCCATGGCCCAACAGTCGCGTGGTCCCGGTTTGTTCGGTCAGATGGCTTCCACCGCTGCCGGTGTCGCTGTCGGTTCGACCATGGGTCACGGTCTTTCCAACATGCTTTTCGGTGGTAGCAGTTCTGCCCCCGCTGAGCAGCAGCAGGCTCCTCCCCAGGCTTACGACCAGGGCGCTTACGCCAGCCAGCAGCAGAACGTCGGCATCAACTGCGAGGCTCAGAGCAAAGACTTTATCAAGTGTCTCGAGAGCAGTAAGTACAACCCTGTGCGAAAGAGTCAATTGAACTTGATTGCTCTGTGACAAGAAGAACTGACATCCAAACCCTTTTTCATTGTGTTTGCCGCTCAATAGCCAACGACATGAACTCGTGCTCTTACTACCTCGAGCAGCTCAAGGCTTGCCAGGCCGCCGCTCGTCCTTATTAAGCATCCCAGCCCTTTTTATCATGATCAGCATAATACCTAGATGAAATTCAAAGCGTCACCATTCTGCAAGTTTTTCTCATGATGACCACAAGCTTGTACTTCGTGCTGATGCAAGTTGAGAGACGATATTCGCTACATGACGTGTATGGGAATGATGCTGCTTAAAGGCAGAAGACGATTGCGACAGTTACAGAAAAGATGCGAGCGACTGAGACAGGATGGTGGCAAGACAAATTTGAACGATGGAACTGCGTAGATGCGAAAAACAAAGAGACTGAGCGAGAAAGAGAGTGATGGTTGAAGAGGCGAAGATGAGGACGGTCGACATTGCAGCTCATGAGTCTTCGTCGTCAAAGCGACCGAAGCTGAAGCCTTCATCCTCATGGCGAGGACCTGGGTGAGGATCCTCCTCGTCCTCTTCGTCTGGCATGTCGTAGAGCCCAGCGTCATCCTGATCGCTCTCTCCTCCTTCCAGTGCAGCATCGTGTTCCGGACCAGAGTCGAGATTGCGACCAAGAGGACCTCCCGCGCGATTCGCTTTCGGTGGCGATACGCTGTGTGACGAAGCCGAGAACTTGCGCATGGACCCTGAGCAGGACGAGATGGATTTGCGTCCTAGCCTATGTGCTGCGCCACTCGGGACGCCCAAGGAAGGCTTCTCGCGAGGTGTTGCAGGGCCTTTGAGTCTTGACTCGCGCTCACGCTCTGCGAGCAGTGCAGCGGACTGAATGGCCAGAGACTGCTCATAGCCAATAGCTTGCACCTTGCGACCAGGTTGGTAGGCGCCAGAAGATTGCGCCAGCTTCTTCTTGACGGCCACAGTGTCTCGTGACCAGCCAAATGCTTCTGCAGGCGGGCTGGTGCCGAGATGGGCTGCCTCTCCAACGGAAAGTCCGAGCAACGCAGACTCGAGCTCGGCCTCTTTGGAAGGATCGTTGAGCTGTACAGACGAAATGCCGTCATTGACTTCTCGGTAGGCCCGAATGGATCGGATCGCATCACGAATCACTTCCGTCTCACTTCGAAGTCGGTCTTTGGTGGGAGATTGCGTGGCTTCCAATGTGGAGAGGATGCGTTCGTTCCTGTCTAGCCTCTGCTCCAGCTCGAACTCTGAGCACAAGTGGATTGGTTTCTGTACAGCGGCCGAGTTGTGAGAGGTCCTTGGGATGAAGGCGAGCGAAGCTGCTCCATTAGACGGCGGAGGGGCCCGCAGACAGCTTCGACCGCTGCTGGTAGAAGACGCACTGGCGTGCGAAAAAGGTGAGGTCAGGGCAGGGCGAGAGCCGCTGGTTTTCGTGTCAAAGCCATTGTATGGTGGCACCACTGAGGTGGGCGAAGATACTTCTGACTTGACATGGCTCCAAAAGTGAGGTGTCTCTGCTTTAGCCTGAGAAGGAGGTGAGATGGAGAGCGAGGTGTCGCCTCGCAGAGGCTGCTTGGAGCCGGTGGGTAGCAGAAGACCGTTCATGCGGTGATCGTACCTAACGTTGATGTATTTGAATGCCGTTCGGATAGTGAAGGAGAGGTATCGAGCAGTCTCTTATCCAGTGGCATGTTCCGAAGTCGGTTGGACGAGTTGGATAGATACCTCCAAAAGCTGCTTGGTCGTACCAGGGCAGATGCTTGAAAGGGATTGACTTGAAGTCGAGCGAAGAACGGTGACCTTAACGATCTAGCAGCGGAGTGCACGTGCTTTTTCGATAGAGTGAGGATGACGAGGATTCGGTGGTGCACAAAGTTACTTGGTTCGAGTGCTGCGGGTTGATGGGTGCGTGCAATGCTGCAACGGAGAGGTGCGGAGAAAAGTCGAGATACGATACGATATGCAGCGGTAGCAGCGGTGCGGGTGCGGCAACTAAATCGTGGAAAAAAAAGTCAAAAAGGAGACTTGACAAGGGTCCTGTCTGGGAAGTGCGAGTGCGTTGTGGAAGGCAAGAAAGGTGCGAAATCCCAAAGTGGAGCTGGCATGGCGCGCTTGGAAAGGGGAAAATCAGCTCCTTTTTCCCTCGGCTTCCCCGCACGCAACTGCGCAGCGGCGCCACAGGATTGACTCGACGGCCGTCCGAAAGAGCAAAGGCCCAGCGTTGAAGAAGGCATTCGATGCGTGGACGGTCAACTTACTGTAAGACCGTTGGAAATGACCTGGACGATGTGTGCCAAGGCAAGCGTTGTGGATGAGGCGTGGGTTACTGGCCGGTTTCGGCTGTGTTGGTGGCAGTTGGGCGCCGAATGAAGTTGTGTTCGAGCTCGCAAACTCAAGATCTTTGAAGCTTATAGTCGTACAATCTCTCGGAAGGTAGCTCTGCTTGCTCAAGTGATCGCACGCACGTCTCAGTTGACACCATAGAGACAGCAGCTTTGTGCACATAGTAACTTTTCGAGGTGATATCTGGTTTGTATACCGCCACTCCGACCTTTGCGCGAGTAATATAGCCTTGAAAGCGCTCCTTACTGCTCCTGCTCATCATGATACGGTCAAAATAGGCCAGTTCGGGCCTGTGCTGCCATGAAGTGGCACCGAGACGGCTCTGCTACATGCTGTGATTGGCGGATTGGCGGTGATACCACAATTCCCATTTATTATATGCGCCTCAATTCTTGTTTCTTTTCCGAATTACCTCTTCAAGTCACTCTGCCTTTCAGGGTCTAGCTTCGACGTAACGCGAGCACGGACCAACAATTAGCTTCCAGTCCTCCCCTTTGTTCGCTCGCCCCCACGCATTGTGAATCGTATGAGGTTCACTTCCGCATCATGCTTTACGATGGCTAGACTTTGGCGCACCGAAGACTTCACTGACCTTCGAACCACGACTAGATCAAAAGGATCATAGGATTGTTGAAGTGAACAACTTGAGCTGGCAGCCGTCGTGACGCACCTATGCATGTCCGAACACGTTTAATGAAATGAAGGGTCCACAATTTGGTCATCAGCCTCGATCAGGGGAAGCCATCGACATCTGGCATGTCAGAGATGAGCATGAAGAATCTCTATCTACGGCGTTGACAGAAGAGGGTCGCTTGCCTTCTCCCTGCTGATCGGCGTTCAGGCTATGCGATGTCATATTGTACCGGCAATCTCCGCCAGTATTGACCGGTAGCTCGCAGTGGCAGTCCTTTGCTGCACCCTCAACACAGCCTTGGGCTCAATCTCGCCATGATCAGTGCACTCCTGAGCCGTGCGGCTGAGCATAAGTATCGCCACAGACAACTCGCTACGCCGCAACAATGGGCGACTCGGATGGCTTCCGATGATGACTTGTCTTTATCCGCAGGTGGGCTTTGTGCTAGTCTTTGCGCAAATCGTGCAGATCTTCTGACGATGAACACCGACTTCCGCGATTCTCAATCCGGCAGAGACTCCTCTCCTTTCCAGGAAGCAAAGCTCAACAAATAATGGCAAGATCGGAATTCATCGTGTTCTCTACGCTCGCAGAGCCAAATGATAATGACATGAAACTTTCAAGGCAGCAGAGCAAGACGAGGCCGAACTTCGGTTGCAATCTGGCAGCGCAATGCAGTCTGATCCGCCAAATGGAGTGGATCTCGGAACAAGCCAAGAAGCCACGCAGTACCTCTCTGCCAAAGCTGCAATACAGAGTGTGAGTGACGATGGATTGGGCTTAAAAAGAGGGTCCGCCCTATGGCACACAAGAGAAGAGAAGAGGCAGCATTTTCCATGATTTCGAATCAATTTGAGTCCGACACATCAAACTGTGAAATTCATAAATTACACAGCAGCAAGCGCTCGCTCGCTCTGCCCTGTTGGTCTGTCCAGCGTTGTAAGAAGATGCCCACAGGATCGGCCAAAAGCAGAAGGGTCAGCGCGCCTACTTTTCGTGTCAGGCGCCTGGTCAGAAGGTTTTGCTTTCGAAACGCATCTGCAGCTGCAGCAGAAAGCGACACACACAGACACATAACACTCAGGGAGAATCCAGATCGTCGTCGCCCTTTGGCTCAGCCAGAGTGCATCATGCATCGCGATGTGATATTCCGCCGTGCAGCTAGCTCACCGCTCACTTGCAGAACCGCACGTCAGCTCTCCGTTCGTCGCTCGCTTCGCGCTCCGGTCGGTCTGTCTGTGTCTCTCTCTCAGCTGGCTGCAGTATTCCCCCACTCCGTTCGGCTGAGTTGGCTGCTGCTGCTGCCGCCTCTGATTCGTGATTCGTTTGATTTCGCATCTGCCGCCCGGCTGCATCCCTTGGCCCTTTCCTTATAAACCCAACCGGCCTCACACTCCTTCCTTCCTGAGACCCTTTTCGCATCTTTGCACCATCAGCCCTCGTCAACGAGACCCACCCGATTCCATCCACGGACGGGTGCCGCCCACATCATCGCGGCTTCTACACGGGCGCTATCTTCCTTCCTACGGACCTTCGTCACGCTCGCCGAGTGAGCTGAACACCGCTTTACACAATTCGCGATTGATACGGTCCTTCATCGCCATCCTCGAACGAGACATCGAAGCACATAGGAACGGTCACCATCAGTTCTCGACTCACTTCATCGCTGTCAATCTCGCTGCTCCGTTGTCAGCGTGTTGTCTGCGTTCCCGTCATTCTCCGTAACGAGATCAGCGACATCAGGGTCATACCAGCGGGCATATCGTTCGTTCCAGAAGCGTCCGAAAAAAGACGTTGGAATAGTTGCAGTCCACACGACGCAAGAGTCCTCTTCGTGTCGGCACGCACCGTCTTCGTCCCGGCGACACTTGCCACGTAAGGATTTCCTCGCCGCCAAATTCGGTCCTCATCCGCCACTGAAGCTCTTCATGCATTGCAATAGTCAAGCTCGACCTCCCCTACTTCACGACAATCCCTTCCATACCGCGTTTCTTGGCTTCCGCGGCTAGAGCAGCACACATTCCAGCTAAGCACGCGCGACAGCCCTGGCGGCTTGGGCTGCCGCTGCGTTCACAATCATGGAGGACCTCTCCGCAGATGATGACATCCTTTCGGATATTCTGCTCGATAATCTCGAGTTCGAGCCTGCCATCTCAACGCACAAGATGAATCCAAATTATAGAGGCCAGCGTTTCGATCGCAATGCTGTCAGTCTCATCGTCCGAAAGCGTGTCGTGATGGAAAAAGACATCACGGCCGCGATAGAGGATCTCAGCAAACTCGGCATCATCCAGAAATACCTCACAAACAAAACACAACGTCAGACAGCCAGCTTCCAGGCTCATGCGCGCCGCTATTTCGAAAGCTATCTGCCAGAAAGCGGTGTCGAGTTTGCCCTCACAACGCGTTACAAGCGCGTCATGATGGAGAAGGCAGGAAGAGCTCACGGCGGCGACGCCATTGCGTCGTCCTCTGCTGTCAAGCTCGAGGATGGGCTCGCTTCTACTGTCAAGGATGCGCCCGAAGAGAAGGGCAAAGCACGCACAAAAGGACGATCGTCGTTGGATCGCGCAGCAACGAGCATTGGCGCGCCACCGGCTGCTTCAGAGAAAGCCGATCTCTCTGTGCTGGCCATGCGCACCTTCAAACCTGGCGAGCTGATCAATTACTGCAAGGGAGGATTGAAGGATCTCACCAAGAGCGAAGATGACGCGCTTCGAGAGGAAGCGAGCGCTTCTCGCGAGAAACGCAAGGATACAGAGTACAAAGGCGTTTTGGGTCCGGGTCGTGACTTCTCCGTCATTAGGTCAGCAAGGAAGGGTTGCAGCCAGTTGCTGTTAGGACCAGCAAGATTCGTCAACCACGACTGCAATCCAAACACCGAATTTCACCGCATGGGATCAACCATGTTCTTCAAAGTCATCCGTCCCATCAACCGCAACGAGGAGATCACCACCTTTTACGGCGAAAACTACTTCGAATGGGGCAACGCAGAATGCATGTGTGCCACATGCGAGTTACGAGGTAGGGGCGCCTTCTCGGATCCTTCTGCGCAAATAGCACCTGCACCGATCGAAGGCTCGGAAGGCACAGAGCTCAAGTCGGAAGATCCATCATCATCGATAACGGGCACGCCCAACGATGCCAATGGCCGCCGTCAATCGCGGCGGTCAGCTCGACCAGCAGGCGCATCGTCGGCTCTACCATCTCCCTCACCAACACCGTCACTTACACCGTCATTGACCACTGTGCTGGGTGAGGACGCCGCCAAGGACAAGAAATCGAAACGAGACTTCCTCGCCGATCTCAAGCTTGCCGAGCACGGCCCATCAGACGACCGTTCGGATCCATGGGCGGAAGGTGCCGGGCCCAAGTGCAGATGCCTGACGTGTGGCTCCACATTTTGGGCGCCGGAAAAGTGGTGGACACCGGACGAATGCCCTCGTTGTGAGCGTCATTACAAGATCTTCAAAGCCGACTGGCCAAGCCGCGTACCGACAGAAGGAACATTAGCGAGGAAGGCTGGCGTCAAGCGCAAGACAAGCGCTGAGATGATCTCGGACCATCTTGCAAGTGCTGCCTCACCAGCAAGGAACGGCAAGGAACGCTCCCTCACGCCCACTGATCATAAGGCTAGCAGCACTCCTAAATCGCAGAAGAAGGCCAAGCCGAGCAAGGCCGCTGCAAGCACTGCGACAGCCGACGAGAGCAGCAAGACACCGCCCACCGCTACTGCCGTCGCTGCCATCAACAAGACGCCAAAAGTTGCAATTGCTTCCCCATCAGCGTCTACCTCCACACCGACTCCCAAATCATCAAATCGTGCTACAAAGGTCGACCAAGATAAGATGGTCAAACAAGAACGCCAGGATGAGGCCAGTGTCGCTCGTTCCCTTTCCACACCAACGCAGAAGAAAGCAAGCACCACCACTGTTCCGGTCAAGCCACTTCCCAAGCAGGACGACACGTATGGCCTTGACTCTGACGGTTCCGATTTGACACCAGAGCCCGAATCGGAACAGGGCGACACAGTCAAGGTAGAAGAGGAGGAAGAGGACGAGGATCTCGGGCCACGTCCATCCTCAGTCGCCGCACGTTCGCAGCCTGGACAAGCAGACAGGTCATCATCGTCCAGCACGAGCCCCGGCCCTCCTGGTCCCAAGATGCTCGGAAAGAACGCAAAGACAGACGTGCTGGCTCAGTACTGGGGAGCCGTCGAAGGAGACCGCAGGGCCCGCAGGAAGATGCCCGCTGTTACGGGTCCGACACTTCTTGCCGCCCGACGCTCATCCCAAGATGTCACCAACAAGTCCACGGAAAGACGGTCGAGCTTCCGTGAAGCGAGCACAGACGAGCACGGCGTGCCAAAGCCCAAACGACGACTCGTGGCCGAGTCTGCGTCTGACACTGAAGACGCCGCACCTACACCCAGCGCTGTTCGCCCACTGCCATCAGGCGTCTCGAAGCACCGCAAGACATCGAGTATGAGCGACGCCTCCTTGGCACATGTGCGGGCCAAGTCGGAAGCGAGACCTTCACCGGACCAGCAGACACCGTCTGCAAGCATCGGCACAGCCTCACCGACACTGTCCGCAAAGACCGCACCACCGGCACCGGCAGCGGCGCAGAAGTCCTCCGCGGGCAATGTGCCTGGCCTCGCCACTTCTGGTGTGGAACGTACGTCGGAATCGAATCTGGCTCTCTTCTGGTCCGCAGGTGTCGGCGGCACAAGGAATCGTCGCCAAGCTCAGAGGGAACCACAGACAGTGCTGGTTCCTGCGGTGCCATCTAAGCGACAGAGGCGACCGTCCGAATCCAGCCGCAGTCGCACACCGGAAGTGAAGAAAGCGCGTGGCCCGTTGAGGCCTAACGCTGGTAGTGGAGACGAAGGCGGCAGTGGTCGGGAGAGGAGCGGACGATCTCGGTCTATTGCACTTTCGGAGGATAGTAGAGACGACTCGAAGGAGACAAGCCAGGAGAACAGCGATATGGACGAGGGCGATGGTGAAGACGGCCGCCCGGCAGTCCAGCCCTACATGTTCTCGGCCATCAGCAAGGTGCTGCAGTCCAACGGCAACGCAGACGGCAGCGCCGGTCTCGATGCGAAGGGACCGCTTCTTCCATCTGCACCTCTATTCCGGCCGCCTGGCATGGTGCGTCCTGATCTTGCGGCAGCGGCTGCTCGTTCCAACTCTCCGTTAGCTGGACCACCTCGTGGCGCGCCGGGGCAGCCGATGCGAAAGAACTTGCGATGGGGCAGCGGGAAGGCTTCTATGAGCCGCCCATTGGGACCGAACGGCAGCCCTCTTGGTCGACCTCCGTCGAGTCTTAACGGCAGTCCCGTCATTCCGCAGCGAACAGCAGAGGCAGTCAAGGCTCCGCTACCAGGCGCGACAGTTCCGGCACCAGTCGTGCAAGCCACGCCTGTCACAGCTTCTACTGCTCCCCAGATCGCCAGCACTCCGCCAGTCGCACGCACTGAGACAGCACCTCTAGAACCTAGTCTTCATCAGGCTGCTGCTCCCCAAGAGCCGGCTCCAGTCAAACCACCTGCTCCGGCCCCACCTGTTCAGCTCGTTCAAGAGACGAAAGTCGAGGCTCTTCCAGACGCAATCGTGCCGGCGCCGCCAGCGAGCAAAGTTGAGACGGTCGAGGTACAAGCTCCAGCCAGAGCTGTAGAGCATGCAGCTCCGCCGAACGGCCAAAACGGCGACCGCATCCAGCCACCGCCACCTTCAGCAGCCGAAACGCTCGCGGTGGTTGCGCAGGATGTTCTGCCAGTCACGCCAAGAAAGTCATCGGTCGGAGACGTTTCTGCTTCGGCTCCAGACTCTTCGGACTCTCAGCAAAGACGTACTTCGGGTCGGGCCCGCAGAGCACCAGAGATGGCCGCTGGTCAGATCCCGTACAAGGGCAGCTTGGTCAAGCTTGCTGCACAGAGGGCAAAAGGAGCCAAAGGGGGTGCAAACTCGATTGACTCTCCCAGATCTACCGGCACTGCTTCTCCAGACATTCGTCATCAGAGTCCTAAATCGAATCGCCGATTGACTCCCACTGGTGACCTTGTTGCAGATGCGCATAAGAACGGCGTTCTTGCACTGGCCGCCGAAGCCGTCACCGTGGAGGCAAATGGCCCAAATCGTGCTGCGGTGGATGGGCAGTCTGGAGCACCTTCCGCAGAGCTTGCTGACGTGGCTAGCAGACAGCCACTCGGCTCGTCGGCCAACGTCACGCCAATGGACATCGACTCTTGATCGCATGCAAAGCATCTCTCTTCACTAAAGCTCACTCGCCAACCAATTTCACCACCTTTCTGTATTTTTACTCCAACGCTCAAGGACACACAGCACAAATTTCACTTTTGCTCCATGTTGCACCACACAAATCACACCAACTTTACTGTCACCATCATCACCGTCGTCGTTAGCAATGGGTGTGAGGCTATCGAGAAAGCGAACTACAGTGCTGTATGCATGAGCTGTATGAGCTGGGCTAGGGCTGAGCTAGCGAACCCGACGCTTCCGCTCCACCACCTTCGGCGGGCGCAACGACGTCCAATACCCTACTCAGATCGCGTATGACCAGATCGATTCGAGTCTGGATGCCTGTAAGGAGATCGATTTGGTCCCTAATGCTGCCTTTTTTGGCTTCCAAGAGCTTGGTCAGGTCTTCTTCTCCAGTTACGCCATGAAGGGAGGGCAAAGGGGCTGATGCGTGTGGAAGAAGCGTATGTGGGAGGGAGGCAAGGTGGGTCGTGTTGAAATCGGCGATTTTGGTGGGGTCGAAGAGGGGGATCATCCCAATGCTCGGCGTGTGAGCGTTAACGTCTGCAGCAGTTGGAGTGTTGACGTTCGTGGCGGCAGTAGGAGGAGGTTGTTCGAGGTGGCCGAAACGTTTGAGCGTAGCTTGGCGAATAGCTTCCCTCGGATCGAGCGGGTCTTGGTGGCCGCTTGTTTCAGCATTGTCTTCGTCGTCCAGAGGAGAAGAGGGTTCGCGCGCTTTGCCTTTGCCCTTGCCCTCGGCATTATTTCCGTCATCGTTTGTAGCGCTAGTGGCATTAGTACGCCCAACAATCGACGCGCTGCCGCTGGTGGGAACAGGCCTCCTTCCCCCCGCAAAAAGCGTTGACGGAGGAGGAGGCATCCATAATCCACCACTCACACCGTTTACATCCGCGTTCATCTGACCACCACCACCCAAGTTTGAGCTCAAAAGACCGTGAGGAGGCATGTAGCCGTTGCTCCTTCCATATGCACCACCGTTGAGCTGCTGGGCCCTGTTGATGCTCGAATTCGTACCAAAGATACCTGCACTGTTGGATAGGGTGGGCATCGGTGATGCAGTCCCGCCACCAAGGCGAGGGGTCGAGTTGCCACTGCGGCTTGTCGTGTAACGCCTCGAAGCAGGGGTCGAAGTCGAAGCGTTGCGGGCGGAAAGGTTGCCTTCTTCTCTAACTTTTCGAAGGTCGGACTGGAGTCGGGCGAGGAAGCCTTGCAGTCGCGCGTCCTGGTTCTGATCCGCAGTCGGAGTTGATGTGGTGGTGGGCTGCGATGTCGAGTCGCGACCGTGTGAACCCGTATTAGCACCGGCCGAGTTGTCTGCTGTATTTGCTTGCTGCTGCTGCTGTGGTGGCGGCTGATGCGGTATTGGCTGTGCAGCGGCAGGAGGTTGTGCTTGAGCAGGGGCCACTTCCGGTTCGTCATCCAGAATCATCCTTCGACAAGTAGGACAGCTCTGTTGACGTTCCAACCACGAACGCAAGCAGCGAAAGTGGAAGATGTGTCCACAGGAGAGCTTCTTCGGCGTTACATTGGTCACAGCTGCTGCAGCCGACGCTGGTGCCGTACCTTGCGGCGTTGCTTCTCCTTCCCCTGCCCCTGCGGCGACCATGTCCTCCCTGCAAATGATGCATGTTCCATCCGTCGCCTGGAGATCTGCCACGCTTGCGTTTGGATACTTTGTTTCCATCTTCTTCACTGCCTGCCTGTACCGTATCAATGCCTTGACCTTGGTCGTGCATGATCTACCTGCACTGTACAGGTCGTGAATGAGCGATAGTGGGATACCGTACATCCTAGTGAGGAGGACAAAGAAGTAACCATGCGTACAAAGACGTACGATATCGTGTGCAAGGTCGATGTAGAGGATATAAAGCGATTTGGCTTCCCACGGTTCTTCGCGTGCCATGTCGATGCAGTTGAGCACGTATTGGGCGGTCGTATTCAACAGCAGCGCTGTCATGATGATGAATTCCGAGGTGAAGAGCACCATCATTCCAATCTTGATCTTTTTGACGATCAGCATCTGCAGCGAGAAGCCAACTAGTATCAAGTCTGCTAGCAACAAAGTGAAAAGAATCGACACCATCCTCGCATGAAAGATGCGTGGAACGGAAGGACTCTGCATGATCGAAGCCACTCTTTCCGCCGAAAGCCAATGGAAGATCTTGAGGAAGAGCATCGTGCCGAATAGGATGACGAACGAGACGCTGAAGTCGTCCCTGAAGATCGAAACGGCGAGTAGCGTACCGACAAGGCTGTACCATGACCTTTCGCAAACAAGCTCCACTTCGGATCGTCGAAGTGGACCAAAGAAGAGCAGCTGCAGACATCGACCTGCGACCAATGCTACGACGAGCAGAAAATTGAGTAGGACCAGCAGGCAGCCATTGGATCGCCCGAGGAAGACGACGGCAGCGTAGAAATTGCTTCGTTCAGCAAAGGCGTTCGCAACGGTGCTCAGGGCGGCAATGGTGGAGATGATACCATAGGCGTATAGCCTAGGCCTGGTGGCCCAAGCTACGGAAGGATGCGGTGGCATGACGAAGCACCTCTAGGTCGCCTTTTGGGGGTATGTCGAGAGGTGTAGCGTGTATGGAAGCTGCGAAAAGTGGTGCCGTAGTTAGGCACGTACAAGGAAGAGAGCCATGCACGGTGGTGGTCAAGTTGTGTCGAGCACTGCGTTGAGCCTTAAGTGGCTAACTTCATGAGCTGCAGCACTAGTTTTCGCCCATGACAAGCTTGCAAGCAGAGTCGATGTGGAAGGAAGCAAGGTGATGAAGTGGACGGAAGTTGATAATATGAAGGTGAAACAGGAAGTGTTGGTCTGTGTGAGCCTGCAGCTACACTCACTCACTGTGCATGTGCCGGGAAGAAGGGTTCCAGCTCACTCACCGAACAGCCCGTTCTCGTGCGAATTTACACGTGGAGCGGCACTTCCTTCTCTCAATGTGGAGCAGCGAAAGCCGAAATCCGAGCATCAGGCTCAAAAAAGTTCAAAGTCTATAGCCGTGAACCCTTGATGCGGTCCTACCAAGCTCACATTAGCATGATTCAGACAAGATGTCGTCGAAGAAGCTAACAAAGGTAAGCCATGGCCCTCCTAGACCTGGACAGGAAGACAAAGACAGCCATGCTGACGCTGAGAATCACACATGCTCTTGATCCTCCCTGTACAGTTCAAGAACGCCGTTGCGGCCGAATCTTCCGCCGCCTCCTCTCGCTCCTCGACCCCTTCATCTTCGTCCACCTCGATGTCGTTCTCGCAAACCGTCCAGCAACAAAACACGATACAGGCACTGCATCAAGAACAACTTGCTCGTCTCGCAAGCATCACCCTGCCCAAACTTGCTTCATACCACTCGCAGCGCTTTCTCAATCTCGCAAGGGCCCAAGTGCAGGGCGCTGACACAATGTGGTCGACTCAAAAGCTGGAAGCTGTGACTTACAGGAAAGCACTCTGGGCGGAAGATATCGAACCCATTGCCGATGCAACGGCCCAGGGAGAAGGCCCAGCGGCTAAGCAGAGGAAGAAGAAGCAAGATGGAAGGATCGTACCTGATTTCTACCATCGCCATAATCCAAGGTGTACCAGGTGTGCTTTGCCATTAGTAGCAGGGTTGAATCAGGTCTCGGCGATGGGAAAGCCAGTATCGTCGAGAGGAAGGAAGAAAGCGCATGGCAAGTCGCGAAAGCGTAAGGCTGTATGCACACTCTGCCACCACAAGACAAGGTGACGTTCTGCACCGTCTCTCCATTCGTCACTATACCCTTTGATACCCATGCAAGGTTTGGAGAGAATACAACACGTCAAAGCATATCACTACGAGAGGTTGATACAAAAGCTTCAATGATAGATTTGTGCATGTGAAAAGACGGTGTAGCGTGTAGCGTGTAAAAGACAGTAAAGCATGCGAACAGCGGCACGTCGGGCAGGTCCGAGTCATCAAGATAGAGCGTAAAGCGTCGTCTGGAGAGGACCTCGAGGTGTCGTTGAGTGAATGGGCGAGCGCGCGGGAGCGTCGTGGTATATACGCGAGCGTGAGTGTGGGAGCGAAAGTATGATGCTAATACAATGAAAGAGAAACGAAGCATTGTGGTGGTTTTGGGAGACCGCACCGGTCGGTCGTCAGATTTTACTCGTCGGGTTGGAGATACAGCGAAAGAAGCCTCGGATAGCTCAACGAGCGCACTTTGGAAACAGAGCAAAAAACGGAACTCCGCCGAGCTAGTATACAATGCCAGCAGGCATCGATTTGGATGGACTACCAAAGCCAACGAGCGATAGAACAGCATCGAGGACGGGTCCGATGTAGTCGTCGACAAAGTTGCCGCCTACCACTGCGTTGGGGTATCGACCGTCGTAGTAGTATGTTTGCACGGCGTTCGGCAAGTGGTTGAGCTTCCTGAACTCGTCGGCATCGAGCGACTGGTGGTTGACGTGGTAAATGTCGCGCGAGGTGTTGAGAAGCAAGCCAAGCGATAGACCGATGGCGAAGAGCAAAACAACAAGATGCGTCGTTCTCGAAGTCACGGCCACAGAGAAAGAATGCAATGCACTGCGAGCGGGAACGGAGGTGACCTTGACCTCAACAGCGGGCTCCACGAGTGTTTCTTCGTCGATACCTTCGACAGCAGGCTCTGAGACGACATCCGTCTGTATCGACTGTGTGACCATCTCAACTGATTTGCGAGCCTTGCCGACTCTTCTTCGACGTCGTTGAATGACGGTCTCGATGTAGTCATCCACGTTGCTCGTGTCGGCATCCTTGTCCTCGACTTGGGTGTCTTCGCCCAGACTGTCTCCATCGAGCTCCATGCTTCGTGCCAGCTCGTTACCCAATCGTCTTGTCATGGTGCCAGGATTGCTGTGCTGTTGTGCCGAGGACTCTTTGCTGTGCATGCTTGTGAGACGGCGCATCTCATCGACCTCCATCTCCAGCTTGTCCACTGTGCTGCGCAGCTCTTCGGTCTCCTCCTTGTATCCCTGAAGCTTTGTCGCCTCAGCCCTTGCCTTGTCAAGCTCCTGAAGCAACGAGGTCCGGGCTTGTTCAGCTGCATCTTTGGCCTGTTCGCATTCGAGCAAGTATTCTGAAAGCTCCTTTGTCTCTTTGATTCTTCGATCGAGGTCCGCCTTGACCTTGATGAGCTGGCTCGACTCCTCCTCTAGATCTCTGCGAAGCCTGACTTGAGCCTTTTCGGATGTCTCAAGATGGGTATTAAGAGCCGTCAGCTGTGCCTCGTATGCATTGTTCTGTTCTTGCAGTTCGAATTGCTTTGTGCGGTTCTCCTTTTCCTCTCGTCGCAGCGCTTGGATTTGCTTATTCAGCTCTTCATGCTTAGCCTCTTCCTCTAACATCATCTCCTCGTACTGTTCTTGCGCAGTGGTGAGTTTGTGTTCCAAGGTGTTGACTCGCCTCTCCTTGTCCGACAATGTCTGCTGAAGCGCATCGCTTTTGTCGCGCTCCATGCGCAGATCTTCTTTGAGATTGAGAATGATAGCGGCTTCCGCACTGAGCTCTCTGGAAGAGTCGCGACTGCCTTCAATGTCTCTGACGAGATGTTCGTCCGTACTCAGATCGGCGAGGTCATCGGATGCGGCTTGCGGTGTAGAATCGTTGCCGGTGCTGTGTGACATGCCTCGGTCCATGAGCGGAGGTGTTCTTGGGTCAATGTCCTCGGACATGACAGATTGAGCGCTCGACTCGAGTGCATGGATGAGATTGACGAGCATGTTGGATGAGATGGGTACTTCTGGATTCTCCTCTGCAAAGACTTCGAGCTGGCTGTAGACTTTGGGATCGATCAAAGGGTGATCCCTCTGCCTCTCAAACTCAGATAGAATGGCCGGTAGATTGCGGCTGAGCAAGGTAGGCTCTGCGCCGTGCTGTGTCTTGCCGGTCTCATCTTGTTGCGCTTGAAAGTCCGGAAGGAACTTGTCGAAGAGAGCCTCTACCTCTTCATTCAGCTCATCCATCCTACTCGGATCATCGGATGCGACCGAACGTGCGCTGCTGAGCAGATTGATGTTGGAGAGGTGACTAGAGTCGGACTTTGGCCCTGCAGAGGCTTCGCTGTGAGAAGAGAGGAAGCCTCCGTAAGAGGTGGCTGGTGTGTTGTCAATGTCATCGTCATCCTGAGATGGCCTCTCATTGTCGAAGCTGGACGATTGGTTGCTGGTATCGGAGCTCGATCGGCTATGACCATGGCGTGGCTTTAGCTTGACTGCTTCCATGAGCGTCTTTTGCGGTCGTTGCGATGGCTCTTTGAGTTCGGCGGATGCAGCGGATAGAGGTATCAAAAATGCGTCAGCGACGTCGTTGTCCTTGTCTCTGACAGTCATCTCGGCCTTGTCGAGATTGACAGCTGCCTGTCAAGCTAGTTGCGGAATGCTAGGCAAGAAAGATGTGGTGGAATCAAGCGTCGCTACAGCTTGAGCATCCTACAAAGTTGGCCTCATGCGGAGTCGCGACTTTGACAGAGGAGGAACAAAGGGAGTGCCTGGGAAGTGTCGTAGTCTAATCTCGAGTTGTCGATTGTGATGTCGTAATGAAGTTGAGGCAGGTAACAGTGCAACTCGGAACGCGGATGTGGGCTCGGCGATGCTGGGGAATGGCCAAAGCTCTGAGTAGGCACTGCAGAACAGGTTCAGCCAGAGGTGAGAGCGATGATTGATGCTAGAAGTTGAGGTAGGGAAAGGTGCGGATATGATGGTGAGAAAGTAAGATCAAGAATAGCTCATTCATTGCGGATGACATTCGAAAAGCGGACCATCCGCTGTTCCGTCTTGAAAAGGATCAAGGAAAGGCAGCTGCACGCATGTCATTTCTGAAAAGAACCAGAGGTGGAGTTAGAATATGCGGAACATTTTTGACTGTTCGACTGCCTGAACCCTGCCAAGCTGCATCCGTCCTTTTCCACAGCTGAGGGTCGTGTCTCAGTCAACCGTGCCATGCGGCGGTACGAACTGCACATGGCCCACCGACTCTCTAAGCTGCAGAAGACGCAGCAGTGTTTTAAGCTTCAGCCTCACGCACTTTCGTTGATGCCTTTCTCTATTGTCACAGTGAGCTTGGACCCTCTATGTCCTGCACTTCCAAACGAACCGAGCCGAGGACACTTCCTAGTTGCTTGTGCTTTCACTTAGTTGCTCGAAGAAGCCGTTTGAGGACGGAGAAGATGAGTCGAACGCAGTGAAGAGGGGCGAAAGATGCCCCTTTTCTCAAGGTAGCAGTGACGAGGTTGGCAGCTCGAGCAAATCGACGATTTGTGGGTCAGAGAAACACAGAATCTCGGATCGAGCAAGAGAAGGGATCGGCGTGCATGCAGAGCCGAGGTCGATGCACCCTGGTGACACTGCAAAATCGGGCTCAGCTTGACGCGCCAGGCGTGGTTCTGTGCTTTGAGCGGCGTGGAGCAGCCGAAGGGTGGAGTCCAACACCAAAAAAGTAAGAGGTGCAGAACACCACGCACGGATCCTCATACAAGCTCAGCTCTGCCTTCAGTAGGGTCCTTCAATGACTATCACGCATACTGCAGAAAGAGCCACACCCAGCCCCGCCACACTTCACCGTATCACAGCGGGCACAACCTTCGACCATCGACGTTCATTTGGAACGGCTACGCCGATTAGCTTCTGTCGGCCCTTCACTACACGGAGCTCCAAGTGCTGCGCCACGCTTAAATTTCTGCCTCGCAATCTGGAAGGTCCAACTCAGCAGCACATCGAAACATCTGCATCATGGCCCAACTTCTCACATCAGAACTCACCTCGTTGGGAGCCGAGGCCAGACGGAAGCATCCCGAAATCAAGCAGGCAACCGATGCCGTTCTGGTTCGGCTCAAATCCGAGCCAGAGGCTTTCCTCGCATCTTCTCGATACGATCGCAATCCATCATCGGATCATCCTCTGCTCAGGCCTGTACTGCTCAGCTGCGAGACAAAACTGCCAAAAGTCATTTCATTGGCCATGGCACTTCTGCAGCGCATCCTGCTACAAAAGTTAATACCAGACGAAGCCGTCCCCACCATCGTCTCAACTCTCAATAAGCTCCTCACACCACCAAGTAGAAGCGATGTAGATGTTCAGCTAAAGATCCTCCAGATCGCATCGGCACTTCTCTCGTCATATCCAAACCTTCACAATGGCGATCTCTCCAACACGCTCATGCTCGGCTTTAAGCTGCATGAAGGCAGCAAAGTCGCCGTAGTCAGCTCGACTGCGGCTGCAACCCTGCGTCAAAGTGTCATGGCCGTATTCGACAAAGTCAAGGAAGAAGATGCAGTACTCGATGGTCTCAAGGGAGGCGGTGAGGAGGCGGCAGCTTCAGCTCCGTTAGCCGCCATGTCGGTCGATCTTCCAGAAGGACCTGTCACGCTCTTCCCATCATCGCGAGATGCTTACCTCGTCTTTTCCGACCTTTGCTCTCTTGCAAACAGCGAACCAGCTACCTTCCTGTCACTCGAATCGCTGTCCAAGACCTTCTCACTCGAGCTGATTGAGAGTGTCCTTTCGAATCACCAGCGACTCTTCTCCTCAACAGGCGGCGTCAGCTCTCAAACGCATCCCGAACTTCTCTTCCTGCTTCGCTCAAAGGTTTGCCCTCTTCTCATCAAGAGCCTCAGCGAGCCTCCTGCATTCCCAATTCATTTACGACTCATGCGTCTTCTCTTCCTTCTGCTGCGCCAGTTCAGCTCCGACCTCGTGCTTGAGGTCGAGATTCTCTTGTCTATTCTCCTGCGTACCGTCAACCCTTCGGCGCAAGAGATCGCAGCTCATGGTGGTTCACAGCCTTCTCTATGGCAGCAAGTGCTGGCACTCGAAGTGCTGCGCAGCCTCTGCTCAGATGACGGCTTCCTTCGCAACTTGTGGCAGTGGTACGACTCCGGCAATGCTACTGGGGAAGGCATCGAGCAAACACGAGGCTCAGTACCCGTCTTTTCCAAGCTAGTCGAAACGCTGGAGACCGTCCTGGTGCAAGGCGAGAAGATGTTCGCACCCGAGGTCTCAATGCAGCGCGACTCGGTAGACGTGCCGGACAGTCCGCGGAGAAGCCGCATTCGACCGAGCACGGATCGCAGCTTCAGTGGTCTCTACGAGGCTGCAGCTGGTGTCGCGAGTGCAGCCATATCTAGCGTTTACACTTCAGCCGGTGCAAGAGGAACAGAGTGTCTGTCGTCTGCTAGCTCGCCACCTGTCCAGATCATCGATCAACTCGATAAGGTTGAAGCTCCCACTGTGGCATCTGCAGCGCTACCAAAGACCTATCCGCAGCTTCTTGCGCTGCAGTCGTGTCATTTCGTCACACAGTCCATGGCAGCGTACGCTCTTCCACTCTATTCCAAATTCGTCAACTCCCGTCCCAAAAATGCATCGCCGGCGCCTCCTGCAATGCGAGACGCCGATATCGAAAAGCTCAACACCTCGGGCGAGCGGGATGGCCTTCGATTGACAAAGGCCATGTTGAGAAGTTCCGCACTGCCCATCAGCGATGTCTTGACACGCTACCTCCGCATCAAATGCACCGATCCGATTTTCGAAGAGACGTTGCTGGCACTTCGCAACCTCACCAACGTCGCTGGCGCCTTGGAGCTGGTGCAGGAGCGCGATGTAGTTCTTACCAGATTCATCACTTTCGCCGTGCCTGGATGGGACTCTGCTGCGCCCTTTGCCGCGCTTCGTACTGCCGGCGGCGACTCTGCCGTTCACAAGATGTCAAATCGCAACCTTGCCTGTCTCCGAGCCTTTGTGCAGGTGGCCTACTACCTTTCTGGCGCACTGGAAGCTTTCTGGTATCCTGTCCTCAGTGGGCTATGTAGCGCTCAGTCCCTACTGGTCTCTCTGAACTCGGCCGTCGGCGCCAACGAGGAAGGCGAGGATGTCGACGAAGATGCTGGCGATCGCAGTGGTCGGATCACGCTTTCAACGCTTACACACAGTTCCATGATGTCGCTCGACACACGCTCCGGTCGCAACCAGCTTCAGCTCCTGAATGTAGCAGATCTGCAGCCTCAACGTCTGCAGGCACAAATTCAAAGCGTGTTTCAGAACAGCGCATCACTCGAAGATGGTGCTTTCCTCTACTTTATCTCATCCCTATGTCGTCTCAGCAACGACATGATGCATGCCTCCGCAGAGCGCACAGCGTCTTCAGCAGCAGAGAACGGACCGATCTCGCCGCGCGCATCTGGCTTTCAGGGCCGCTCCTCGACAAGCAGATCACGAGTGCTAGATGCATTCTATCCAATCTCTTGTTTGGACTCGGTCGCTTGGCTCAATCTTCAGCGACTTTGCTCTCTCCCATCCGATCAAGGCTGGGAAGTGGTAGCAAGTCATCTCATCAAGACCTTCTCCAATCCTCGCCTTCCCTCACCTTGGCGCTTGCAAGCATCGCAAGCTGCCAACAAGCTGGCGTACGGAGCCATGTCCGAGGCCGCTGAAATCTCAGATGACACACAAAAGCTTCGCCTTCAGGGGCAGGCTTTGCATATCCTCTCAAATGCTGGTATTCTCGAAGGTCGAAGGGCAACACCAGTAGACATGGACGTCCGAACTACCACGGTCGAAAACTTGTATCGGGTCCTCGAAACGTTTGGACATTCGTTGGCATGCGGTTGGAAGACGATTTTCGACGTATGCAGCGCCACTTGTAAATCCGACAAGAGAAGCGCAGAGACCGTACAGCAAACCTCGGCCGCTGCTCAAAAGGCACAGTTGGCATTAGTCAAGGCTGGCTTCTCGTGCGTCCAGCTCATTAGTTCCAACTTCCTCTCCGCCTTGGACTTGGAACAAATCCGCGGATGCTGTAGCTGCCTTAACGACTATGGTGGCCAAGAGGTCGACGTCAATGTTGCCCTCACTGCGAACGGCTGCCTATGGGGCGTGACCGCTGAAATGGCAGCTCGAGCCAAAGCAAAGTCTGCAAACACCAAGGCACCTTTAGTTGATACCGAAGCGCAGCCTCTTTGGCTTTTCTTGCTGCAATGCCTTCTCTCGATCTCGCAAAGCCCACGCTCCGAGGTGCGAAATAGCGCCATCTCTAATCTCTTCCGGGTCTTGCAGCAGTATGGTGACATGCTTGAGCCTGCAGCATGGCAAGAGATCGTAGACACCATCACCTTCCCGCTCATCAAGCTGCTCGGCGCATCCGTATCAGATCTCGGCAGTGGCACCGCCGAGAACACCACCAAACAGGATCGCCAAGCGCAGCTCATGGGAGTTCTGCCAAGCGAGCTCAGGCAATGGCAAGAGTCCGAGAGCCTCGCCTTGACGCAATTTGGAGATGTGGTGCGGGCATTCCTGCCTTCAAAGCTGATCCAAAGCAGCGGTTTTGAGGGTCTATGGACGCGCTTGCTTGAGCTGACAGCAAACACGTTCCTACAGGGTCCCGCTGACCTGTCGCAAGCATCGATCAAGTGCTTCACATCGGCTATCTCGGCCAATGTCGAAGATGTCGCGCGGGCTGAAGAGGCGGATCGTACCAAGATCGAGACTGCCTGGCAGCAAGCTTGGGAGAGCTGGGTCAACATTGGCGAGCACATTCGTCAATCTGGCTCTCAGCAGGTCAGCGCGGGTGCTCGTGAAGATGCAAAGAGTAAAGAAGGCGGCAACGACTTCCGCTTCACGCAAAAGAATCTTCTCGCATACATACAGGCGTTCCCACCCATTCATCGGATACTCGCGGCCAGCTTTGACGGTGGCAAGGTCGAGACGTTGCTCGTTAGTCTGAAGAGCTGCGTGGCGTACCCTCACAGCCCGGACAACATGTCGGATCGATCGAGCCTGACCAACGTGCAAGAAGCTGCTCGAGCCACTGCAAGATCTGTGTCCGATGTCCAAGGTGTTCCCTCGATCATCCTATCGGACCTGTCGGAATGCATCTGTCTCGCTTACTCCGGCGCTCATCTGGATACGGAGAAGGCTCGAACGGGCCCTACTTTCGTGTCGCTGTCCAGGTCCAGCATAGACGAAGCCTTCAGCGTCTTTGTGAAACACGAAGACGATGCTTCGATCTATAGAGGCGGCGCATTTGAGGGCCTGCTATCCTCTTTGATCATTCCGATCAAGCTCAAATACGATTGCCCGGAAAGCCCGACTATCGCCTCTCAAACCGAGCGCAAGGCTGACGCTCGCCCTGTCTGGCAACTTGCTACTTTGACACTCTGCCGCATTCTCGCCCATTGCTGCTCTAAGCTTCAATCAAGGGTAACGAAGGGACAGCTCGAACTCGAGGTTGTGGAACGGCTCTGGAGCAAAGCCGTCGACGGTATTCAGGCTGCTGTGCTTGCCGACTCGTCACCCGCGGCAACGTTGTCGAAAGGTCTCAAGGACGCCGATGAGCGCTTCAGTTTGTTCCTGCTCAGCACCATCGAGAAGTTTGTCTTGCCGTATCTGGGCCAGAGCGAGGTGCCAGACCATCTCATCGAGCGTGTGGGTCGCACGCTGACGCTCGGATCCAAGCTCTACAGCTTTGAGACTGGAACCAATGGCGAGGATCGCAGCGGTCGTGTTGACGACCCAGTTGAGACCACGAACGAGAGATTTGGTTACTGGTGCTTCGATCTTCTCTTCCTTGGCTGCTCTGCTGGGCTTGGCGGATCTCAAGCGGGCGACTCGAAAGAGTACCAGAGACTTGCCACGATCTTGCTTCGCCATCTGATCGATCGATGCGAGAACGTCCTGCTCTCTTTCGCTCGAGACATCCAGATTCGTGGCATGATACCGATGCATCGCGCTCGCCAGGAGGAGCTCAACTACGTCATTCAGCGATACCTCGAACTTCAACTCTGGCCGGGCACATACAGCGTCTCTGAATCCGCCGAACAAGCGGCATGGCACAAATCGGATCGAGCACACCTCTTTTCCGCTTTCCGACACCTTCTTTTGCTGCTTTCGATCCAGCAGCCTTCGCCGGGATCCTCTGCAGATCTGGCGTGCATCGGCACTTCGCTCCCGCCCATCATCCCCGCAGACCCGGCAGAGCTCGCAAAGACGTTCGCTGATAACGGCCTCGAGCTCGGCATTGTGGGCACGACAACGGACGTGCTTGGTGCTGGAACAAGTGCGGTTACTGCACTCAAAGCTGCTCCAAGAGACCTTGCCGCAAAGGCTCTGGCGCTCGTTGGCGACGATCTGGGTATCTGTGCCCTTCCACTCTGATGAACGGAAGGACCAATCATTCAATTTTCAACCTCATAGAAATTCACCTCTTTCAGGCAAAGACATCTTGGGACTGTGATGTGAACGACTGAATTAGTGAAACGAAAGAGACTCGAGAAGCGGGAAGGAGCGGCGAAAACGAGACGAGAAGATCTAAAAGTGAAAGCACGAGCGGAACGAACGGATCAGTAAAGAAGATAACGAACCTATTCGGCTACAGCATCAGCTTCTCGTCGATGAAGGTGGTGAACAAAAGAAGATGAGGACAGATGGTGTGGTCTACCGAGCCCACGTTTACGGAATCCCATAATGGAGAGCGCTTTCTGGTGCTCTAGCGGATGCTTCTGCTGCTGTTGGTCTTGCTGCGGTCCAGCTGCCGGTGGAGCTGCTGGCATCGGCTTTGCCGGCTGAGGCTTGCCAGCGTTCAAAGCTTGAAATTCTCCCAGTCTGGCCACTGATGTGCCTTTGCCAGGTTTCAAAACGACCATCCCACTGCCAGATCCTCCACCGCTACCGCCCGGAGACAATTGCAAATGTCCCGTCGTACCCGGTACAGGTTTCGTCTCAGGCTGACCAGGTCTGGGCTTAACCACGTGAGCTGGAACATCAATTCCCTTTGCTTGCGGCTGGGGCTGCGGCGCTGGTGATGGCGGCTGCTGATTACTCGTAGCGGGAGTAAGAACTTTGCCTGGAATCGTACCATCTTTATCAGTATGCGTAGGATCTTGTGTCGGGTTGGCTGGGGACTTATCAACCACTTTGGGATCGATCCTACCTGCTTCATTCCCTTCACCACCCTTCCTATCCGCTGCTGCTGGCGCCAAAACTTGCTGCTGGCCCCCACCTGCTGGCTGTGACTTTGGCCTATACATATCGGTCAACTTGTCCCACATCCCAACTTCCATACACTGTGCCAACTGCACCTGTTTCGCAGCATACGGGCTTGTGAGGGTCGGATCCTTCATAGTCGCACAAAGATTTTTGCACTTTGTACCTTGGGGGCAGGAAGCCTGTACGACGTTGAGAATGCGTGTTGGTTTTCCGTTGGCGTCAGTTTGACCGCAGAGTACGCGCATTTCGTTGGTACCGTAAATGCAGCGCGAGTAAACGAGGTAGAGTTTCATCTTGTCAAATCCTCCACCGTAGCCTTCGGTTAGGGCGGGATTGAAGGCGCATAGTGAGGTAGCGTCTAGTTGCTCGATGCCGGAGCCTGCTGCAGCTGCGTCTGCGTTTGCAGCGTCCTTATCAGCGTTAGGGGGCGGAGAAGAGGACGAGGGGGAAGGGGAGGACGTTATACCGTTATCAGCCGGTAAGATGGAAGAGAAGGTGGTTTGAAAAGGACTCTGACGGAAAAAGTAATCGTATCGAGTTCGGCCTAGTTGTCTTTCCACCCCTGCGCATCGACCTGGTTGGACGTGGTAAGCTCCGATATCGGCCTGTCCATCATCCGGTGAAAGTTTGTAGGTTAGCACTTTTGAAACCGTGCAAACCAGCAAGATTGCAAGCAAAGTGAAGCTTTGACACATCCTTGCTGCGGAGAGGAATGGCGAATATTGCTTTCAAGGGCGAGAAAGAGTTGAGATGGAAAGGAAGTCGAACCAGTCGAGCTTTAGTGTTTGCAAACGAGTGTGTGAAGCTAGATCTGCCGAAAGTCTCGTTATGCGAGTCCCGCTCGATCCGAGTGCGTAGTACCGGCAATGATGGTGGTGGAGCAGAAACAAGCGCTGAGTCAAAAACGAGTCCCGTTCTGGAACACAGTGAAGGTGAAAGCACATGCCCCCCTCGAATGGTACCACCTCATTAGCATTCAGAATGGCGCTTCGCGTCAGGTACGATGCCCACCAACCGTACAGCAACTTCATTTCGCCATTGTGGCGGTCAGTGATAAGGGATGCATCACGAGTGGCGATTCAGCCCACCACCGGCGAAGACCCAGGGGCGAATAGTAGCACATTGGTAGGAGGATTGCCAGACGAAGTCAGCAGGACCGGGAAACGTTTCGTCATGCGAGGACGGCTCGTAGTAGCTTCTGTGGAATCAAGAATCGACGTCTACCGACGCTGCTTCGGATGAGATGCTGCAAGCAAGTTCAGAAGCAGGCAGAAATCAGATGTGGTGTCAAGGCGAATGGTGATTCAGTAACAAAGATTATACAGCAAACTGTCGGATCGAATAGCAAAAGTAGTAAAGCTGGAACAGTAAATAATGTGCTCTCCCAGGAACGACGCAAGCGAAACCTAGATCTCGGCCCATCCTGCAGGTCCAGCCCTCTCACCACTGACGAGCGTCAGCATAAAAACAACCAGGTTGGCGCTAAAAGCCATGCCAAACCCGCGGTAGAGCGAGCGCAGTCCGCCGAGGGACGAGTGACCCGTCTTGGCCGCCAAAATGCCCGACTGAGCCATCGAGTGTGACCCCGCACCAGCGGAAGCGTCGTCCGCGGCTGCCTCTCCCAATCCTGAACCTGACGAACCCGCCTCGCCGGTCTTCTTGTGGCCAACGTGGGTTGCAACCGTCTCTTCTGTGACAATACGGTAAATCGCCTCGACGACACCAACGTATGCAATAGGACGAGTCTCAACGCAGGTACGCAAGCCACGCACGCCGACATTGCCGGCTGTGAGAGAGATGCCGCCGTGCGACGGCGGAGTCTGCTGTTGCTGCTGCTGCAAACTGGCGCTGGTGATCTTGCGAGAAGAGGCTGCTTCGGCGTCCTTGCTGCTGGTACCTTTGCGGATCTGAAGTTGGAGCCTCCTTCGGACGGTCTCGATCGGGAGTGTGACGCAGAGCGAGGCAGTCGAGATGGCGAGTTCAGCAAGTGCGTAGCTGATCGGATGTGTGTTGGGCTCGAGTCGAAGCGTGTGTTCGATGAGCAGTGGGGCACCGAGCGAGAGGAGTGGTCGGATGGTGAAGTCGAGGATGGTAGGGATGAGAAGGTTGGGGTGCAAATAAGCCGTCTTCCAGCCTCCTTCTTCGCGAAGTGTCTTCTTCATGGCATCGTATGGGCCGCTGTACTTGCGGTGAGCAGGGAGCGTGCTCTGAGCGATCAAGCGCGTGCGAACCAGATCGAGCGGCGAGACAAGCACACCTGTGATGAGATGCGAGGACAGTAAAAGACCGAGTGTCTTGTATGGGTAGGGTGCGTACGCGAGCGGTAAGGGCGACAATGCTGCAGGCGCAAACACCGAGAGGACGGACGAAACGATCGGTTGAATCGTCGAGGAACTGAGCTCATAGATGAACGAGGTGAACGAGCCTTTCCATAGCCCGAGCCATCCCTCCTTACCACGTCCGACAGCCCTCATCATCTCCCATACACCTCCCCGCACCACAACGGGCATGACGAACTCGGGTCGTGCGCCTTGGTCGTAAACACTCTTGCGCATCACGTAGCCTGATGCGTCCACCAAGCGTCTTTTCTTGCGACCAGAATACAGCGAGCTATCGGTGCGGGCAGGTCTCGATGAGACATCTCGGAAGTATGCATCAGCGTCCTCTTCGTCTGAAAGGTCGGCTTCGGCTACCTCCTCCTCGAACTCGCCTTCCTGTGCATTCGCCTCGTCATCCCATTCTGCGGCTTCGGGTGACACTTCTTGCTCCCACGCCTCAGCCTCTTCAGTGTTCGCCGAATCTTGCGGAAGTCGTGCTTGTTGTGGCTTGGTGCCAGTACGTCGCTGTGCAAGTGCCGCCTGTTGCGTGATCTGAAGCCAGACATCATCTCTTGGCACCCACTGCACCTGCAGAAGTAGCTTGCCGACCTCAAAGGGCATAGCAAGACATGTGCTGGTGTATTGAAGCGCACCGCTGATGAAAAGCGCACGGAAAATGTCCGAAATGCTAGCGTCAGCTTCGCCAAAGCCGCCTGCAGAAGTGGTTGCGACATAGGGCTTGGCGTCGTTCGACGACATGTATCTGTTAGATGCTGGTTTCGACGCAGCGGCGCCAAATACCTTAGATGAGGAAGCAGTGGAAGCACTACCAGCGGAGCGGAAGGCAGCACCTGGGGTGCCAGTCGTGCTGAAACGAGGAGCGGTAGCGATGAAGACCGAGTCCTCAGGCGGTTGATAGTAAGGTCGAAGCGGGTGTGCTTGCGGGGCGCTGCCCGTGGGGTGAGGAGGAGGTGCTGCTGCCATGTCTGTCGAGTTGCTCTTTGCTGCGACCGAGCAAGTGAGCTGATTTTCTCCTTGCTTAGGTTGATGTTGGTAGCTAGATAGAGTGTTGATATGGTGTTGTTGCTTTGTGTTTTGGCAGTTGTGCTCACTGTGCTGATATGGTGCACAACAGCGCGATGGACCCTTTCCGCCCCCAAAAATGTCGATTCCGCGCCGTGTTGAGGCGTGGAGGTGTTGGTTTGCCAAAAATCGATAATTGTCAGATCGGCATGAGTTAGCGGACAACGTGTCATTTTTCGGCACTCGATCGGATCGGGACGTTGCCATGTTGACAGCGCTCAAAGTATGCATGGCGCTGCCTTCATAATGGATGAGTCGAGTTCGGCTTCTTGCTCACATGAGAGATCTGTTTGGCACAGTGGCGCACCGCATGAGCCAGCATGCGGGCAATGTTGGAGAAGCGCAGCAAGTTTCATTTGTCTGCTTCTCGAGCTGCAGCAAGCGCAATCATTAAGCTCGACGATACGCAGTTTCATGTTTGACGCTGTTCTAGACGGCGCCTGTCTGAAGTGCGGCAAATCGCAGCTGTCAAAGAGCTCTTCATCCCGAATCGGAGCCAATCAGCGCTCCTTCGGGTCGGCCCTCCTCTTTTGAACTTACCAGTGACATCTGCCTCGTTTGCCTTCATCCTTCACCCACCTATCTTACCCCCCTTTCCATTCACTTACCCTTCATCCACAGACCGTTTCATGATCAAGCTACGAACTCAGGAGCTGGTATTCGCCCTCGGCTGCTGCCTTGGTTTGCATCTTTGGACTATCTGTAGCCAAATCCTTCTTCTCATCTTGTGCTTCCTGATCGTCCTGATCCTTCTTACAGGAGCAGAATCTGACACTGGTGAAGGTAAGCAGAACACCGTACAGCCAACACATCAGACTCACAAGCTCGCTTTACCCTCAAAGCCTACCAAGAAAGTCATCGGGAAGGGAACCCAGAACAGCGAAATTGATCTTGGCAGTGCTTCTTTCCGAAGAGGATCCTTCAATCGCTGGGATAACGCAAGCGCGTGCTGGCAATCCCACCAGCGGTCTGACGAATATCGCCAGCATTTTCTCCCGCATTGGTTGGCACCGATCAAGCAGCCAACTGACATGCCCAGTAAATCTCAAATCGGCTCGATGCGCGAGGATCCTCAACCCATGCATAGCTTTGCGAGCGAATATGCTCTGAGCACCAATGCCACCAGCCGTCCGTCAAGCGAGTCGGCATGCTCTAAACTTCTAGTCAGCCACGAACGCTTGATTCTACCAGACTCTCCTGTCTCGATGAGCAGTCAGAAGAGGGAGAGGGTTTTGAGCTGGTTGCAGAGCAAGACTCCGACGAAGGCTCCACCGCCTCCTGCAGGTGTCAACGGCTTCGTCTTGCCCCTCACTGAACAGCGACTTGCCCATCACGTCGAAACGACTCGCGCCAGGCCAACTGCCCTGGGAAATAGCGCCGAAGCATTCGACCCTAGCGTTTACGGATGCTGGGTTGTGGCGTTCGCACACCAGCAGAACGCTTCTAAGCTCGAGGTGGGACCTCCTCCCTTGAAACGCAACAACGATATTTTTACAGATCCGGCAAAATTTGGGCTTCCGCTCTGGGACACGACGAAGCGCAAAGCTGACTTCGCTGCAACCCTGAGCACTCCCATCCGTGCTTTCGATCCGGCATCATCATCTTTCTCAGTCACCGCCAAAGTTGCACCTACACTCACTTCAGCCGCCGAGGTCATGAAGGATGCAAAGTCGAAGCCACGTCCTAGAAAACCACGACAGGCTGCTGCGCAAAGCAAGCCCGCTAGCAGCAGCTCCAGCGTCATCATTGACGAACAGCGATCTGTTTTCATGAACAAAGACAAACAAGACGAACAAACGGTCGAGCTTGCTACACCGGCCGTGCGCCCCACTGCTCCCACTTCTCAAGAACGTCAAGCCTTTACAATGCCACAGCATGGACACTCGTTCACGTTTGCCCAGTCTTACGAGCGCGGTACTGTCGGATCGGAGACCGTCCACCCGGTGCAGCGTGCTGTCTCTCAAGCGAACAGAAGCCCTGCTGACCGACTCCTCGCTTTGGCCGCAAGGCTCAACCAGTAATGAACTCCAGAGCTGCACACAACGAGACCACAATTACACGATCACAGAAAGGGAAGGATGGTACCAGAATCGTGGTATTTATGATGAAGCTATAAGAGTAGCATGGATGAAGCGGATCGACCGAGAGCAAATGGTATCAAAGGTCGAATTTGCTAAGGGGTATAAAGACGTTTACTGCTTGTCCTTGATGGGGACGTCCTTGCCAGTGAGCTTCTTGCTGTTGGATTCGAAGAGAAGTGCAATCAAAACATACACGTGTGGGGTCAGCAACAAGCATCGAAGAGATGGTATCGAGAAATGCAATGATTGCGACGCTTACAAGCCAGATCGGATACCGTCAGAGATCTTCTCGGTGGTTCCGGCAGACTGCTCGTGACCAGCCTTCTTCTCGCCGAACTGAACGGCCTTGTCAAGAGCGTCTTGCTGAGGAGCACCTGGCTGTCCGGGGGCCGACATGATTGATTTTGTGTGTATGAGTGTTTGGGTTGATGTGTGGGTTGGATGAGTGTGTGAGTCAACGGACAGATGGATGGAGCTACTCGCTCGCTATATATGCTTGTCGATGTATCGTCAAGCCTGGTCAAGGTCGAATCGCTGTGAGGCACTGCAGCGGAGGCAGCTCTACTTAGCTCACGCTCAGACATTATGGCGAGCGCAAAGACTTGGCAGGGTTGCAGTAGTGCTGTGACTGAGCTGTTCATGTGCTTTTGCGCCCTGTCACCAGGTGAGACTCGGCGTGCTCTTAGAGCGGTAAAAGGCCAAATTTAGACACACCTCTGCTGTCATACGTCTTCATTTCGAGCGGAGCTAGCTTCCCTCTCGTGAAACTTATCGCAAGAAGACGTATTCGATCTTGAACTTAGGCGAGGCGAGGAAGGTCTCGAAGTCCGCAGGTCTCTCAAGCCAAGCCGCCGCTACATTACCAGGAGAAGTATGCACTGCCAAGCCTCCACATTCCAAAAAAGTCTACCGCACAGCCCAGCACAGCAATCGTTTCGAAGACCGTCCGTGCGTCACTCGAAAATGCAACAACGTGACGTCTTCACAGCTGCTTGACAGCTGCGCAAACCGCATTAGTGTCCTCGTGTTCGCGGTGACGAAACCTGGCATTCGGATAGCATCAATGAAGCGGCTCAACGTCCACGTCGATTCATTGTCTGGGTTCGGGTCAATCCAAGCAGGCGAGCTCATCCGAGACCGACCCCATCATGCGTTAGCCGCTCGATCTAGTCTAACTTGCCCCGAAGACAACTTGAACGCACCACAGCTCGCTACCGATCTGACCACTTCTTGAGCAAGCAGCGTGATGAATTGAGCAAATGATGGTTTCATCATTGCGCCTCGATCTGCATCACTGTGACGATCGCTGTTACGGTATAATCTCTTATCTTCGAGACGCTCTTCATTGTTTACCAACGTTAACATGCACACTGGGTATGATGTATGAAAGGTCGGAGTCGGCCTTTGCCGAACCGGCGACTTGATCTATGGTCCCTCAGCACCGGTCTTCATCTGACCTTCGCCCTTGTTTTTCTGACGGCTATTAAGCAAGCCTTGCGCTGCCGTCGACCCCAATATGTGTCCTTGGGACATCGTTGTGCATGTGGCCATGGTGATGGGAATTTCATCCGAGATGCAGTGTCAAGGTTTAGTTAGAGTCAAGAATTGAAAATTGGAGCAAAAAGTCGAGTGAACCCAACCCGATTTGAACGGATGACCTTCGGAAAATTCCTGAACATAGAGCGACTGGAAGCCGACGCTCTACCGCTGAGCTATGGGTCCTCGGTGACACGCTAAGTCACAAAAAGCAATCCTATAGTTTGAATCGTTGGCCAGCCCGGAACTCGGAATGCCACTGTCCTCTCAGGGTCGAAAAAGTGAAAGACTCGGAAGAAAGCTGGAAGAAGTTGCCCGACCCTTGAATTTGCCAATGCTTCTAAGTTACTTGCCAACGTGGATGAGCTGACTCCAATATCTTTCTCGTCAGCATACATCCAGCCCTTCGAAGAACGCACAACCCCAAGCTCTTCGCAAGGCACAACATAGCGAACATGAGCACGGCAGCAGCAGGAGCGAGGGTCCTCTACAGGGGTCCACCGGGCATGAAACGAGCACTTTACTACTTTATCGGAACCGTCTTTACCGGAGCAGGATGCTACCAAGGTTTCTTGCTCACACAGCATCTCAGTTGGCCCATCTTCTCACGCGATGTTGAGAAGACGAAACTTGCGCCACCCATGCTGAGGTACGCTACTGGTACGGCTGTTGCTGTGACGGGTGGTGGATTGGGACTATTCTTCTTCTGGACACCGTCGAGGCTTGCAACTCGGGTAACGCTCTACCCTGCTACCTCGCAGATTGGCATTCGAACCGCAGCAAGACCATTTCGCAGCTTCTTGCCACCATCGATGCGATCGAAACGAAGTGCACCGCTCAATCCGAAAGATCCAAGCGAACGATTTCACCCGTTAGACGCGCTGTATCGGAGGGATAGGACATCGGCGGTTGAGATCGAGCAATTCGCACAAGGCAAAGGTCGACGGGTAGCTTCGGCCAAGTCGGGGCGTCAGAAGGTGCCTTCCTCGATCTTGTTGGGTGAGGATGTCACTTTCGGCTACCAGCTTGAAGCTGCGCCAACACCGCTCTTCGAGACAAAGGCGAAGAACCTCTATACGCAATACTGGTCACGCTTCAAGCTGAGTTTGCGTGGAACCACAGACTGGTCTCCAGTGCAAGGGGGCGAGCCATTGACGCAAGCAGAAAAGGCAGCGAAAGCTCAACTTGACCCGAAGGATCCGTGGTTCATGGACCGAAAGAACTTTGACAAGTTGTTCCCTGTACGAGACTACGGTGCCAAGTAAATGCTGCTTTTGCCCATCTTTTCGGCATAACGAAGCAGATTCGTCGAGCAATCAAAAGCGCTTTTGCGCCCCTCACTGTACACTATTCACACCCAAAACATTCGCATACCACACAGTCCTGACCAAGCCACCGAAAATGATCTATCGTGGGGGTTTTATGATCGTCAACGCACTGCGCTCTATTGCTCCTTGACGTACTTTTTGTACTTTTCAAATAGCTCTTCTGAGTGTGGACTACCAGCAAGTAGCTCCCGAAGCCTTTCTTGATTGAGATATGTATGATCATTCCAGTGGAAGCCCAGCGTGACGATCTCTGATATCAAGGCTCCGGTCCTAGCACCATCGGCTTCACCGCTTTCAGCTGCTGCGCGATCCGATTCTGGGATCTCGCTGACCTTCCACCATCCTCCTTCGACGAGCAATTGACGCACCTCGCCCTTTGCAACATCGTCTCCCATTACGACGGTCCGTGTGAACGGGTCACCGTTCTCATCCACAAGCCCCTTGCCTAGCGGTGCTTTCGCCGAGATAAGCTTATACTTAGTCCTACCGGAATGATGAAAGTGCATCGTTGACGACTTGTTGAGATGAAAAACGCCGATGCTACTCGACCACGTTTTGAAAGGATCCGGCTCAGCCGAGCTACCTGCGTGGGAAGGCATAGTGACACTGCCGGGAGTCTTGTGACAGAGCAAATAATAGATACAAGTAGCAATGTGTCGGTCCTCGTCGTCCGAAGCAAAAACCGACTTCATCATCTCGTCCATCTGCCATGTCACTGCATAGAATCCTCCCTCAGGATGAGGCTCGAGCTTGTAGTGCTCTATGAGCTCGTCCACCGTCTGTGGGAAGTGGTACAGCTGCGCCATCGTATCTAAGTCTATGATCGCGATAGATCACAGGAAGGTATCGGAGTGCGGGAACAAGGTCAAGCTTTCATCTGCGGTTCGAGAGCTTAATTCAGAATCTTTGTCATTTGTCGGAGGTCGTCCGACCCTGAGCGAGAATCTTTGTGAAGGAGCGAATGATAACGATACGCTTCGCCGAGTTCCGAAGCAGGGTCCTACAACCAACGCTTACTTCTCCCACCTGACTACTACCAAACTGTGCTTCGCTACCACTGGAAGACAGCGTTCACCAGATGGGATGACCGTGCAGAACATCGAGCACCAGTGGGCACCATAGATGAGCTTTATTCTCCTTAAGCAAGATTGTGCCGAAAGCTAAGCAGCATGTAAGTTATGCTTTGTGGAGGCGGAACAGCCGAAAAGGCGTCTGTGCATCTGGCGTCCTTCATTTTTGTGCATTTGTGATTTGTGGCAGCAAACAAGTTCACGTCAGCCGCACATGCGTGTCAAGAAGGTCTTCAACTGAGCTTTGACCAACACTTTTCGCTGCGCCATTCAACATAAGATACACCACGCTAATCTTCTGACATCACCGCCACATACCATCACTCTTCCCTTTGACGCACTCTCCCTTAGCATCGCCTTCTGGCCACCACACTCCTTTGCTTCGTTGTCTCCTACAAGCTAATCTACAGCGCAGAACCAAAAGTTGCGCCACCTCCGTTGCATTCGCCCGTCTAGCTTCATACTTCGTTTCACCTGTGGAATCCGTTGGATCGCGGTCCTAGACGCTCGCAGTTGAGTCGATGGCGTCAAAGAATCAGGATGTCGCAGCTTCGGCTTCTTTGAGCACGCTGGCTCAGTACCTTCAGCAACCGAGCATTCGTTGGCTAGCGCTCGCCGGTCTCGGAACAGGTTCGGTTCTCATCGCTTCGAAAATCCTGTCCAAGCCAGTACCTCCACCACCAACCAAGCCGCCAGCGAAGCCTTCGCAAGAGCAAGACGAAAAGCCAAGAGAAGCCTCGCCACCGCCGCAAAGCAGCAGCAACAGCAGCAACAGCAAGTCGAAGCGCGAAAGATTCAAAGAAGATGTCGAGCCTATCGCCATCTTTTGGGACGTGGACAACTGCACACCACCCACTGGCTCGTCTGGTCGCTCAGTAGCACTTGCCGTCCGCGCTGCTATGCAGAACCTAGAGATCGGGCCCATCGTCAGCTTCAAGGCCTACCTCGAGCTTTCCTCCGAGACTCTAACGCCCAGCGCCGCACAAGTACAACTGCGAAGCGAGCTCCAAGGATGTGGTGTTAGCCTCATCGACACACCCAAGAGCGGTAGAAAAGACGTTGCCGATAAGATGATGATCACCGACTTGCTCGCTTATGCCATCGACCAACCTGCGCCCGCCACTGTTGTCCTCATTTCGGGTGACCGTGACTTTGCCTATCCTCTCGGCATCCTCAGGAACCGCGGATACAATGTCGTCCTGGTGACGCCACCTATCGGCGCTGTTCCTATCCTCGAAGCTTCTGCCAATGTAGTCATGTCCTGGCGCCAGGATGTGCTGGGCATGCAGGTGAATAAAGATGGCAAGCCGTATAGCAGCTACACCTCTACAGGCACGCCCTCCAAGCAGAGTCAGTACAAAGATTCCAACACACATCCCGCCTCAGCCTCTTCAAGCGGCGGTCTTGCTTACGGCAAGCCTCCAGGAGCGCTCAAACATCAAGATCGTCGACCTTCCAATCGCACATTGCAGCTCTTCGATCCCCTCATCAAGTTGTTGGAACAGATCAAGAAGGAAGGCAATCCAAAGCCTTTGCGTTCCATGGTCGCTGCACGATTGGTCAGCCTGGACCGAGGCATCTTTGTTCGTGCCGGTGCTGCCAAATGGGCCGAATATGCTGCTGTCGCTGAAGCTGCTGGTATTGTTACGCTCGGTTCGTCTGGCCAGACCGGTTTTGAATGGGTCTCTTTGAAGGACTCAGCCCGCGCTGCTGCTTCCCTCCCTATGATCCCCAGTGTGTCGTCGGGGTCCAACGGTTCCACCCCTAACCGTCAGAAGCCTGTGCCATACACCACTCCCAGCAGCAGCAGCTCCTCGTCAAATGAGCTGCCAGCCAAGCTCAAGGCCTTTGCGCCTCTCATCGAGGTCTGCAAGGAGCAAAGATCGCAGGGCAATGCCAAGCCACTCTGTTCCCTTGTTGGTACACAACTTGCTGTCCTCGCCCGCCAGGGCGTAGTGGACGCATATGGCCTTGCAGGCGTCGCCGGTTGGAGGGACTACATCGCTGCAGCTGAAAAGGCCGGCGTAGCGCGATCCGCTCCAACCGACCACGAAGGCGTTTTCGTCGTCGAGCTACACCCAAAGTACCTCAATATTCACACCGGGCAAAGCATTCCCAGTGCAGGTCGCATCCCCGACACAGCCATTACCCCTACACCCTCGGTCGATAAGAAGGCTTCGTCTGTCAAACGCAGCTTCCTCGACTTCAGCACTGCCAAGACCACACCAAAGAGTGAGTCTCCATCGAAAGCGACTAGGCGGGCAAAGCGCCGTGCTATCTTTAATGGTCACGACATCCCGCTCGTCTTCACTCCCCTTGCCACACTCCTGCTGGAGCAAATGGCTGAGGGTCGCAACTATTCGACCGACTACTTCTGCCAGTCGATCATTGGCGCTTCGCGCACATCGGTCGTCGTGTCCGGTCTGAAGGCTAGAACCGCCGAAGAGTTCCAGGAGCACATTGAGGCGGCGGTTGCTGCCAAGATCGTTACCACCGAACCAGGCTTTAAGCCTGGTGTCCGTCACATTCGATTACATCCTCGACTTGTTCGTCCTGGAACAAAGACGAACATCACAGATGGTGAGGATGAAGACACCACTGATGACGACACTCTCGCCGGTGGCATCGCCAAGTTTAAGAACACCCTCTTCACGTTTGGTACGAAACAACAACAAAGCAATAACGCTAGCACCAGCGACGGCGAAGAACAAAAGCGAACACCCGAAGACCTCGATGCGCTACGCAAGGAAACTAGCCAAGTACTAGCCTCTCTCCAGCGCTCCACGTCCTCGGAAGGCTACACAGCCTCCGGTCCTGTACCCGCAGACGAAGCAACGCGCTTCCGACCCCTCATTGACAGTCTCAAAACCCTATCCGGTGCAGGTGAGAGAGTCACCAAGACAAAGCTTTCGAGCGAGGTATCGAAACGTAATCCCGGCCCGACGGGAATTGGCGCTTTCTACCAATCGTTAGGCTCGACAGGGTTTACGGACTACTTGCAGCAGGCGAAGGAGAAGGGGTTGGTGAAAATCACGGATTTCGAGGGAAACGTGCTGCCTCATTCGGCCACGTTGTTGGGTTTGACGGATTACACCGTCTCGCTCTGAGGTGGGAGCAAGTACAGCAATATTCAAGGTCGACAAAAGCTTACCTGCATACGTATGATAGCATAGTATCTCAGTTGTAAAACCTTCACTTGCACTCGCGTAACGAGCATATATTCATCCAATGCATTCACGAATCATCGGTTCACGTCAACCAAACTCAAAAACGATCAGTCTGTAGGGGGGTCTGTGAAAGCTGCATTCACATTGCAAGAGGTATACTGAGCACACATTACAGTAGAAGAAGCGCGTTGCATTAGGACATGTAAGGTAGTCCCACATCGTCATCCGAGTCGTCGTCGTCGTCGTAGACCTTTGAAACGACTTTTTTCCTCTCGTTCAACAGCTGTGTATCCAACGTTCTAAATCTGGCTGCTGATTCTTTTGGGTCGACGTAGCGCGGTCCTGTGCCTTGAGAAGAAGAGGCAAACGACATGGGGGTAACGACGGCATTTGACCTCTCCACATCACGATTGCTGTTTCCCGCGGGATAGAGGGAAGAGGTGGGGTGGTTGAATCGCTGCACTTCGTCCTCGGAGAACAACCGAGAGGTGTGGGCGGGGGAGGGGATACGCATTGCTCCAACAGGCGAGGGGAGATCGTCTTGAGTGTGACGCTCGAAACTTGCCCTACCACCGCCGGTGCTGCTGTGCGTGCTGTAGGTGAAAGGGTCAAACGTGCTCGTTAGGTCGCGTGATCGTGTAGCACCCCCACCAGCGGTGTTAAGGCTGTAGGTGGAGGAAGGGGAGAGGGGAAGACCTGCAATGGCGGCTATTGAGTCGCGTGATGCTGGATGTTGTTGACGCTGCGGCTGTTGTTGTTGTTGTGCGGGGCGGGGTTGCTGTTGCTGATGCTGAATCGAAGGCAGCGGGGTATCCTTCAGCGGCGGCGTAACAACATCGGCAGGGTTACGGAAAGGGTCTCGCTGCGAACTGCCAGAGTCGGAACGATCGCGATTCATCCACACCTGCTGCTGTTGCTGCTTGGTCCCCGTTCCACCAACACCTGCATTAAAACCGTTCCCGCCGCTGCTACCCTGACCTGTCATCATCCCCCTACTTCCCGTCATAGGCATCGGCGGGGGGAAAAGCGCATCATCAGGTACAACCGAATGCACACTCGGTCCGCTATTCATCCCATTCATCCCCGCCGCCGCACCGCCACCGATCGAATCTCTACCCCTATGCAAGCTGACCGAGCTCGAATGACCCATGGCGTGACCCATACCGCTAGTACCGCTACTGCTGCTGCTGCTGTTGTTGTTGATGCGCGTAAGAATCGCTCTTCGATCGTCAGAAGCTTGTGTCTGAATCATGTCTTGATTATCCGAAAGCCCGCTGGGTCGAGAAGACCATCTCCACGGTGAAGCACGACCTGTGACGAAGGGTGAGATACCACCTTGCTGATCTGTCGAGGCACCAATGTGAGCGTTACCATCGCGAGCGGCGCCGCTGAAACCAGCTCTATTGGCAGATCGACCGGAGCCGAAGCCGCCAAAGAAGGAACGCTTTTCGTTGTTTCGGTAGACTCCGTACTCGTCAGGTCCTCCGTTGTTTCGTTGCTTTCTGTAGAAGTATACAGCCAACCCAGTGATCGCCAGCGCGCCGAGAACGCCGCCGATCGCACCGCCGATAACGCCTCCTGAAGGGCTAGATTTGGACTCCGTAGCATCCGCCCGTACTGCCCCTGTCGAAGAAGCTGTAGCTTTCGCGCTTCCACCGCCGTGCGTGCTCGTCGGTGTGTTCACTACCCTCGAAGTAGCCATTCGAGAAGGTGCCGCAGCGGAAGTCGAAGCTGCCACAGGCGCCGCCGTGCTCGTAGCTGCCGGCAACCCCGCTACCGCTTCCTGCTGATTCGTCCCGATACAGCCCGCCGACCTACCGTGACCAACCGTATAAGCATCGCCACCAACACCGCCTGTCCCCGAGGCTCCGGCATCAAACGAAGCAATGGCGAATTTCGTACCCTGTGGATAATTGACCGTCCAATCCACGGCGGTATGTTTCCCATTCGCCAGGCGCAGAGTTGTCGGCACATCGTTCTCTGGCAAAATAAGTAGGTCGACTGGCAACTTGAGTCCCAAATTGCCATGATCTTCTTGGACAGTGATGAGCCAGTCATCGCACTGCTTTGGGCCAGAGGACGGTGGGTACCAGATGAAATCGAGATGTTCTGGCGGAGCTGAGCAAGAGCCAGCTTTGGTAATTTTGGAGAATGCAGATGTACCGGAGACTTTGCCTGTACTATCGGAAACTGCGACGATGACTTGGGATACGCCGGTCGGGTAGCCGGGGACGTTCCATTGCCATTGCCATGACTTGGTGGACATGTAGTTGGATGGGAGGGAAACGGAGATGGGGACGTGGCCGAGGGGGGCGACGGTGACAGTCCATGGTGCGGTGCCTGCGGAGGTGTCCCAGGTGACGGTCATGGGTTGACATGTTGTCGGATTGTTCGAAAGAGAGACTTGGAGAGGTGCGGCCTGCACACACGTCGATCCAAGCGCGACAACGAGGCTGACAAGTGCAGCTTTAGAAAGTCGAGAGCCCAACATTGTAGGCGAAAAGTAGAAGGAGCGCACACTCGACAGATGGAGCGAAGACAGAGATAGTGATAACGAACGCGAAAATGAGAGTTTTGCAGGATGTCTGTCAAGGATGTCCAGCCACACAAGTAATAGGTACTGTGCGGCAGAAATCGAAAGGGGCAAAGCGGTATATAGAGCAGCAGGCGTTCCAGCGATAGGGTATAAGTACTGATTAAAGTGAGTGTCGGTGCCGGTCCAAAGATTCGAGAAGGAAGGTGATGGGAGGTTATCGAGGCATGCTGTTGTGTGTAGGAACGAACGACAGGAAGGGAGGTTGACGAGATGGACGAGATGAAGGAAGTGAAGGACAGACTCCAACGGATGTCACCCGAAGCCAAGACCGGGGAAAGCGATAGGCTGCGGTACAGTCAACTGTCACATTCACACAAAAGAAAGACCCTCCAAAAAGCTTGATCAGGAGCTCTAGACTTGCAAGAGCCGTCTGCCTGCAGAATCAACGGTGAAGCAACCACGCTCGGAAGAGTCCCAAGCGACGTGCTCTTCGGCTCAGCCGATACCTGCATGCCAAGGCTTGAGAGGATCAACGAGATACACAGTAGGCACACAATAGGGGCGTTCTTTCACCACAAAGCAAGCAGGCACCAAAGAGCCTCTTTGTCCTCCTGCACCTGCTGCAGATCCATCACTTTGCAACCGGCATCCTGAAAGCAGGCTAAGGCCTCGGAATGGCATGCTTGGTGAGAAAAATCGCTTCGGCTCCTGCTCTCTTGATGCCTCGGAGCAGTCTTGACGCTTGTTCGCGTTCTCTCCGACCCTTAAGTTTCAAAGAAGGCTCTGCAGCAGCTGCTGTCAAGAAGGGTTCAGCTGTGTCTCGGTGTCAATTTTCTCGCTTAAAAAAAGTTGGGCTTGGAACGCGTGCGCGTCGAGCTGCGGGGTCAAAAGCCAAGACTGTGCGGCTCTGATGCTGTCTTCTCACGCTTGGACAGCGAACATGCAGGCGTGCAGATCACCTTTGACGAAGGCGCTTTTGCTGTTTGAGCTCTTTCTTTCTTTTTGGCTTCCAGTCAACGCGCTGGCATCTCCTCGTGTTCGTTCGCCATTGCACCTCGCTTGACATTCGCGTTCCTGTGGCATGTTCATTTGAAGATCATCGCGATTGTACTTTACGTCATGACGAACGCTTCAGGGCCGGCTTAGGTTACGGTCGACGGTTAAAGCAGGTGCAGAAGTCGTTGCTTCAACGTGATCACACGCATCTCTGGCACCGCGTTGCAGCTCATACTGCGCCGCAGCTTTGTGAGGCGTGTCAGTCAATTGATCGCCCTGACATGCTTGGCATGCCAAGCCACCAACGCCTCGTTGCATGGCAATGCTGGACGAGCGCCTTGGCACGAGCCTCGAGCGTCAAGAACAAGTTCGTAGCAGGATCAATGGCGCCCCCGACAGGACAGTTCACCCGAAAAAAATGCAGCACTTGGTATTAATTATATACGCATTATAAGCTCGTCTCTGACGATGTTAGGCAAGATGGCCGAGTGGTTAAGGCGCGACGTTCAGGCTCTCTTTCATGAGAAATTCTAATCGTCGTCTTCGGGCGTGGGTTCGAACCCCACTCTTGTCACGAATTTAATTCTTTTTGCTTCCCTTCCGAATCCCCTACCCTTTCTTTTCTGCTACACACACAGCCATTGCACACGAGCGTGATCACACATGGGCTTCCGGTCAACGACATGAAGGTGAGGCAGATGTATTGCGAAAGAAGCTTGAACTTTACACAGAATGATCGTGAGTGAAACGGGAAGCTACAGGAAGTTCGACGCCTTCTGTGGACCTCGCTGCCTGATGATAGGCGGGCAAAGGAGGTGCTGGCGGAGCGGATGCATGATCGTCGATATACTCGATCAGCACATCCGTTTCCGAGTTGGGGATCCCGCGTCTTCTCGCGGCCAACGCAGACGCCGTTTCAGCACTCAAGCGATTGCGAGCGCTGTTGACCAACGCCAGACTCTTTCGTCTGACGCTCTTAATCTTCTGCTTGGCACTTGCAGCGCTCTTACCTGTGCTTTTGGCCGGTGGTGGGTAGTTACGCTCACCACCATTCGCTGATGTTGCTCCATTTGTGGTAGCTGCGCGTCGCCTCCTAGCCCTTTCACGAGCGCGAGCTGCTTCGTAAGACGTATATCCACCAATGCGAATCTGTGTGCTACTCGCGACACTAGCTACACTGCAAGATTGGTCACTGACCTCACTATCGCGTCGCTTGTTGTTGATGCGTCGAAGCTCCCACGCGCCTTCGTTGCTTTCTTGCTGCTTTTGACCTTCGCGCTCGTGTACGACACCCGCGACTGCATTCCAGACGAAGTCTCGTGTGATTGACGAACGATCAGCTTGAAGCGAAGTCATATCCACAGCGACGCTAGAGGCTTTGCGACGATGTTCCGCCCTACGCGCTCTGTCAGCGAGCACTTGCTTGTGCGATTCGGACTCGAGTGAAGGGAAGGTATCGTTGATCGATGCAGGCTGAACGCGTGTCTTGCCTGAAGCGGTCTTGCGTTTGAAGAGTTTTCGCAAAGTAGCAGATTGCTTTTCGGTGCTTGTCGTTGCGCCATAGTCCTTCTCGCGGCCGAATGATCGATACACATAGCCTTGATTGCGACCCTTGACAAACTGTTCGCGCTTCTGCGAGAAGCAACTACGTCCATCTTTGAGTGCATGAGCATGAAACGCTAGCCCAAGACAGACGTACAGCATGCCAATGACAAACATCATCCAGCTGACCACCAGTGGAAATTCGTCGAGGTAGTGACTGAGAATGGACGTTGCTATGACGACGTGCACGCATCCCAACGCTGCCAAGCCGCGGGTGCGACTAAGAATGGGGAACCATATCTGAGCTGCCTGTTCGAGGCGTGAGACGCCGAGCCAGCTAAGTTCGGCGAGGAAGAGCGCGACGACGCCAATGATGAGTAGCGCGCGATGGAGTTCGACCCAGAAGATGCCCCACGTTTGCATTGGGATGGAGGTGCCGGGGACGTAAGCGCAGTCGTCGGTTTGAGCCTCGTCCATGATTTCATCGTTGTGATAGTCTCGAATGTCTTCGACAAGGCCCATGATGAGCGTGGTGAAGACGAGGATGATGACGACCAGCGAGACGATTCGAAGAGCATTGAGCCCTAAGAAGGTCAACTTGGCCACCTTGGTTGTGGTCATTGCAAGCTGCCGAGTTGGCGACGTTTGTGTAGCAGGAGATTGTGTATGGATAGGGACAGAGTTTGCAGGAATCGAGTTTGGTGGTGGAACATGGACAAGAAGTACCCGACTTGAGATTTGCCTCATGTGGTGCTCCTTTATGACCTTGCCAGCTCAGCCTCGATAGGGTCAAGCTCGCCTGAAAGGGACCTTCAACGTGCCAATGCATCACCGAGAGCGATCTGCACCGTGCATCATATGAGACAAAGGAAGTGGCCTGCCCTTTGTCTGGGACCGCGTAAAGAGGCGCGTCGACAATGACGACGCTCGCTGTCAAAGCTTACACTCCGCCGGCACTTTTTCTTCGCATCCCCGAAATGAAGCTGCTGCAGCTTCGCAATCGAATGTCTTTATGTGATGCGAAGCTGCAGCTGAAGTCGATGGCAAAGCGTTTGGAGGTAAAGCAACCCACCGTTCCCACCATGCGAATGCGAACAACTAGCGTTGTTTGACGGCTCATCGGGCTCTCGACTTAGAAGAGCGAATCGGACGATTCGAAAATCGGATCGAGATCAAAGTCTGACTCCAGGTTGACTACGCCGCGATCTCAGATCTTGGACTTCTGTTTTTTCTCCGAGTCGCTGGGAAGGATGTGCATTCCCGATCGAGCTTTGCCTTGAAGGTTGGTTCTCGGTACAGCCGGCGGGTCTCATCTGCGCTGACAGATGATCAGCGACCTCGGTGATATGCGAGCGCCAAGAAGGGAGTGCGCCAAGAAGGGAGTGAATGCGCAACGCTGTTTCGAATCTGCAGGTGCAAATTCTTAGCTAGCCAACCGCGATCGCACATGGCAAACTCAAAAGGCAGCAAACCGTAGTTCAACCGACGCGTCTGGGAAAAGAATCACATCTTCGCTGACACGACTCCTCCCACCGAAAAGCAGGCCCCGAAGTGTTGGCTCGTGGAACGACATCATCACTCATGGTGATGGAAGGATTAGCTTGAATGTTTGAGCGGCCATCAACTCGTACGGAATTGTCTGCCAAGCGAAAACCATCTTCCTGAATCAGGGCGAGGATGGTTGCACGGTCGAGAGCGTGATGAGGCGGCACGAGGGGACACGGGAGAAAAGAAACGCCTCTTTGCAAGAAGGCGATGGGTTTAAGCAAGAGTGGGCGCAAAGCTGCGCGGAAACAAGACTCGCGTGAGAAAACGTTAATTTTCCACCACGCCTCAGAAGCGAGGGACAGGCGGGCTGGCGGGAAAGCGGGTTCCTGCCCCGTTTTTCATCTTTTTGCCCTTTTCTTTCCTTGTTTGCTGCCTGCTCTTCATCGAGGCTAACAGATGGGAAAGCGTTCTAATGCAAACAATGGCCCAAGCGAGGATCTAACGGTGAAGCTAGCTCTTTCTCTGTCAAGTGTCATGGACCCATCTGAATGCTCAACCCCCAAGCTTTGCCAATTCTCTTCGTGTGGGTCTCGAACGAAATATGCTCGGAGGAATGATCACTCGAAGCAGTGTATGGTATCTTCCGCGGACAAGGAGATGGCCATGCCTCGACTTGCTGGGACTAGGCGTAGCTGGGTTATTTGGCCACGGGATCAAGTTTGATGGTAGCGAGGCAACATGGCACGATTGCAACGCAAAGCATGAAACGCACAGGAAATGCGTGCTAGGGCTCGGCTACAGAATCGAGACAGTGCACAAGATGCGAGAAGGCCCGGACACAAGGTGCACCTTGGATTCGAAAGTGCACACGTAACAAAAAGAAAGCCAAGCAAAAAGGCGAAAGAACGCTGCAGCTCCACGGGAATTACGACCCGAAAGGTTCCTCGTGGATTTTTGCAGCGTCAAAATCTGACGTCGCATACAGTACACGGAATCAGCTTTCCGCGGCTCCTTTGGCTCGATTGCTTTATGGTAAACATCTGTTTCTTGATCTGCTACTGAATGGCCTTACCTCGATGCAAGTGTGGGGCGTAGGTGGTCGATGACCTCAGACTCTCAAGCAAGCCATCCTTCTGTGAAGTCAACAATGAAAAAGCATCGCCCACCTGCCGTAAGCTGCCGTAGCGTAAGTTGAAGCTTAGCCGACAACGCACCAAAGCACCAGGCTCTCAAATCCCGAGGGCAGCTGCACGGAGCTCAGATACCGTGGAAGGTTCGCTGTCGCCAGAATGGCCTAACGAAGCATACAGCCGCTGCCGCTGCAAGATCATATCGGAGTTGGGAACATACGTGTCTCTTGAGTGGTGAAATGATGATTTGAGTGCTTTGCTGCTCCTTTCTCCTTCTTAGGCCAAACTTCAGGTCCGAGGCACTTGAGACACCACAGACATAGAAAATGGGAGAAAAAGGAGGAAAGAGGGTCCGAGGAAAAAGGGACCGCGGCGTGCCTGGCTGAAAGCGGACCGTGAAAAGAGATTAACGCCTTTGGAGATGCTTCCCGCCGCTCTTGCATACTGATGAGCTTACAGTGCAGATTGACAGTGCCAGTTTTTCTTACGATTTTTGGTTCTCCTTTTCTCCTTGCTGCAGGTGTGCTGCTTGGGAACTTGGACCCGGCTCGCGTTTGGTGGTGCAGCTTTTATTGCCGCTGTATCAGCCCATCCTGTTCCAAGTCAAAATCACTGTCTCTGTCTCTGTCTTTTTTTGCTCGCTCATACCGCGTTACGAATCCCTCGGACTTTTCGAAAAGTTGAACAGATTTGTGTGTGACAATGACAAGCCAATCTGAACCCTGACTTCATGTGATGTCGCTCCAAGTCACTGTTGACTGTGGTCTCGCCTTGTCCCGGCCCTGTCTCGCATGTTTCTCTTATGCCAAGCCTCTCTCTTCTGGATCTAGCTTCCATGCACAATACAGTAGCACCCTGACCACATGATGCTTGCCTTGACAGTCTCGAATCACACTCTCTGCTGAACCGCTCTTCATACAATCTTTGGGCAGGAACCTCCTGATGACTGGCTCGGACCCCATCTCCGTGGATCAGGAGTCGTAGCATACATGCTGGTCCTGTGTGTGTATGTGTGTGCTCTTGCCATCCATGCATCTGTCATAGCCTCTCTCGCTTTCTCTTCCTCTCCTGTTTGCATAGGCAGTTGCCAAAATTTTTGACTGCCGTCACCCTATCTCGACATTTGTTGTTACTCTCATCCCACGGCTTTGCTCTTCCTCTACAACTTACATTGCACGCCGTCATCCGAAGTTACGGGTCCCTCTTCTCAGTAACGCCGGGCCGTCGTTGGTTGCCTCGATTCTCATCTGCGCGGCTCATCTCTTTCCCTTCCACTACTCATTCTGCTGCCCTTCCACTCAGCAACTGCATACCGGACTTTGGTACCCGCCGGTCATTTACTGTGTAGCATGGCATGGCGGAGAAGCTCATTGCTAGTCTAGAGCCATGAAATCGCCTCAGCCCCACACAGGCTCAGTCTTGTCCTCCTCTCCACCACCACATGGTACAACTCAGTATAAGGAATCGACAACTCCCACCAAAACCTCAACCACCCCGCCTTGCGTTCTCTTTCCATCTTCATCCATCTCTGCATCCTCTTCGTCATCGTCCAACTTATCTTACGCTTCATCTGACACCCGCGATCGACCCGTCACTCCACCTTCTGATCGTCCGACTAAGAGCTTCCGACTTCCACGCTTCTCTCTCTTTGGTCGCAATACGCCTGCTTCTCCAGGCTCCGACAACGCCGCCAATCTGTCTCTGCCCGACAACGTTGTAGACGATCTCAAAAGACTTCAGCTTGGCAACAAGCATCGCACCTTTTCGCTACAGAATCCCGGCACCAGTGGTCAGCAGTTGAGCATTCAAGTCAAATCACCTGTCGACGCTTCAACAACACCAAAACGAATCTCGCTGTCGACTAGACGCACTTCACCAATGCCAGTGCTCGCGATCCACTCACCAGTAGAGTCACCCATCATGGCGACGCATGCGCTTGCCTCGACCTCGCAGGTCCGTGGTGGCCACTATGAACGCAGAGGTCGACCTCAGACTGCTGACCAATCAACGCCACGCGACCCCTCCATCGTTCCACCACCATCACAGTTCGCCGTATGGTCCGAGCTTCTTCATGGTCCCACACCACCCAACCGCTCTGCCACCTTCAGCAGCGTATCTGATGCATCGTGTAGCAGCAGCTCTCGACCCAATGTGAAGAAGATCAAGAGTCAGGACAGCATTCGATCTGTTGCATCTGCTCGCCGCTTCGCCGACGCAGAGGCGTCCTCTTCCTCTTCCAGCTCGACCTTGATCCCCAAAGCTGTCAAGACCAAGCTTCGATCCAAGTCTAAGGCCAACAAGGAGTCCGACTTCGAAAAGGTCTTTCTCGCTCAAGAGCTTCACGCTTCATCAGCATCATCTGCTAGCGAGATATTGAGTCCGTCGCTTGTCCAATCCGAGTTCTTCGTCAAGTCCAATCAAGAGCCTCGACGCAAGCGACCAAGCTGGTCTCCACGACGATCAACTTCGCCGCTGGCTTACGCTGATCGTCAATCTATGGACCGTGTTGGCTCTCCGACACGTTCCAACTCGCAGCGCAGCTCGGTTGATCATCACTTTGATGGCGACTCAACACCCCAGCAGGACACATATCTGCCTCGAGTCAAGGTGGACCGCCAGCTCAGCACTAGCAGTCAGGTCACCACGGCTTCTACTACCACCACTGGGTCCAGCAACGCCAGCGACAATGTGGCGCCCAAGTCACCCATCATGTCCACCTTCAGCTGCTCCGGCGAGCTCGACTTGCCGGAGGGAAAGAAGAGCAAATCGGCAACGCCCAAGCGCAAGACGTATGCACTCCAGTTCTCCCTTGATGGACGCTATCTCGCAGCAGCAGGGTCCGACCACCTCATCCGCGTCTACGAAGTTGTTTCTACGCCATCGGAGCGCGCTGACGAGATCGAACTCGCTCAGCTGCAGCGCTTCGAAGAGGCTTGCCAAAAGAAGTGCTCCTCGGCATGCCCAGCTAGCTCTTTCAAAGTTGATTCAAGCAACGGCGCCCCGCAATTTGCACCCGTCTTCAAGACCACACCCGTACGCATCTTTGCCAGCCACACTGGCGACGTGATGGACCTCTCTTGGAGCAAGAACAACTTCCTTCTCAGCTGCAGTAGCGATAAGACTGCCAAGTTGTGGCATCCGAACCGCACAGACTGCCTCTGCACCTTTACCACTTCGGCTACAGTGTCGTGTATCGACTTCCACCCTACCGACGATCGGTTCTTTGTCACTGGTGGATTGGATGGCAAGTTGAGGCTCTGGAACATCTCGGCTCGTCGTATTCAGTCGATCAATGATGTGCCAGGGGTGATCACCGCTGTGGCTTTTTCAACGACTGGATCAGCTGTTTGTGTGGGAACCCACTCCGGATCGCTCTTGACGTTCTCTTGCTCCAACTCGCTAGCCTACGTCAACACGATCACAGTCAAATCGGCTGCTGCGAACAAGAGCACCCCAGCGAGCAAGATCACCAGCATCCAACCGATCAAGCTCAATGCTTCTGTCTCTGGCATCCCCACCACCACCTCCTCCACCACCGCTGGTGACGCTTCGGAGCCAGAATACATGACGATCACCTCGAACGATTCCCGCGTCCGCATCTACTCCATCGCCTCACGTCGCCTCATCACCCGCTTCAAAGCCACCTCTTACACCAACCGCAAATCTCAAATCCGCGCAACACCCTCATCTGACTCGCAATTCATCGTCTCTGGTAGCGAAGACGCTAGCATCCACGTCTGGTCCCTCGCCGGCAACGCTTCCCTCCTTGCCTCCCTCCTTCCCTCCGCACTACTCAGGAAGAAGTCGATCAAGCCTACAAAGGGAAGTCCCGACGTAGGAGACAATTCGACTTGGCGAAGCTGGAGTGCAGGCAGTGGAACGGTGAGGTGTGCCATCTTTGCGCCGGAGAAGACGAGCGCATTGCTGGCTGTGGCTGAGGATCCACTTGAGCGCAATTCGAGCGCAACACCGGCAGGGGTGAAGTCAAGGATCATCGTCTCAACGGACGACATGAAGGGCCTCAAGGTTTGGCGTACCGATCCGCAGGGGCGTCTCATCTAATCGCTCTCGCTCCTCTTCACACTTGAAAGCTTTTAGTGCCTTTCTCTTTATACTATTGATACCCAACTTTTGTTTGTTCGACGTAATCACACCATTCGCAGCTTTTCAGTCACCGTGCAATGATTCATTCCCCCTCTCATCACCACTACACGCACTTGGAACCTTGGTCTGTGTTCTGAAGAATGATCATTACGTGTTTGTCATTGCTCAAGCACAGCAAGTGACTAATCTTCATCTTCGAAAGGGTTGCTAACGTACTCCAAGTCATCCGAGTCGTCGTTCGGGTCGTCAGCGTCGTGCTTTGTGTGCGCAGCGAGACTAGCGCCAGCACCAGCACCGACGCCTGTAGTAGCGCCAGCTGTCGCCGCTGTTGCAGCAGTAGAAGCTTTGCTGTTTGCACCAGAGCTAGACTCCTTGCTTGGACTACGGTCAAGTCGGGGGCTTGTGATACCGCGTCCGCCAGCCGACTCCATCTTTGCAATCGAATCAACGTTGCCGCTGTTGCTGTTTGACTTCTTTTCACCCTCATCATTGACCTTGGAAGAAGAGCTCTTCGTGTTGTCGTTGATAGAGATAGGTGTACGTCCAGCTTGTTCCCAGCCTGCAAAGTCGGATGTGCCGGTGTTGGCAGCCGACTGAGACGAGGTAGAGTTGCTGCGGCTGGTGGCGTTCTTGATGCCCAATCCGTATCGATCGGCCAGTGCGCGGGCTTTACCAGGAGCCGACTTGTCATTCGATCCTCGTCCGGCTGCTGCACCACTGCCACTACCCGAAGAACCACCACGAGCAATGATCTTGGCCAGCTCATTTTCCGAAACGGGGGATGGATCCTGGTCGTATTCGCTGGCATGGGGCGATCGTGGCGAGGTAAGTCCCTGACGTGAACCTGCATTCGACGTTGCTGTCTGTCCATCCGAAGCAGCATTCGAGCCTCGACCAAGACTGTTGCGGAAGTTCTGGAAGCCTTGCGCAAGACCAGCTCCTGCTCCACTGACCCTACCGCCTGCACTTGGCTGCGTCGCACCATCTCCGCCTCCTTCCTGTGGGTTGTTGAAAGCAGCGCTTGCCTTTTGTCGGAAGTTAGAGAACGTCGATGCTGCTCTGGCCAAGCCTGTTTCTGCCATGTTGTTGATCTCCTTCTGCCATTGCTTGGCCTCCCTTGCACCTGGCATACCAGGCACGAGGCTCTCGCCTTCTGCATACGAGGGAGATGCGGCTGGGGCATTGCTCGGCGCTGTATACGATGCCCTCGCACCGGTGGCTGCGGGAGGTCTGCGGACACGTGGCTGGTAGGTCAAAGCGTTGGGATCATACGATGGCGTCGTTGGAGCAGACGATTCGCGCGAATCGGAATTGAGCAGACCACTGAAGAAAGACCCAGCACCTCCCCCACCTCGACCTGCGCTCTGCTGCTGCTGTCGCTCTTGATACCTGGCCGCCTGCGCCTGAGCTCGTTGCTCCTCTTCCATGGCGATCGTCTGTGCCAGAAGCGCATCCGAGTCTGTTCTTGTCTCGGGAGTGGCTGGCTTGAAGCTCGGGTCGGACATCTGCAGCAAGGCGTTGACCGCCGATTCTTGGTCGCCTCCCCGTGAAGACAGGACAGCTGCAATTGTGTCGTTGTCCAGGTCTGGGAACATGACTTTGAGCTCGGCAACTGCCGGCGAGACATCTGTGACCGCGTTAGCCGATACGGGGTTAGGAGACAATGCTCTTGGCGAGGCAGGCGACAAAGTTGTTGGAGAGGAAGCTTTCTGTGTATGATCAGCGCTCAAAGCAGCTGCGCCGACGGAAGACCGAGCATCAGCGGGAGGCTGCGCTAATGTTTCTGAGTTCTTCTGCAGTGTTTCTGCGGGGACATCGGAGGCAGCTTCAGCATCGTTCAGGGCTGAATCGAGCGACTTGAGGTCGATCTCGCCTTTCTGAATAGGCTCTGACATGGTTCGATGGTGGTCGCTCAGAAGGGTGTGTGGTGTCAATGGCGATCCGAATCGAGGGAAGCTGGGATGAGTTAAGCTTTGGAAGCGTTGCGACGTATGGATTGCCCACGTCAAAGGTGAAGAAGGTGGGCCCGGAACGGTGTTGTTGGAGGAAAAGAAGGGATCTTGATGAAAGTGAAAGCTGAGCAGTGCATGTGTGTGTGTGTGTCTGGCCAAACCGGAATCGCTAGCCGCGTGGCAGTGTGTGGGTGTGAGACTTGCTGGCTCGTGCTCGTCTTGTTGGCTCAAAATTCAAGGTGTGTTAAATCGTATATAAGAGTTTCCTCAATAAAAGAGCCTAATTTTGAAAGCGGGCCAAGCCAGGGTCTCGATACGAACCGAAAGCTGAGCTCTATCTGTGCATTTGTCCTTTGTCTTCCCGTTGTGCGGATGGGCAAGGTCATTGAGCATAGTCGCCCACTTCAACTACATTACATCTCGGTCTCGTCTCGGCTTGCTCCCGACGTCGGAATGCTCATTTGGATCCGCTGCGAAGAAGAGCCCACTGCACCACTTTGCGTTGGCAGCTGACATCATCAGCCTTGTCAGTTTCTGCATCCCCACCCTTTGCTTCCATATCGGCTCGACATCGGCGGGTCCGAAGATCAACACCAAGCAATTCAAAGCCAAATCATCCTGGCAGCCGCGCTTCCTCCGACATCCTCAAGCCTCCGCCTCGAACCTCAATCTTCAAGCTGCAAGCCGTTGCTGCGCTTCAATCACCTGCCAAGCTTTCGGGAGAGCCGAACAGACTCATCGACCTCGACAGCTGTCCAAGTGGCTGATCTTTCCGTCCCATCCGTGACCCAAAAATTTTGATGGGGTCAATACCGGCGTCCTCCGATCCGCCTCTTCACAAGCTTGCATCCGTCTCTCGTTACCCGCCACCGCAAAGACACCGCTCCATTGTGTTTCCACGCTCTTCGAATCAGGTCGATGGCAACCCGCCACTGCTGTCATCACGTTGTCTTCATTCCAACCCAACGCTGGAACTGCGGAGCCTCCTTTTGCCGCCCATGAAAGCGGCAACGTGACCGCTCAAATATCGACCGAAGTCCCGCCCACGGAGCATGCAGACACCCATTGAGAGCGAGAAGCAAAATAACTCTACAGCTAATTTGGAAGCCATACAACTAGCTGAACATCACATCGTCACGACCACTCACGAACACATCATGGCCGCTCCCGCCTCGGGCTCAAACGGAGAGCCTAGTGGATCATCGAACGATACAGCTGGTCCATCCACTGCCTCATCATCAAAACCCGCCAAGCGCAAAGCAGAAAAGGCGCGCTCATCGCCCTCCGTCGTCGATGCTATGGATGCAAATGGAACCAAGCCGCTCGCACGCGCAGTGCTCGTCTGCAAAAGATGCCGCTCCAAGAAGATCAAATGTGATCAGGCTTTCCCAGCATGCGGATCCTGTGTCAAAGCGGGAGAGCCTTGTGTCGGTATCGACTCAGCCACTGGTCGCGAGGTGAGCCGTAGCTACATTGTTGATCTGGAACATCAGGTTGCGGAGCTTCGCGCTCAGAATGCCGAGCTTGAGCGTCTGCTGGCCGAACAGCCTACATCTGGACCTGCGGAAGCTGCATCGATGAATCTCAAGCGCCCGCTACAACATGTCAAACATGAGTTCCCACTCGACCCGTCCGAAAGGGCAGCATCGCCTAATCTGCGACCTTTGAAACGTGCAGCGACGTCTCCTCGCAGTGGCCAGGAGCCTGAAGCGTCAAGCCATTTCCTGCCCGGTCTCGTCCTGGGTCCGGCCGGCGTCGAAATAACATCAGCAAGGGACAGTGATCATGGAAAGGTGTTAGCTCGTCCATCACTAGGTCGCCTCAACTCACACGCCAGTGGACTATCTCCCGCTCGCCTGCTCTGTCAGGCCATCCAGCAGTCAGCACAGGCAGGCTTGCGCATACGAGACCCTGGATCTACTGCACGCGCTCGTCGAACAGGTGCTCAAACTCTGGGCGAAGATCTCAGACGAAGCGCTCAGAACGTCGCAGCGAAAGAATCGAGTCATCTACAGGAGCTTCGGGAGGATCAAGACACCGCTATGCCAGATGCATCAGGCTCAAAGCCAGAGGCAAGGCCTGCTTCTCCTCTACAAAGTGGCACGGTCACTCCAACAGATGGAAAGAAGAACTCTCCATTCGATGACGGAGATCCTATGCAGTATGCGACAACTACAGAAACCGCCGACATTACCGTTCCCGCGCCTGAGCAGCTCTCCAAGCCATCGCCTCTGCCTGCTCCCTTCCCACCGCTGTCGATCGCGAGAAAGCTCATTGATGCCTACTTCGAAAGGGTCAATCCGCAATTACCCATTCTTGATCGCACCTCTTTCATGATACGATTCGAAAAGGCCTGTAAGCTCGGTCTCGACCGCGCCAGGGCCAGACTCTCCCCTCAAGAACGACGTCAATTGCATAACGACGATGACAAGATCGCCATCGAGCTGCAGCCCGCTGATGGCCACCTCTTCCATCTTGTCTTTGCTATCGCTGCTGCCATGGGCTGGACGCGCTCAAGCTGGAGTGCTGAAAACCATCACGAGGCAGCAATGCGCTTTCTTGACCCGAGAAGACTCACTGGCCCTGGTCAAGAAGGCAACGTCGGTGCCATTATGGGCAGAGACGCCCTTGAGCAGCTTCAATGCCTACTGCTCACGGCACTTTACTCGATCATGAGACCTATGAAGCCAGGCGTGTGGTACTGTCTTGGTGTGGCATTGCGCCTCACCACGGGTATCGGTCTCTATACGGAAACACCTGGCGTCCTCGAGGCTTCAGCCGGTGCCTCTCAGGACGCAAGCGAGACATTGGTCGAAAGGAAGCGCCGTCTTTTCTGGTGTTCCTATGCACTCGATCGACAGGTCTGCGTTCATCTCGGACGACCTTTTGGCATTGCCGACTCGGACATCAAGGTCAACCTGCCTTGGGTAGATAGCGAGAGCGACATGGAACAGGTTTCGATCGGAGGCGGTGAGGATCACGCTCGGCGGGCTGAAGCTGGTGATGAGGACAACGATTCCTCCATCGAGATCGCACGTAGAGAGGCTGCCTCGACTTTGGCCGCACTTCAATCCAGCACCAATGATCAGCAAAGTCCTTCGGCCTTGCCTGTCTCGCTACCCAAGCCGAAAGACGCAAGTCGATGGGTGTCGTTGTCTTTCTTCCGCATGCGCATACTCCAAAGTGAGATCCAGTCGATACTGTATCAGAATGCCGAGCTCCCGCGGCGTTTCGACACCTATGCTCACTGGAAGACAGACATCCTGCGCCGCTTGCATGCCTGGCGTCGCTACGCTCCTTCGTCGAAGGAGGACCTCGAGGCTAGTGGCTGCGGATATAATCCCATCTTCCTCGAGCTCAACTATCAGCAGACGTTACTCATGGTCTATGGCCTCAGTCCACGCTTCCCTAATGCCTCGCGCAAGGATCTGGCCAGCGTCGAAGAATGCAGTCGCAGCATCATCAACATGTACGCGACACTCTCCAAGGAAGGTCAAATGAACTACACCTGGATGACAGGTCACAACGTCTTTATCGCATGCACGAGCTATCTGTATGCAATTTGGCAGATCAGTGCCACCGATCCCGCATCCTTCCGCTCCAGCGTGACTCTCGGCTTCCGCAACAAGATAGACGAAATCCATCACTTCGCCGCTGCTTGCGACAAGGTGCTGTCATCGCTTCAATGGGCTACAGCGGAGAAGTGTCGCAAGTGTCTGCGCACGATGTTCTATGCAACGTCGGTTGTCGTCGAGAAGATTGATAGGATGTCCGCTGCCAGGGCGGGTGGTCAAGCACGTATTGAGGGAGCTTCAGATCGGGTAGCCGATGGAGGCAAAGCGGAAAGCCCGAGCAAGCCGCACCAAGCGCCCATTACAGCTGCAGATCGGGAGCGTTCACGCACTCAATCATCGCCGGGCCCGAAACGATCCGGACCTGCTTCTGCATCATCGCCCGCTTGGGCCCTTTATTCACAGGAACGAGATTGGCGACAATCAATCCCTCACAGATCGGGTGATGTTGCACTTTCTTCACCCCAGCCAGAGTCGTCGGCCTATCCGCCGAGATGGGGCCAGAACGCTCACATCCGCTCTTCGCCAGGCTCAGGAACGCCATGGCCTATCGACGCTGAGTCCGTCACTTACCGCGGAGAACCTCTACCGGGACGCTCAACGAGTGCCAACCCGCACGAACGCAGCAGGCTTGCCTCGTCGTCAGCAGACGCATATCCGAGCGACGCGACCACGCCAAGTCGAGGCCTTGAGATGAGTGCACCATTTGCCGATGCGGCCGCTTCCAACGCTGCGTGGTATGGCTTCGGATCCGAAACGAGTCCCAAGATGCTTTTCCCCGACAGTCCCTCCAACTTTGACATTTCGTCATTGATGGCTTCATCGGCGATGGAGCTCGATGCATTGTTCAGGGAGGCAGGTCTGTCGGCAGGCCCTTCCAGTGATCAGCGTAGTTGGGGTGAATCTACTGGTGCTACGCAACAGAACGCTCACATGGCGTCCTCGAACTTTGGGCTCGCCGGGAGCAGAGAAGAGTCCGCCCCGCAGACCATGCAGGGCGGAGCTATGGGTAGCTTTTACGATCCGAACGTAAACGCGGCGTCTGCTTCGGACGGAAGAAGCAAGTGGACCTTCACACCTGGTCCGAACGTGCATGGAGGGCAGGATGTTGGCAGCGAAGGCTTTGACGCTGACTGGGAAGCACTAGGATTCGGATACCGCATGAGCGCTCCAACGCAGTACAACAGCGGCGCCGCAGTGTTCCCCGATCCGCATCATGCTCAGCAGCAGCAGCAGCAGGGACAGCAACGTGACTACGCCTCCGAAATGCGGGGTGACAAGCATCTGCCACACAACACTAGCCAAGGGGCAGCAACGGAGTTCGACCACCGCTTCCTTGACTCGCATATGGGGTTCTGACCTGCATCAAGTAACAGTATGAAACTGTACTTAGCATGCATGACGACATGTTGTATCGTGGCGTAGCGTTCGTAGCTCGAATACCAGGCTTTGTCTTGACTCAAGTCTCTGTACATCAATGGTGGCTGAGAAAGACAGCGAGGAATTCCGGTTGTAAAAAGCTTCGCTTGACTCACTTTGAAGGAGGATCCCGTTGTGCTACCAGGAGCCAAGCTTGAGGAATTGCGGAAAGATGCGAAAGAGCGAAGGATCATCTGACTTACTCACCGATTCAGACCTCAACTCGGCTGCGACAGGCCAAGCTTTTCCCCAGATCGGGTGAGCTTGTTCCTTGACATTGTGAGGTAACACGGAAAGGTCCGCATCATGATCCTGGGTGAAAGGCTAACGGAAACTCGGAGGTGGGCGGGAAGCTTTCGGAAGCGAGACCAGGGGGACAGATCCGTAGGAATGGACACCTGCACCATCTGTCCAAGAGGGAGGGAGGAGGGGAGAGAACGGCGAAGGCGCCGACAAATCTATAAAAAAACTGCGAGGGAGTACGAAAGGGTCGTGCGGGGGGATGCCAAGACTTTTGCTTTTCGATTTCCCCCAACGTCTCGCAGATATCCGACCTCGGTTAGATTTCGGGGGAACTGAGGGGCGCTGCGAAGAGCAATAGGATGAGAAGTGAGAAGCTGCTTGTCTGAACCAGTGAAGGAGGAGAGGAGGGCAGTACGAGTGATGAATACATGTGCGGAGAAAGGGTCGCAGGAAAGCGGAGCTTCAAATGAGCGTTCCAATGGAGAGAAGCGCACGGAGAACAGCGCTTTGTCCTCTGCGCTCTTCTGAGATGAATTGGGACGCTTTTGATTGGATCCTCTGTTGCCCTGCTCGTCAGTCGCCGATCCGCTTATCGTAGGTCCAGGGCATGTCGGTAAGTGAAATGACCGGTGTGGCTGGAACCTTTCGCCTTTTTCCCCTCGGCTGGCTTTTGTTTGCCTTCGACAACCCGCTTTGTACATCCATCCGGGAAACAACGACCATTGTCGAAATGCTTGCTCTCTCTTGGCACTTGATACGTCTGAGTCAGAATAGAAAGTTAGGTCGGAATCATCCGCCTTACCTCATTGGACCATCCTGTACCTTAGATGAAGATCCGAATCGTCCCGCAAAGGCCTCAGTCACGCATCCTGATCGGATGTCTGCCGACTGATACTCAGTGCTTGTCTGAGTCAAGGATGCTTCGCGCAGCTCATCGATTGGCGGGAGGAGTCGTGTTGAGAGAAAGCCTTCCCAGGCCTTGCGGCATGAAAGTCCACAGAGACAAGCGTCTGCGCCTCTCTGCACGTATTCGCCGTCTTCTTTCCTGCAACACGCCACATTTGTCCCCCACATTCTTCCCCGGGCGTCTGTCTTGACACCAGTGTGAACAATAAGCGATGTGCTGGAAAGCTCATCACAAAGACAACTCGCATGGCGCTTTGACATTTACATTTTGCTGCCATCTCCCGTCGCCCACTTATTTGGAGAGCAAACGTGGCTTAGCCCTCGTTCGACCTCCGATCAAGGCGGCGGCTCTGTCCCCGACACAACGGAGAGGAGCGGTCCAGTCTCACGCATCCTACGGCTAAGTGCTTTGCCTGTTTCCGCATCACCGTACGACTTGAGGGAGATTGCCTTTTTTGCAATTTGTCAAAGCGTCGGAGTCCCAAACTGTGTTCAATCGGACAAGGCACTGGAGCAGTGAACGGAGAATGCCACGCGCGGGAATGCACTCCGCTTTGTCTTGGCATTTCTCGCGTGGAGTTTTAAGCGAGCTTTGGCACTTTGTGACAGCACCCTCGCGCCCCTCCTTTGACTTGTCTGGCTCGCTTTCTCGCTCGGCCAATCCCTCCTCGACTGCGTAGAACGCAGCTTGACCACCCGACAAGTTGTCTGCAAATGAGGCTTGAAGCAGCTCTCAAGGGCTGGGTATAGATCGTTCTGAGTGACAGCGACGAATTGATTCTCAGACCTGCGGATACATCCGCCGCCTATCCTCCTTCTTCCCCGCACCGGTCGATTTCTCAGCTCATACAAGAAGTCTTGTTCGCGTCGCAGCCCCCCTCGCCTTTCTCCGCATGAGCTTTCGTACTGCCAGAGGGCAAAATAGTTCACGTACACATGTTCTCTCCGTCTGAATACTAGGCTTCTCCGTCGAAGCAGGTAGATCGCCTAATATGCACTACCCTTGCTCCTCTATGCACATGCTGTGCTCGCTTGTCCGATTCGTTCGTCTTGGCCTTCATGCTCTTCATCTCGCTGCGCACATTTGCTACGACTCTCATTGGATCCGCACCACTCGCATCTAGGTTTTTCCGCACATGCATGTGCCCAGACCTGCAGCACCGAGTGTAACAAGATTCAAAGCCCGCGTCATCCCTCTGTATGGTATCCTCCGCATCCTCGCCTCGCAGAGATCAACTTGGATCGAGTCGGTTGATTCCGGATCGCTTGGAATCGCCCGACACCCGCAGGTGTTCCCGTTTGGGCAAGTCATGAGAGAAAGGGGGAGCGAGAGAAAGTGTTTCGAGTGGAACACACTTCTCCGCATATGCGGGGCACCAAAAGTGTAACGTGGCCACCCGACCTAACGACCAATCAGGAACGCTTTCCCCACACTGCATGGAACGACAGCCTTGACATGGTTGGCGAACAACTTGCCTGATGTGTGCAAAATTTTGTACCTTGGCTTCGTAGGTGAACCGTTGGACGAAGTAGGTGTGGATTGTGGGGCGGTTTCTCCGCATTCCTTACTCAACGCCACGCCGCTTCGCGCCTCCCCCACAAGATTCCCCCCCCC